>CM044116.1:3847735-3969756 GCA_024174645.1 Lemna minuta | reverse complement strand
TGACACGAGGCCGGTGTGACAGCGACTCCACTCGCAGTCGTCTCTCTCGTCAAACGTATCAATAAGAATCGTTATGATTACAGTGCGTGGCCATTGATTGGAGATGGTTCGCCAAGATGAAGCCATGTCGCGCGCTTTAGAAATAACTCTTGAAACGTCATCCGTCACGATCTTGATCTAACGTTCTAAATGCGTTTTCATCGGTTTTAATCTCAGCAGTTATAACTCTCTTGATGAGCGGCTGAGATTATATCATTTTTAAAATGATTGCGTCGATGAGTAATAATGCGCCACATACCCCCATCCTTTAAGTGATGATTCGCGTATTAAAGTCGCAATGCGTCAATCTTCCCTTAAGTGAAGAGAGTACGCAGTGAAATCTGATTGGGTGACGGTTCATTTTTAAATGTTTTAATCTCAGCCTTTGATCCAGAAGAGTTATAATGGCGAGAGTAAATGCGCCGATGGACTTCGATGAACACGTGGCGATATCTCAAAATGTCAATTTTTCGATCGAGCGAGGCGATCACATGACAATTCTTCTTCACACGTGGCCTCGCGAAATCTGGGCACTTCATCTTCGATCGAGCAGACACAACTTAATGGCAACAATTCACATCCAAACGTTTCATCTGGAGTTGTTGATTGAAGATGAAGAGTCAAATCAACGGCCACGCCCAATTTTCCATATAAATTGAGATGTTCTTCTACGATGTAAATCATTCTTGGGTTTTTAAAGTAATCGAACTATCTAGACACCACAATCCTTGAATCTCTTGCTTCCCTTTACTTCTAGACTCATTTTCATGTCGAGGAGTGTTTGAAAGGCACATATCGTTGAGAGAATATAGAGAAATCGATTTTTGAACGCATGCGATCGTCTTGGAAATTCATAGAATGAAAAAGCCTGCGATTTGGTGAACAATTGGATCAATTCGAGCACTAGCTTGGGTTAGAAATTATGTTATTATCCTGGATCTTTTTCTTATAACATTATATTTCAATTTCGAATCGTAGATTGAGTCAATTTCATTTTTAATTTCAGTTTTCTCTCTATTCGTGATCTGAATTTCTGTCTAATTTTCGCTCATTGATTTCACCATGAATCGTGATCCAATTTCTGTGATTTTTAATTCCGTGGATTCGCCTTCAAGTTATCTGTTTAAAAATATCAAAAACCCTAATTTCTCACCTCATCTCATTTTCCGATTTGATCGAATTTCAAAGAATACATCAAAAATACCTTAATTCTTTGTGGATTCGACTCTTATTCATCTTTGTACTATTTTATTCGTGATTAATCTTAAAAATTGGTGAGTTTGGTAAATATTTTAATGCATATCCGCGTGTTTTTAACGACCTCGCGGATTCTCTTCGTCAATAGACAAACTCGAAAACAAATATCGCTGTTTATAAGAGGAGTGGCAAATAACATTCAAACATCTAGAAATTAAAGATTAAGATACGGAGAAAAAGAGGAAAATGGTTAACAAATCAAAAGGAGAGAGAGAGAGAGAACAATCAGCTAAAGATCATGATAGAAAACCAAAAAGTTCTAACTTTGAGATTGATTGAAAATGTCATTGCTGACTACCTCAATTTTGAATATTCCCTTGATGGGTTACAGTCTTCATGATAAATAAATAAAAACATTCAAAATCGTCATTCGATCAATCGAGAGTGACATTCCCTAGTCTTGGTGCTTGACCAAGATCAACAAGGTTCATGTGATAATCATGGAAATCCATCACTAATTTCACTCTTTCCCTATTTTCAGTTCTCTTTTTCTATCTCTTACCATTAAAGGCTTTAGCAAAACGTCAATCTAATGATAAAAAGCTCAAGTCTCCAACGGTCAAACAAGACGAATCATAATTGGGCCGCCAAATTAAGTCCATTAGACAAGCCGGGCCGGCTTATCCAGAGAATCTCATCCGACCGCCACAAGACCAAAATCCTCATCCAAAAGACATCCACTCAGAAAACGCCACGTCAGCCTAAAAGAATCCCTACCGCGCGAAAGAGGCCACAAAATCCTGCTGATAGATCTCCTTCTCTGAGAAACCAAAGAAGAAGAGAAAGAGCAGAGCTCAGATCGCCCGAACTTCTTCCATCGCCATGGCCGCCAGTTCCAGTCCCGCGATTATCGCGCTCCCTCAGTTCTCCGGCCTGAAATCATCCAAGCCGTCCGTCGCCATGATCCCCGCCGTTCGCCGCCGCGGAAACGGCGCTCTCGGCGCTCGCTGCGACTACATCGGATCTTCCACCAACATTGTGAGTATCCATGGCCGATCTCCAAAGTTTCAGCTTGTATATTTTTCAGATCATGGTGACGACCACGAGCTTGATGCTTTTCGCGGGGCGGTTTGGTCTTGCGCCGTCGGCGAACAGGAAGGCAACAGCCGGGCTGAAGCTCGTGGCGAGGGACTCGGGTCTGCAGACCGGCGATCCCGCCGGATTCACCCTTGCTGACACGCTGGCTTGCGGGGCTGTGGGCCACATCTTGGGTGTTGGGATCGTTCTGGGCCTGAAGAATATCGGCGCTTTGTAAGTTTCTTGCAGGGTTAAATTTGTCATTCCACATGTTTATTATCTTTTCCCCTACATTATGTGGATGTAAATCTTTTTCTCATGCTCAACTAGAATCTCTCTCTATCTATCTCTCTCTCTTATGCATATGACACGAATTACAAAAACACCCTTCAATGAAATATGGCAACTATCCCTAAGTTCTAAAAAGAAGCCTCATCAAATTATTGATTGCAAATTACAAGAATTATTACAAGAAATGTATGGATTCAAAAGATGAAAAAGAGATGTTCTAGCCGGCATCATGATAGCATTGCACCATTTCTCAATTTGTGTGTATCATCATCACAGACGGGTCATGCCAATCTTCTCTATATCATTCCAATTTATCCAATGTTTCATCTTTAGCATCATGATAACACTTGAAAAATCAAATTCTTTAATGTCGGTAAATTAATAAGCTTACAAGAGTCAATGCAAAGTATGGTGAGAGAATGGACATGCAAATGGTGATGAGAAGCTCACCTTTAAATTTCTATGATGTTAAAATATTTTTGATGAGTGAGTAATTCATGTCAAGTTTTTCTATGAGAGATTTTCACTAGCCATGGCTTTGTTGCATAGACATGCCCATCATTTATTAATCTAATGGTTCAACATTTTTCATGATATATGATAGATTTTTGGTAAAGAAAGAGGCCAAGATAAGTGATTGTTTTTCATACATCATTTTTCATGATATATGATAGATTGCCATATGGCAACAAGTAAATGACTCGATATGTGAAGCATTGATAGATTGTCGTATGACTTGTTCCATCGTCTTGCACTCAAATCCTTATATAGTGGATCATCTTTCCTAGATAGTGGATCCTTGTTAGATCAAAGTTGTCTTAAGTGCCAAGACAACATTCTTCATGCAAATGAACATATGTTTTGAAGTCAAAATATTCCATGGAGAAAATGGATTAGACTTAAAACATCATTTCGAAACGTCAATGGGGGAGTGTAAAATTGTTCAAATAAATTGCCAAAACATAAAATATTTTAATAGGTTTAAATACAACATAAAATTAGTCTTGAGAAATATAATAAAAACAAACATGAATTTTCTCCAAGTGAGTTGAAAGTACACCATACATGGATCATTAATGGGAAAACCATTGGACCAAAGTAGGCCCAAAGTCATAGAAATTTGGGCCTTAAAAGAGTTTAATGGGGCTAGATAATTTGCTTAAAAGGGCTCTTTTTGATAGAGGATAATTGATAACATGCAATTTCATGCATTAATATCACACATTTTATGCACTTCTTCTTGAAAATCTAATCATAAATGCGTTATCATGATTTAAAATGATTTAAATGAATATTCATGTTTAAGTGAATATGCTTGATTTTTGCATAAATTAATAACATTTTATGAGCATGTAATGACATGATTCATCAAGAATAGAATTTTTCTAAAAACTAATGAGATTTCTATTTATTTTCTAGATTTTATGAAATTTTTTCTTTTTGTTTTTAGAAATTTAAATCATTGAAAAATGATTTTTTAAAGAAAAATTAATTAACGAAAAGAGATGATCTCTCTCTCTTCTCTCCCACTCTTCAACGCTCTGCCTCTTTTTCTCTCGCTCTCTCTCTCTCTCCTCTCCCACTCTTCAACGCTCTCCCTCTTTTTCTCTCTCTCTTTCTTCTCCTCTTCCCCTCTTCCTTCTTCTCGCGACGTCTACTTTCTCTCCTTCTCTCTCTCTCTCTCTCTCTCTCTCTCTCTCTCTCCCACTCTTCAACGCTCTCCCTCTTTTTCTATCGCTCTTTCCCTCTCTTCCTCTCTCTTTCTTCTCCTCTTCCCCTCTTCCTTCTTCTTGCGACGTCTACTTTCTCTCCCTCTCCTTCTCTCTCTCTCTCTCTCTCTCTCTCTCTCTCTCTCTCTCTCTCTCTCTCTCTCTCTCTCTCTCTCTCTCTCTCTCTTCTCCTCTTCCACTCTTCCTTCTTCTCGCAACGTCTACTTTCTCTCCTTCTCCTTCTCTCCCTCTCTTTCTCTCCCTCTCTCGCAAGCGCACGTGATCTCTCTCACATGGAAATTTTTTTCCATGCGAGAAGAACTTCCTTCTCCCTCACTATCTTCTCTCTACGCTCTTCCCTCCTCTCCTAGTTTTCTCTCTCTCCCTCTCTCTGGCAACGGAAATTTTTCCGTTGCAAAGAGAAACGCGAGGAGGAAAATCCTCCTCTTTCTCTCTCTCTCTCTCCCCTTTTCTTTTTCTCTCTCTTTCTTCTTCCTCCTCTACTTCTCTCTCTCCTCCACTGTCTCTCTTTCTCTCCTCACGTCTCTCACGAAGGAAATTGCTTCCGTCGCGAGGAGAACTCTTTCTCCTCCTTTCCTCTCTCTCGCGACGGAAAATCTCTATCGCAAGAGGTACATTTCCTTGCTCTCTTTCTCTTTCGTCCCTCCCTCTCTCTCTCTCTAAGCTCCCTCGCTTGCCCTCACTTTCTTCATCGTGTGTGTTTTTTGCCATCGACAAGAGAGAAGAGAGAAAAGGGAGAAGATGATAGAGAGGAGAGAGAAAATAATTTTTAAAAAAGTTTTTCAAGTTTGACCAAAGCGGTTTCGACGGGAGTAGGTTGACCAGTGCAATCAAAGGAGAGAGAAATAAGATCAATAACCATAAATGTTCCAAATGAAAAGCTTGATATCCGACGATCCTGATGGAGTTAGCGGCTGGAATTTTATGGGCATGATCATCATTTCAAGCTCTACGAATTTGCTAGAGCTGATTTAAGTTCTTAGACAAAAAAATTATGAATCTTTAGATTAGAACCATTTCATATCCATATTTTCTATTTTATTTACCTTTTCATCCACATTTCCATATTTAAAGACCCTGAAGCCCACTTTCCCACCATTGATCAAGGGTTTTCAATCTTTGAAAGGAGTTTAGAAACTTTTAATTGGTTCATTTCATTCTTGTATACATCTTCTTCCTCTCATCGATCATTTTTATTTCTAAATCTTAAAAATAAATAAAAAAATCTTATGATTTCAATCTTTTAACCTTCCTCCCTGTGGATTCAACCTCGACCTACTACTGTTCTAATTTAAAAATCAGATTTTGAAGAGTTGAGTATAAATTTGTTTGATACGTAAATTTGCGCATTCAATGAGTGCATTTTTGCGCTTATCAATAATCCCTTCAACATAAAAATCACTGAAAAAAAAGGTGGTCAATCATTGCAATGTGAGAGGACTTAATTTTTGGAGTCTCATTTGAATAAACAATTGAAGCATTTTGCACCAATCATTTTATATAATTCCTCTTTAAAATCAGAATTTAAAAGGAGGTTGAAATTAAATAAAAATCCTTTAATAATTTTGAATTATATATTGAGTATTCTAGTACAAGAAAGCATGTAAAAAAGATGACACACCCAACATTGACATCTTAAATTCTTTGATTTGTGTCAAAGTACATAATAATTAGTTTCCATTTAAAACGCAATCAATCTTGAATACCAATAACGGTGGTCTTTGATATTTATTGGTGTGTCTTAGCAGCCCATTTTATGTGACTCATGAAGAGCTTAGTGACTGATAACATGCAACTTATATTTCTAATTACATGATGATTAATACAAATTAAGGCATAAATCCTTATACTCATTTGCATGTTGTCATACTTTGACTGCAATTCATCATTCTATGCAATTTAAGTTATAAATCCTAAATGTATCATTTTAAGGGATAATCACGCATAATTAAAAGTTAAAATTTTAAAAGTAGATTATCCCCGTTTATATTTGATATTATAATTCATTTCAAAATATAAATTATGAGAGGAAATATTTTTATACACATTTATTTTTCTAGTTTTATTTCCTAAAGAAAATGAGTGTATTTATGAGTTAGAAATTTATTCTCCTGTTATTTCTTAAATTAAAATGCATAGAATGTTAGATTATTTAATTTTTTATCAAAAAAATTGGATTCAAAAAGGAGTTGTATTTTTTAAAAAGTTATGCATTTTTTAATTCTTAGGGATTTTTCTGGAATTTTTTTATATTTTTTTTAATTTA
The DNA here is from genome assembly GCA_024174645.1 of Lemna minuta. Taxonomy (NCBI): domain Eukaryota; kingdom Viridiplantae; phylum Streptophyta; class Magnoliopsida; order Alismatales; family Araceae; genus Lemna; species Lemna minuta. The sequence continues at coordinate 3,963,156 of CM044116.1, read as the reverse complement.
TTTTAATTAAAAAAGATTTTAAAAAGTGGTTTTTATGTGCGCGTTGACATGATCGATGATGTGGCATGCGTGCACGTGCCATGTGGCATTTACATGACACGTGTAATTAGTGATTAAGCGCCCTTAAAGGGCATCAGCTACACATATAGTCTGCTTATGTATTTATAGACAAAAAATTTCTTCATTTTTTTAATGTGGGACAATGTGTATCTTGATTTTTCGCAGGCAATGTGGTGCCTTTTGGAGCATGTGATCTCGCGATTTAATTGCGACCCTCCATTTTTACTCAAATAGAGGGGATACGTGGTCATCCCTCATTGGGTGACGATTCATCTTATCATTTACGACGAATCCTAGGAATTCATCATGATAGTTATGATGGGATCTGAGGTCGATAACTTTCCGAAATTTTGATCAAAACATCAAATGCAGCGGAAAAACATTGAATGGACATTCAAAATACCGAGCCACCAAGAACAGATGATCCTATCATCTAGTATGTATGAGAAAACATACTTACAGGGATTCCTTGAAGGAGTTCTTGAAGCTATTCAAGTGTCTAGCCTCTAGCGGTATCCACACGGTCTCCGGATGGTTGGATCTCCTCTTCAAAGCTCTTCACCAAGAGAGAAAGAGAAGAAAGGAGAGAATTCCCACAAGGCTTGTATGGGCACCTTCAGTTGTGGTCGTTCTCCCCCTATTTATAGACATTTGGAATGAGGTTTTTTCATAAAAACCCTCATAATTATGTCTATATCCACCAACATCCATAAACCTTATGTGTGTGACCCTCTAGGTCCATATATCTCACTAGTTAATAACTCTATAGACCAAATAACACCTTATTGGTCAACCTTAATTAATTATCCATATCCACATATAGATTAATTAACCAAGGATCGATTTAACCCAATCGATAGGTTGAGTTGCCAGCCCGTTGGGTGCCAAGCTACACCACGTACTCTAGGAGATATGGAGTATGTAAGAACTCACTTATGGAACCTTCCCGTCATTGATTACCATGTATGTATAATCCTTCATCCACATTTGACTCATGAATGACTTAGGGTATGGTCAACTGTCAAACCCTAATCGGTCACTCAAGTTAGTACTGATGCGTGTAGAAATCATCGAGAACTCCTTCTTCGATATTTGTACTACCTTGGCCAAGGATTTCATCGCATCTCATTCCTTTGAGTCAATCTCCTCAAATACCGAGGGTGGATGATCCCATCTTGACCACACAATCATCTTCGTGAACTTCATGTCGTATCCAATATATGACGTTTTAGATATCCCGTGACTAGGGATTCGTAAGTCATAATCAAAACACGATCATCCATCCACAAGATGTCTTTGGTGTCTCAAGTCAAAAGACCACATACACAATCATGACATGAATCAACCTGATTGACAGTTATGTATAATACCATTCAGGGATTCATACGGATCAATTCAGTGAACTCTTTCTCCAAAGAGCACCCACTATCTATCCTTAGTGTCTCCACACCGATGGCTATAGGATCGGCCATACTCATCATATGAGATGGATTAGATAGTGCTATTCTTTCCGGATAATTCGATGTCCTTCTCGAATATCCCACGAATAGGAATATTTAGAACATATGTTTAAAGACTAGTGATCACTATATTATGATCTCATCATAATTCACATAGTCATTGCACATGCTCATGGACTTCATTGCAAACATCACACAAGAATGACAATGAATAAATTTTATTTCAATGAACATAAACAAGATACATGAAAGTGTGATTGGCTTATAGGCCACATAATATCCATCAAGTTATAACGGCCAGGATTTGACGTCACTGATGGACTCCATGGGAAGCGTGGCAGCATCTCAGGCATCCGACGAAGATCAAACAACGGGCATTACAAGCTACACGCAGTGACGTGGCTTCATCACAACAATCCAAGGCAGATTTCACGGTAGGGACTTAAAGATGCCGATTTGATTTCTTCCGTTCAATAGTAAAAATGAATCACATTTGAGGAGATGATCAAACGACCATACCATATTCACACTCTATTTACACCCTTTCTCTTCGAACGATGTACTCATTCTCAGATTTTCAATTGATTGAACCCTGTGGACAACATAACCCTTAAATCTCTTGTTTTGATCCTCTTCTAGATTCATTTTCATGTTGATGGAGTGTTTGAAATCAAGATTTTATCAAGGGAAGAGGGAAAAAGTTTTGCTCGAACTCTGAATTTTTATTCTTTTAAACGCAGAATAAAAAGCCTTGATTCGGAGATTAATTGGATCATTTTGAGTACAATTTTGAGTTAGAGTAATCTTTTCATTCTAATCTTTTGTTGTATTGATGAAAAAAATTGGTGTGGTCGTTAGAAACACACTTTCTTGTGTCAAAAGAATTTCCAAACTCACTAATTTAGAGAATTAATCACAAATTGATTAGGATAATGGTGAGTATCAATCGAATCCATAGAGAATTAGAAAAATTTTGAGATATATTCAAATTTAAGACTCCAAGACAAATCAACAGTATCAAAAATCACTACATTTGGATCAAAATTTGTAGAGAAATCAAGAAGCAAAATAGGGAAAGAAAATTTGATTGCAAAGGAGAAAAATTTGATGAAGATTTCTAAAAATTAACCTAATTTAAGCTTCAAAATTAAAATCTAACGATAAAAGACGAAAGTTAAGGAGGAAAACATGTAATCTAACTCTAAATTATACTCAAAATGATCCTATTAATGGCCGGATCAAGTCTTTTCATTCCGCATTGTTGAAAATGAATATTTGGAGTTCAAGCTGTGAATTCTCCCTATTTGTTTGACGAAATCTTGACTTCAAGCACTCCTTGGACAGGAAAATGAGTCTAGAAGATGATTGAAGCAAGAGATTTAAGAATTGAGCTTTACAAAAGGTTTAATCAAACAAAAAAAATATAAGAATACATTTTTCATGTAAGAGAGAGAGCATAAATAAGAAAAATTTGGACGAATTCAAAGCAATGCCTTTAAGTTGTGGCCGCTGGATTCACAATGAAGCATTGAGATTTCGTCACATCTTCGTGCAAAGAGAAAGCGTCGAGTGATCGCATCCAGTGGATCTTGATCTAACACTTATTTATGAGACACGTGCCATGATGAGTACAACGGTCGCATTTAATCTCGACCATTATAACTCTTGCGATGAATGGCTAAGATTTATCAATTTTTTTCTCCACATAGACAAGTCCAAATTGCATGATTTTTTATTTTGTGGGTTCATTTTTTAGTTCTCTTTCCAAAAATACTAATTTCCCTAATTTCTCACACTCAATTCATCATCCAAATTGATTGAATATTGAAGAAATCTAAAAAATTTCCCTAATTCTCCATGGAGTCAACCCTTACTCACCATTATGCTAATCAATTCATGGTTAAAGCTTCACACTAGTGAGTTTGGAAGAAAAAAATTTTATGTGTGGACATCTGTTTTCAACAACCGTACAATCTTGCTTCATCAGTCACCTCAAAACTCAGAAATGGAAAATTTTATTAAGTCTAAAAATATTTGTGAAGAATCATCTAAAACTCATGAAGACTTCTGAAAATTTTAAAAAATGTTAGAAACCAAAAAAGATCATGGTTCAGAATTGTTAAGGTCCATAATATCATTGTTTGTTACACGGTTGTTGTAATCCTTATTTATCTTAGGTCTATATGTGGTATCCTACAGTTGCCCTCGAGGAAAAAAACTCCATTTTTTCCTTTTAGAACTCCATCTAAAAGGATAAATCTTTCACACTTCAAGAGTTTTCCTTGTTTGAAAATGCTCCAATGCTTGTGGACTTAAGCACAAACCCTTTACAGGCTTCACTGTTTGAATAAACTAGTTATTTGGATTAAGAACTTGCTCTTTTTTTTGTAAAATGAAGGCAACAGGATTCTTAGTTAGATTTTGCTTTGATCTTGAGAGAAGGATGCATAACACATGAAAAAAATTTCAAAACTTGATCCAAGTTTATATGTTTTTTCATAGATTCTCCTCCTTTCTTAGAATTATGAAGAAAAAAATTTAAACTATAAATCCTATAAATGAAGAAAACAAAATAAAAAGGCCAATGTGATAATTATCAAGAGGTTGTGATTCCATGAGAACCATACAGAGGAGGGTACATAGTTTCATAATAAAGATATAGGGCACAACGTATGGTAGATAGGACAACCAAAACAAAAGAATAAAAATACATTGCCAACCAATATACACAAAAAATGTAACAATGTTCACAATTAATAATATTCCCAAAGTATAATTCACTTGGTTAGGATACAAATAAACTTGGAACATTTTTTATTGAACTTGGAATATTGGATACAATGGTGAGCACCCCGCTATAGAGTAAAAGCATGAGAAAGAAAAATCCCTATTAAATATGGTGCATTAAGAATTAAGTAGGACATAATGCAAGATGATCCGTATGGTTTCCGGAGTGATTCCATTCTTAGTGAAAATGGCTAAAAATAAGGAACCTCTCCAATAGCAAGTATCCTAAATAATGGAAACTATCTTAAGAATAAGAAATACCCTACAAAAAGGGAATGTTTTTTAAACCTAAAAGGAGAAATTCATTTTCTTATGTGTTGTATCATTGGCTTGCATTCTTGTTTAATAGTATCATAGCATAACATCAAAATTTGTTGGTCTAAAAGATCTAGTGGAAGCACTAGGTTCCAATAGAGAATCAAGGTTTCTAATTCATGTTTCTCAATACTCGAATTTACTTCTAACAAATTTTATATTTATTCATTTTCTTATTTTGATAGTATTTATGTAGACCATCATCTAAAGTTAAAAATTATAATACATCTTTTCATTTTATTCTTAATAATTTGTATTTCATGGAACCTTTAAATCATATAGATGTAATATTTTATATTGTCTTCTTTCCAAACTTCTCATCTACCATTTTTAATATTTTTATGTTTACATCCTCAAAATGAATATTACCGTTTCAAAACCTTTGTTTCTTGAGAATTCAACCTTGGCTTACCATCTAGTAAAGTATTTTGAAACACTCTAAATATTTTTCTATAAATTAATGTACTTCAAATGAGATAAAACATAGTTTGGTTCATCAAATAGTGTCCTTGCCAAGGAACTAAGATGTCTTCAAGAAATCAGATTATGTAATAAGAAAAATTATGTAATATAACCTGTAAGTACAAATTTTATCATTCAAATATCAAATTTGCAAAGATATTTTATTCTGATGTTCTAGAGTGAAGAATACTTGAGTTTGACTAAAATTGAGTTCCCCAAGAATGTAACATCTGCTATGCTTTGATCCCCTACGAGATCAATGAAGGTGAAATATAAGGATGAATAAAATGCTATATAAAATACAAATTCAATAATGATATACATGGATTCCACACTCTCTACAATAGACATTAAAAAAGACCGCATAGTTAAAATATAAAGTAGAGATGGGAAACATTGTTGGTTCCACCATCAAAGCATCATTAAAAGCACTTAAAGAAATGATATAATGTAATTTAATGCAATTTCATATTAAGGGCTAATCAATTGAAATGAAATCCATCAATTTCCAATTGGATGAATTACTCCATGGAACGCACACTAAAGTATATGTGAAAAAAGTCACTTGACAAAAGAATGGGACAAATCAAAACTTAACAAAGAAACATTGAAGTCATTGAATTAATTGATGACATAAAAATTATTTATCTTTTTAATAAAATAATTAGGGCATCAGAACAGTGACCTATTAATAACTTAATTACAAAAATTAAATACATTCACAATGGAAGATTTGAGTTGAACCTTGTCGAAATAAGTGTTGACTTAAAAATAAAATCACAATATGTGAAAAATTAAGTTGAGAAATAAGTGATAATAGAGGATTGAGGTAGGAGGATTTAGGATGAAGTCAATCAATCAAATTTAATCAGAAAATTGATGAGAACATATTGAGAAAAAGAGGGGAATCAAGCCTTTGGAGGTATGTCATTCAGGTGTGTTTATAGAAACTAGCAATGTTTGGATATGTCAAAGGACGTGTTTGAGGCAATGAAGGATAAGATTTTACATAATGAGGTGATGGAGAAATCTAGTGTCACACTTGAAATGGCAACATCTTTGGATCCAAGGATTCAGCTAAGTCATTCTAATACTACGGAGAAGCTTTTGAGACTAAACTCATGGTCAAATGTTAAGGCAAGTCCAAGCCAAAAACTGAAAACTTTTGTCCAATTCAACCCATGGATTCTAAGTTTGAAAAAAAAAAATAGCATTGCGTTGTGCTCCTAAAATTATTGTTTTAGGGTTGGTAAGTTCAAAACCAAGAAAAAAAGAGAGCAAGAACAAGTAGAAAAGATGAGTTGAAAGACCACTTAAGATAAACACTGATTTTTTTGCAAGATTCATTGAACAGGTGGGAAGACTACTGGATGTTGGCCTCTCTAAAGCTCATGATCATTGCAAAGGAGTGCTTAATTTTTGGCGTGACAAGTGACAAGAGGAACATTTCTTCGCGGTCAGTCATGGAATCACCACTTACTGGAAGTGTTCTTCAAATGCTACAAGCATTTCAGCCTTCATGAAATCAAAGTTAAAGGCAATAGAGGAGGATGCAGGGTATGGTGTCATGCCAGATTCAAGTGTTTTATCAGATGTTCCAACTAAAATGGCTAATACTGACAAGGATGGGTGATGATTGACTAGCTCAACATCTGTTGTGAATACTTCTTCATGTTTTCAGTTTGCCTGGAGTTTAGTTTGATTTTTTTTTTTTTCTATGAAAATATTATGAATTTCATTGATTTTCATTTATGTTGTTTGTATGTTTATTTTTTTATATGATCATGATCAAATCGATTTCCACTGAACATAAATCGTAAATCCATTCGAGCATTTTATGGAAATCGTGATCGTGATCGACTGATTGGAGATGCAAACCGCTTTAACCCGATTCTGATCAGGTAATTAAAGAAATTATAGAAGACTTAAGCTTCAAAATGACTTGGCAGGTCCATCAGTAGGCTTCTGCTGGCGGTTCCTGGACGAGGAACGAGAGGAGCTTGTACTCTTGGTCGCCATTGTCATTATTTTCGTCATTATCCATACCACTTGAGAGCCGTTGGACGGGACAGATGATCTGGAAACGGCGATCAACAAGTTTGAAGATTCGAAGATTTTTGAGTGGAAATTAATCATCAGAATCTTCATCCGCTCCATGCATGAGGTCTTTCCTTGACCATAAACGATCCGTCCATAAACCCTGCTTTGATTGGTTACGGTTTATCTCGCAGCAGTTTATTCGGGCGATTTTTCACCCTTCTGTCATTAAAAGGAGAATCTTTGATACCTGTGATACCTCCGTTGTTTCCATGTCAGTCTGGTCGTTTCCACCGGCGGTTCTTGGACGAGGAAATGGAGGACTCAAGGTTTCTCGGCAGTAGATCTTGCCTGGACCAAAGGGAGTTGATCTGCAATTGTAATATCTGATTCTTTTCATGAATCTTTTCAGGGGTTTAACTTCGAGCGCGCCATGTCCCTGAATCTTTCTCTCCTGCCTCTTGCAGCACACGTTTCCCTACTAAGTTTATTACCTGACCAGCCCAGTTCTGCTCCATGTAAACGTGTGAGAACTCTTGCTTTTCATCAAGAAAAAGATACGCTTGGTCTCTCTCCTCCCTACCTCTTCTCTCGTTAGAATGCTACCAAGAGAGTACATCTTCTTCTCATCATCCTCATAGTCGCCGGGAAAAGAAGAGGCTAGATTCCTCTCTTTTACTCTCCCAAGATAGAGATAGCAAGATAACCAGCATGCATAATTCATACTCTACTTGTTACATTTATAAGAGACTTAACCTACTAACCGACCGTCTCCATTACCACCAACCGCCGACCCTTAGAAGGAAAGAGAGAGATAATCCCCATGGCCGGCGGAGAAGAGGGAGGGAGGGGATTAGAGTAGCAAATCTGACCCTTAACTTTCTAATCGAGTAGATTAGAAATGGAGAAAATCTGGTCTGGTCATGACATATCCCGGATTGGATGAAGAGATACCCACTCATATAAATGCATATTTTGCTTTATAATGCTCTTGTATTTTACAAAAAAGAAAAATTTGGAGAGCTCCCATGATTCATAAAGGAGGAACTTGTCGATGGGTATGTCTAATCCTTCAGTTGATCATGAAGTAGAAGATAATCAGCGAGGCCGACGCTGCAAATGGGAAGAGTAGAGGCGACGATGCGCGTGAAACGGGCCTGTTCCATTAAATTATCATTTTCTAGTTTCCTCTGATCAATCTCTCGTAACCTGCCTAGAAATTCAGTGAGGTAAATGCTCACCCGGAGGCCAGAAACTTGCACGAGCCGTAGCCTGAAAAATAATCAGAATAATCGGTCACATCGGCAGTAATTTTGTACAAAGATAGGGAAAATTGCACCATAGAGAAGGAGAGAGACCCGGAATAAAAGAAATGGAGAATGGAGCAAATAAGAGAGTAGAAATCGGGGGAAAAGGAATGTGTAAGAAATGTATTGAGAGAGGAAAATCAAAGGGAGAAAAAGCAGTTAGAGAAAAAAGCGGAAGAGACGGGGAGATCAGTTTTTCTGAGAAGGAATAGGGATGGAGATAGATGTTAGGGCAGAAAAGAAAGAACGGATAAGCAGATAATGACAGATTGATAAATAGATAGATAGATAGATAGATAGATAGATAGATAGATAGATAGATAGATAGATAGATAGATAGATAGATAGATAGATAGATAGATAGATAGATAGATAGATAGATAGATAGATAGATAGATAGATAGATAGATAGATAGATAGATAGATAGATGGATGGGTGGATGGATGGATGGATGGATAGACAGAAAGAGGGAGGGAGGGAGGGAGAGAGAGAGAGAGAGAGAGAGCTGACTAGGATCAAGAGTTGTCAAAGCAGAAGCGCCACCAAAGTTGCAAGCAACCTCGTTATTTCCGTTCTGCTGGTAGTAACTATTGAAGACGAAGGAAGCGTGAGAGAATAGAGTGGCGGGCTCAAAGCAAGGCCCACCAGACTGCACCGGCGAGCAGTCCGTGGCCCCGCCGTCGGGCTCGCAGGCCCAGTCCAGCGCCACCTGAACGGCCCACTCCTCCGCTCCCGGTTTAGCCACGCACCACGTCGTCCCTTCTATAAACGTCGAGTTCCCTTCGGCCGGAGTTACCACTTGGAGAGGCGCTGTAGACTCGACCTTCTCTCTCCAGTTTGGTGCTGCCGAGGAGAGAGAAAGTGCGGTTAAATGGGTCTGCACGAGTAAGAGACTAGCGAAGACCCTTATTCTTGTCGCCATTGCGGGGAAGTTGCAGAGAAATAGTGAACAGTTGTCTCTTCTGGTCATCAACCGATCAATATAAAGAGCAAGAAGATGGTCCGGCAGTTGCTTGGAAAGGAAGAGAGACGAGATTCTCTGGTTTTTATCCTTTCCTTATTCATCAAGATAGGAACCCAGAGCGCTTCGATCAACCCTAATTCACATTTTCATGCAGGTTGATCTATTACTGAAGTGATGATGAAATAGTGACCCCACTTCTTTTATAAGTGATTTTTTTTATTCCCTTTTGCTTTCATGGAGAACATTTCAATAATCTACCACTAACTAATATATGCTTTAAAAAGTCTCTTGAAAAATTATGGGGGTATTATAATTGCAAATATTACTGGGGACTTTAGACTAAATATTACTGGGTTTTAGGTTTTCATTTCCCAATTCAAGGCAGTATTTTTGGGATTAAATGGAGGAAAAATGGAACAATTTGTGAATATTATCAATACAAGAAGACTATGTCTAAAAACCACAATGAGAAACAAGGTCATCTCAAGGAGACAAAACCCATGATATAGATCGAACAAGGGTAGATTGAGAAGAGGAATAAAAAGACCAAATTTGATATACAGAGGATGTCCCTCCAGCAAAGAGCTCCCATAGTGGAGTGTGAAGGAAGGGATAGTGGAGGAGAAGGAAGAACCGCGTGTGCTCTGGGACAGACCATTTAGTGGAGATTGTATTAAAAATTCATGTGATTCAAAGTATTCCCATAATTTGAGTTACTACACCAATATAATTTTAACATTCCCCTTAAAGCTGTAGTCTGATTATGTTCAATTTACATCTGTAAAGAGAAATATTCGAAGGGATGCATTGAATAGATCATCATGTGAATGAACAAACTAGACGTGAAAGGCTGATGGTTTGGCTATATTGCACTCTAAGTGATGGCCACAGATCCCAATGAAATTGTATTTCTCATGGGAAGGCTTACTTATCCATTGGTCATTTACCTATGATCATCTTTCTAGATGAACAACTTGACTTGTAAGCTAGTGAACAATGGGTAAGGCTTGGTTAGGCTCCAAGAGACAAAGGGACCATGGATATTGTGGGAGGGAATTTCTAAGGGTAGTGAGGCATGATGATGATATGTCAGCTTGACTGCTGAACAGGCAATAACAATATTTTTGTTATGCATTTATGCATGTCTCATACATAATCTAACATTTACAAGCATGAATAAAGACACAACTTTATGTCAATTATCTAATCTTATGCAATATTATGGAACATAAATTAAAATGTTTAAATTTTTTTATATAAGTAAAATTTTAAAAATAATATTTCCTAGAATTTATTTTTAAACTAACCCCAAATTAACTTTGCTAAATTCAAGTGGTGACTATCTTATACCATTTTCACTTTTATGATACACAAGAAAAATAATGATTTAGAATCTAATTTGAACCATTTGATTATTCCAAAGAGACGACCAAAATTTGAAGTATGGAACATGGAATGAACATAATGAATCTTCATCAGTTTATTAAACACGATAACATTGCAAAGTCATGCTCCAATTAAAAGAATCCAACGATCAAAAATTTTGAAATTGAAGAGGAAACTATAAATTAGGAGTTCTCTTGGCACATGGTATAATACCATTCAAGGAAGCACTTGGTTATGAATAGCAATCTTCAATGCTCACCGATTACAGAGAGTCAAGGTTTGTGACTCTCATTTCTAGATACTAAAATTCATTCCACATATGTTGGGAGTAGATAAAATCATCTAGTTTAAAGATTAGTTTAGAAAACACATCATCACAACTCATTCTATCTCTATATTTTCTCATCTATATTTGTTATAAGATAAAGTTTTTATTCATATAGTAATAAGATATTATATTATCTCTTCATGCCAAAGTTCTCATCTACCATTTCCATCTCTTCTCATCTTAAAATCATCAAAAAGAAAACATCTCATTTCAAAAACTATTCTACATGTGGATTCAATTCTTCCTTATCATATACTAAGGTGAGCTTGAAAAATTATTGATATTTTTCTGTAAGTAGATTTCTTATAATGAAATGAATATTAACACATAATCTTGTTCATCATAAAGCACACAAAGTGTTGAAGGATGAGGCTCTTCGTAAATGATAAAATGAACAAAATGATCCCGGCTCTAGTCCAATGGTATCATGGGGTGGGGAATTCCATGAGCCATGAGTTGTAAGTCCAAGGCTTAGGACCCATGAGTAATGTGGGACCCTATTCCATGAAAAATTAGATAAATGAAAATTTTAATTTAAATGGGTATGTTCCATGGCCCTATAAAGACTTGAATGGAGGCCGAATAGAAAGGGAAAAAGAGGTTCTTTTACAGAACCTTCGGAACCGGGCCATTTTTTACCATGATCTTGATACCTAAATCACAAAAGATATTCTCCCTACATTTACCATAATCTTTCTTCCCCTTCACCTTTCGTATATCTTCTTGCTCCCATTCCTCCTCAATCCAACTCTTTCCTCAATTATTTTTTCTCTCATTCAATCTTCTTTTTTTTTCTCTCATTTACTGCTTTACAATATTTTGGTTTTTAAACCTTCTAGTGGTTACCTATTTAGCAAATGCCTCTCTTCAATACAAATGAGCACATTGGTTCTTACCCTATAAGTAACATAGGTTCCACGCTATCCTATTTTCTCTCAACATCTCCCCTCAACTTTTTATGCTATCTACACATGGAATAAAGGATTCTTAGAAATTTCACATCATACCACCCCTTCTTAGGCATTTTCAAATATTAATAAAAGACCAATAAATCTTTTCCCATCATGTTTCCATTACTAATCTCAAGATGATTCATATATACTTTTCTAAATTGGAGGCGTTTAGTTCCTCAAATTACATTTCTTAGTTCTGTATGACAACACTTTTTCTGAGCATGGTGGTGGCATGTCAACTAAGAAGAGAACTTTATTTTCTATATCCTATAAACTTCAAAATAAATTGGGGTATTTCTTAACAAAACATGTTTGTTTTAGGGCTTATATAGGTCCAAAAAATGAAAATGGGACAGAAAAAGGAAAAACAAAGCAAGTTAGGAATTTCATATTTTGTGCAGAAAAAATTAAAATGTGAAAAATGGCCCATTTTCTTTTTTTAAGGTTTTCTTTTTCAATTACTCTTATGTTTTAGATCCAAATTGGATCAAACAAAACTATATAAAATCAATAAAATGAGGAGCATAATTCGTCTACTTCTATTTCAGGAATCTAATCCATCTCTTTTTTGTGTCATGGATAACTCAAGTTTGGGTTTTGGTCTATTGATGTAGGTTCCAATGTAAACTCTCTTTTGGGCAACATAGATATCTTTTTGGGATCTGACACTTGATAAGTCCTCAATTTTTTATGAAAATATTAGATGTATTGGAAGACATTGAATAAAACATTCAAAATGATGAGGTACCAAGAATCAATGACCATACTTTCAGGGTTCATTGAAAGAGTTCCTTGAAGTTGATCAAGTTTCCAAGAGAGATGCCTCTTAAAAATTTAAATCTCCTCTTGAAACTCTTCTCTAACGACCATTCACCTTATGTATGTGATCCTCGTGACCCATAAATCTATTTAGTTAATAACTCTATTAAACATTTATTATTCAACCTTATTACTTAACTATATCAGCATGTAGATAAATTAATCAGGGATTGATCTAACCCAATCAAGATGTTGAGTTACGAACTCATTGGGTGCCAAGCCACACCTCGTATCATGAAAGATATAGAGTGTATAGAACTCTCTTATGTATCATTTATCATCATTTATTACCATGTACACATAATTCTTCATCAACACAAGACTCTCAAATGACAAAGAGTATGGTCAATGTTAAAACTCTTATTTGTCATTAGATTTGGTATTGATGCTTGACAAAAATCATCAAGAACATCTTCTTTGATATTTCTACTACCTTAGCCAAGTATTTAACGACATCTCATTATTTCAAAAAATCTTTTCTTATATCAAAGGCAATTGATCCCATCTTGATCACACAATCACCTTCAAGGACTTCATGTCATATCCAATTTATGATATTTAGACAAGTCATTGTCTAAATATAATCATTCACCCAAAAATTACATTTGGTGTCTCAAGTCTAAGGACCAAAAATACAAGCATGACATAAATTGACCTGATATTCAATTAGGTATAATCACATTCACATATTCATATAGGTCAATTTAGAGAAATATTTTATTGAAGATCACCTACTACATGTCCTTGGTGATTACACATTGATGGCCAAAAGATCAATCATACTCATTGTAAAAGTTAGATGAGATAGTGTTATACTCTCATAATATCCCTCAAATAGAAATATTTAGAACATATCGTCAAAGACTACTAAATTTTATAGGATGATTTCAACATAATTCACTTAGTCATTGCATATGCTTGTGAACTTCATCACAAACATCACATGAGAACAACAATAGAAAATTTTATTTCAATTAATATAAACAAGACATGGAATGATGATTTAGCATGTAAGCGACATAATAGTCATCAATTTCTAGATAGTATAGATATTCTTCTTTTAAGGCCATTGTGTCACTTATGTTAGGTTTAGTGGAGAAATCTCTTTGGGGTCATTTGGGGACACCCCATTTGGGCTCCCAGAGCTATGTCTTTTGGATTTTTTTGGTTCAAGACTTTTGGGTAAGTGATAACATGCATTTATAACTTGAATTCTTATACTAATTAACTCATATTCATGCTTATTTTATGTGAATATGATGCATGTTATCATACTTTTTAGGAATTTTCTCCATTGGCATGTCATTTCACTAAAGTTGATATTTATGCATAAATTAGAGATAATTTCATGCTTAATAGATGATTAATCTTTTGTTTAAATTAATAGAAGTTAATCTCTATTATTAAATGATTTTTGACTTTAGGAAATGTTTAGAAAGATAATTTCAAGATGAATTTATGATTTAAAGTGTTTAATGAGAAATGATTTAAGTAAATTTTAATTCATCTTGATTTCTTCATTCTAAATATATTTTAATTGACATGATATTAAAAAGGAGAGAATTTGTGATCCAATGGAGAAAATTTGAGATTAAAAGGAGTTGTAATTTGAGAAATATGAATTTCTGAAGTTTTATACTCTTTTTCTAATTTTTATTTGATTTTTAAATGAATTTTAAGCCCTTTTTTTATTAAAAAAATCGAAAAAAAAGGGGGTAGGCTTACCGCAGGTGATGACGTGGCGAGCGGGCCCAGGCGGAGCTGACGTGGCGAGCGGGCTCAGGCGGAGCTGACGTGGCGAGCGGGCCCACGTGGCGCGCGGGTCCACCGCGCCGTTACGACGTGGCACTGAAGCCACGTGGCAGGACGCGTGTGGCCCACGCGTGACGCAAGCGTGACGTGTGCCATATATACTATATAATATACATATATAAGCCTATTCATTAGAACTGGCTGATGACATAATTCGTCTCTCTATTTAAGCGCGTCAATCTCTTTTTTGTCTTCCGTGTGGGACTATGTTCCCACACGGTTCTTACCTTGCAGGCGACGTGGCGGCTTGGCGGGCGTCGGATCGGATCAGAGCGGCGGAGATCGCGTGGACCCGAGTCCACGCGATCATCAAATGCAGCACGTGCGTATTGCTTACCTTAAGTGATCCGCTCGATGCGTGACACGTGGCAGAGCGGGGGAGCTTGGATCGCGATCGGATGGCCTCAAATTTTCGCGATCGGGCGAACGATCGCGATCACCCGATCGTCATCGGACGGCTGACGTTGAGCGCGCCTCATGATCAAAGCTCAACGGGATCGTGCAATCGTGACCGTTCCCTCACCTGAAGAGCATCGGACGGCTATGACGCATCGTGGAAGAACCCCACGATCGCGGCGCGATCGAGCCGCAATCACACGAATTTTGTTGGGGAGTCGTTTCCAGACGATCAGCATGTGATCGACGAAGGTTCAGGACCACGATCGTGGCCCGATCGTGGCCTGATCGTGGCGCGATCGCGGCCCGATCGTGGCCCGATCGTGGCGCGATCGCGGCCCGATCGTGGCGCGATCGTGGCCTGATCGTGGCGGAAATTACGGCGATGTGGAAGCAAAATTGAAGCCTTGGTCATCACCAATCCGTCGCGACATTCAAGCCACGATCCCTGCCCACGGAATCGCACTCACGAAGCCGCAACCGACGCTCCACGATCGCCTCCATCATCCACAATTTCGGGCCAATTTCCCTCTTTAAAAACTCATGTACTCCTTCTTTGTTCTTCAACTTTTGATCGATTCGTGAAGGAATTAAGCGAATTTCGAGGAAGATCCTAAGTTCATCGTGATTCCCCCGCGTTTAGACTCGATTCCGAATGGATTGGAGCGGGATTAATCGCGAATTCCTCCTTGATTTCATCGAATTTTCCCCTTGAATTCCGAAAGTCCGTGAGAAAGGATCCGAGCAAATTCACTCCAATTCGCGCAAATTGGAGCTCAATTCTCGTGGCAATCGGGTTAGTAGTGAGATTCGATCGATTATCAAGAGGTAATTTGAGTTTTTATTAGATTTAGAAGTTTAATTTTGCAAATTAGTTCATAGTATTCTTCATTTTCCCCAAATTTCAGTCCGAAAAGTTGCTGATTTTGAAAATAGGATATCTCTCTGATTATAATTCCAAATCACTGGATTTTGGTTTCATTGGATTCCTCTTTTCATCAGCTTTCCGTGGATAGAAATTTCATCAAATTCCGAGTTCATTTGACCCTTCAATTTAACGTTTGACCACGGACTGTTCATCTTTCATCAGAAGTCAAATGTTGACTTTCGGGGTCAATTACCTTTTATTGACAAATCAGAATTTGATAATTTCAGTCTTGTTGGATTCCTCTGGTTCTTAGCTTTCTATTGACATATAAATTGCAAGATTTGGATTTCATTTGGGCATTCAATTTGAAGATTTCCTCTGAGGTGTTCATTTTGGGGATTTTCTGATCATTGATTTTCAATAATTCATAATAAATCCATTTCTTATCCAAAAATTACGAAACTTATATCAATAAATTCTATTTTCTCTCTAGTTTCCAAATATCTACTTTTCGTAATCTTCTGACTCTGTTTGATTCTCTGATTTTGCAGAACACCTACTGCTGGTCAAAGTCAATGCTTTGACTTTGACTTTTGACTTTTCTCTGTCAAATCCGAGATTTCAAATCTTAAAACTTCTTATTTACCTTATTTATATCATTTCCATATCTTAAATCTTATATTCTCTTATTTAAAACTCCTTTTAAACCTAAGTTTGACCAAGTCAACTCTGCGATTAAAGTCAACCCTGCTCTCTGTGGATCGACCCGATACTTACCCAGTACTTGATTATTCTATCTTGTCTTTGTGAGTTCGGATTTATAAATTTTGTTTGACCATCGTCTTTGTGTTTAACGACACACGAAAATGAGCCGTCAGTAAGTTAGGCATCTCTTTTGGATTCAATTAGCCACATTTTTATGCTCATTCGAGCCATTTGTTCTGGGCTTATTAGGTCACCTTTCTTAGCTTCATAAAATCCATCACTTCTAAGCCCTTTGGGCTACTGACAAGACCGGAGCACGAGGTCGTCAATTTCACATGGTCTCGTGTCAAAAATAATTCCAAACTCACCTATTTGATGAAAATGTCTCGAATTGAGGGGTATAATGGTAAATAAGGGTCAAATCTACAGGGAAATAAGAAAATTCTTGATGTTTTCTTCGAAATTGATCAAATCGGATGATAAATTGATGGTAGAAATTGGGAAAAATGGTATATTATGAAAGAGAACTTCAAATCGAATCCACGAAATCAAAAATCATTAAAAATAATCTTGATTTCGCAGAGAAATTGAAGATCGAAGTGGGGAGAAATTTTCGGAATTGTAAATCGCGATTTTAACTAAAATTAACCAAAATTAAACTTCAATTCTTAATCTAAATTGGAATCAAACATAAATGGATGAAAGATTAGCAAAAACCGCTTCCACTAACCATAAATAGCGATCGGATTAACGCAATTAACCCGATTAATCATCAAAAATACCAAAGAACGTGATCGTGAGTTCAAGCGTCGATTTCAACTGATCTACACAGCCAAATCTCAATCTCAAATGCTCCGGAGGTGCGGAAATGAGTGTAGAACACAATTGGATTGAGAGATTCGAGAAGGGAGGTGTCTAAATAGATCAATTTGATTGATTTCTAACTCGAATGCTTTACAAATCGGAGGAACACCCTGTTTTATAGGGTATTTGGGCGTAACTGTCCGATCGAAACGATCGACGGTTACGATGGAACGGTCCATCGTGGACCATTTCGAAAAATTCGTAGCCATCGGATCGTGGATGGAGCGTCTGGATGCAACCGTTAAGATGCGTTATAAAACGCGTTTGATCGCCTCTGTTGGATAGCGATCCGACACTTCAAATGCATCCCGCGCAATCCGATCTCAGCCATTATAATCCCTTTTAATAAGACACGTGCGCGTGATGCGATCCGGTGGACCCTGAGCGCATCCGATCGACGCGCTTCGATTGCGCTTCCTCTGATCTAGCGCTCCACGATAGGCCACGTTACCTGCACATTTAAAACTCAGTGGAACTTAGTCCCACACAGAGAAAATTAAAAGAAAGGGACGGGTTTATAATATGCAACGGATTCGTAGGTTAATAATTCTCTTCCGATAATCGGAAGACTATATGTACTATAACCCATATATATATATATATATATATATATATATATATATATATATATATATATATATATATATATATAAATAGCGTCGCATCGCCGCGTAGGCGCCGCGTGGGCCCGCGTGGCGCTGCCACATGGCCCTGAGTGCCACGTCGCATCCACGTGAGACCTGCGCAAAAATCAACCTCCCTTTTTATTCTTTTTTTGTTTTATTTTAAATCGTTTTTAACATTTAAAAATCGTAAAATTAATCAAAAAAATTCAGAAAAAATCCATAAAAATAGAAAATTCATAACTTTTAATATATAACTCCAAATTAATCCAAATTTCTTTCATTTGATCCAAAATTTAATTATCTATCATTCTAAAGAGTCAAAATTAATAAATAATGAGAGTTTTAATTTACATTTCAAAAATACATTTATTTTTAAGGATTTTTCTCTTAAGAAAATATAAATAAATGTTTATAAAACATTTTCTCTGATTATTTTGGCTCTAAAAGCATCTATAATCTCAAGTAAATATGGGTTATTAATTTATTCATTTTTAAATCATCATATTAAACCCTTATTTAAAGTATTTTTGAGATTATAATGATTTATTGTGGAATGATAGAAAAATATATATATATATATATATATGATAACATGCATGGAAATGAAATCATTTATACCTTAATATGCATCAAAAATCATCTTTTATAATGTTTATTTAGCATGTTATCAGCTACCTCTTTTGGGCACACTAGAGCTACATTAAGAGGTATACTAAGGATAATCTCAACGTCTCAATGGATTCATGTTTTATAAGCCTGCCAAGACCATCTTTTTGTTCATTGTGACTACCTTATATCATCAAACAATCTCTCAGAGACCTACTTTGCATATAATGCTACACGCCAAACAACTATCTCATACATGGTTACTATTGAAACTCCAGGTACGAGAAAATTAAATTTCACTTGCCCTTCAAGTAGTACCTCAAAGAAATGATATAGTTTTTTGGATTTTTAGATCAAATGCCAGTAATTGGTTCTTGATTAACGATACAAAGTAAATGATTTATTTTTTTGAAAAAAAAGTGAGAGAGAGAGAGCTAGAGGGATTTGATACTCTATTTATTGTTTTAAGGGAGAGGATTTCTAAGGAGAGTTATTTCAACTTTGTTTTCTCTCTTGTTCATGCTTTTCATTAAAAGGGTGGAGATAAATTTGACAGAGATAGACTAGAGTAGGAGAATAAAAAATATGTTGGTAGGAAATTTTTATCTCCCTTATCCACAAGAGACCAAAAGATTCTGAAACATTAGGAGGAGGAGAAAGAATGAGGAATTATAGATTCCCAGATGTATGAGAATTTAAAAGATAGTTAACTATGAGGCAAAAAGCTATAGAAAAATTAATTAAATATTTTGGGAATAAGATTTTCAAATATGGAGAGAGATTTTGGAATCATGGAGAGAAAGAATAAATCTAAGAGAATTTTAGAAGTAGACTAATAGAAATGGTAGAAGATGAGAATTTTGGGTAAAGGAATGATGGGATAGGGGGAGAGAGAGAGAAGTCCAAAATAGAGGACTAAAGAGAAAGAAAAAGAGAGAATATAAAAAGAGAGATAAGAGTAAGAAATCATTTAATTTGTATAGCCCTTGTAGAAATTATTGTAAAGACTTGTTTGCATGAACATAGATTCTAGAAGATGTGGAGGAAAGGGAGAGATAAGATGACTAGAAGAAAAAAAACTAAGGAACATAAAATAAGGGGTAATTAATCAGAATATAATATGACTTAATGTCTTTAGAAGCAATGTAATTCATAAAAAATTTACAATTTTACACACTCACTATAATTCAAGTTGAATCCATAGGTTTTAGTAATAAGTTGTTGACAAGACAATCAAGAAATTTACATCAAATTCACTTTTTATTAAAAATCTTGTATTCATGAATATATGGTGATGTTTAGAATGAAGTCTAAGAATATATTTAATTATTAGTAAATTCTGAATACTATGGCAAGTACCTATCTGTAAACACATATTCTAAATACTCCTATTCGTAGAATATGTGTGATGGATAGCTGATGTCTAATAGAATAGAACTATGTGCTCTTGCTCAAATATGATGGTGATGGAACAAATGGTCACTTTTGGGTAGAAAACTTAGCGGCTTTGGGTTCTCGATGGAAAAAATTCTTGACTATTCTTGGGAACAAGTTTATCTTGAAGCATATTCCTCCAAATATAGTCATGTACGTGACTCAACCATGTTTATTCATGTCACAGCTCTATATCTAGTCCATAGACTTGAGATATCAAAGGCATTATGTTGATAACGTTGTTTTCACATTTGATCAACAAGTCGATAATCATGAACCTCAAACTATTGAATCTTAAAGTACTATAACATATCCATGAAGGTGATTTTTTGGTTAATGTGAGAATGTTTACCCTCAGTACTAGGAGGAGACAAACTCTAGAAAACGTGAAAAATGAATTATTGATGATAAATTTTTTATCAATTCATATTTGAAAATGATAAATTACTACATATTAGTGCAATAATGCATCCCAAAATTAGAATTATCTTGGCAGAGAGAGAGGTGAGAAAATTTCAAGAACAAGTGAAGTAAAGTGAAAAGAGAGAAAAAGGAAAATTATAAATGAAATGGAAATAAAAAGTAAAAGAGAGGAAAGAAAAGTGGAAAATGAGAAAAAGAAGAGGAAATATACGGATGAAAATAGAGAAAATTAGATAGATAAGCAAAAAGCGATTCACCCTAAAAAATAATAAATATTGAAATTAAACTGAAAATTAATTTAAATATATATTTATAAAAATAATCAAATGCAAGAAACAACAAATAAAAATAAATTTAACAGAATAATATGGAAAGAAATCATCTCTCTCCTTCTAACAAGGTACAAGTATGACTAGCACATTGCTAATTGGCATGAATTTCTCAATTTAATAATTTAATGGATCATAAATGTTAACTTCTTACAAAATAGAAAATCAGTGGAACTAGACATGTTATTTATATTGAAATGAAAACTGGCTCCACTTTATTAAACAAAGTCATAGCATATCATATTATGCCTAAATTCTCACAATTATAGAATAATAGTATGCCCAGCATTTCTTTGTGAATTTATAAATATCATTTAGTAAATATTTCTCTCCCTTCAACATATCTTCTAAATTTAAAGCTCTCTCATACTCCTTTTTCCTTTTGAATTACTCCAATATTTCCATTTTCATTCAAGAAACTTATAAAATATCTCATTCTCTATTCCAAAAACCTCTCGATTCTCTTATCTCTCTTGTTATCTATGTTTCAATAAAATCTTCCTTTTCTCACCATTGTCCAAATATCTCTCATGATTTATTGCTTCTGAAAATTACTCTTCTTTTTCATCTCTTATGGTCATAGTCTCTTCTCTCCATCCTCATATCATCCCTTTCTCTCACACCATCTCTTGGGTTTCTAGGGTGATGGTTAATCAAATGAATATGCATGAGTGTAGGAGATCAAAGGGTCATCATAAGATTGTGGGAAAGGATAAAACTTTTGAAGGAGATAAATGGCCAATATGAATGTTCATAGCCAAAGTTATTTTCTTGGGAGAAGATCTTCACATGTTTGAATAGAGGGTTTCCCAGAACTAGTCAAAGTGATTCAAGTCTTTGAGAGGAATGATCAATTCAATTCATAGCACTCCAAATTTTCACTAATAAAAAAAATGAGTATATTACTTAAACATAAATCTATATTATTTTAATATGATTTTCTCTTAATCCATAGCCTCCTTTGAGTGATTTTCTATGAAAGAATCTCATCCTCTCAAAACATAGGTATGGATCATGTTTAGGATGCATCTTAGTAGTGAGTGATACTATAGGAGGTTCTCGATCATGCTTCAATGGAAATTTATTCATTGCCATTCCTTTTGAGTTGAAGGATCACTGTGGGCCTTCACGACATCCAATAACATAAGAAGTGAATTGGATTGTTGTTGAAGCTTCAATAAATTTGGGGATGGGTATATTATTTTCCTATTGTACATTGATGACATTGATTGTGGGTTTTGGCACAATGGAAATGAAAAGGTGACAAGACGAAACCGCGAGGTCGTCGATATCACGCGGTATCGCGTCAAAAATAATTCCAAACTTACCAATTTTAAGAAACTCACTCGAATTGAGGGGTATAATGGTAAATATGGGTCGAAATCCACAGGGAATTAAGGAATTTCTTAACGTAATCTTCAAATTTGATCAAATCGGACAAGAAATTGATGGTAAAAATTGGGGAAAATGGTATTTTAATAAAGTAGACTTCAAATCGACTCCACGGAATCAAGAATCATTGAATTTGGATTTGATTTCGCAGAGAAATCGAATTTCGAAGTGGAGAGAAATTTCGGACCGAAGAAATCGCGATTTTGAGCTAAATTCTATGAAATTGATCTCTAATTCCTAATCTAAACAAAAAGTTAAACTTAATAGGAGGATAATTAAGATAAAACTGCTCCAACTAAACTTGATTAGTGATTGAAACGAGGCGATTAAACGGATTAATCGCTGAAATCGTGAAGAACGCGAACGTGAGCTTCAAGCTGCGATTTCTCCCTTGATTCTCCACCAAATCTCGACTTCAAATGCTCCGTGAGTGCGGAAATGAGAGTAGAACACGTTGGAATCGAGAGAAACGAGAGAGAGGGGTGTCTAGACAATCAATTGCTTGAAATCTCAACTCGGATGCTTAGAATCGTGAAGAACAAGTCTATTTAAAGGGCGTCATTTCGTAACCGTCCGATCGCTTTGATGAACGGTTGTGATGAAACGGTTCATCATGAACCGTTATCGTTAAGTCCCGATCGTCCGATCTTCGATGAAAGGCTCAGATGCTCCCGTTGATAGGCGTTATAAAAATTCTTGAATCCCGTTCGTTGGATCATGATCGGGCGGTCTAGATGCGATCCGCGCCGTTTCATCTGGACCGTTATAACGCCTCTTAATTAGCACGTGCTCTTGATTGATCGGTGGTCCGCACTCCATCTGATCAACGCGTGAGATCAACGCGTCATCCCGATCCAACGCTCCTCGTCGCGCCACGTTGCGTAAGATCTATCAGTTATAACTCTTCTATCGCGCACGTGCTTGATTGATCATCTGGTGGACACACGTCCACGCGATCGACGCCCGCCGATCGATCAGCCGTTCGATCCAACGCTCCTTATTGCGCCACGTTTCCTGCATAGTAAAAGAATGTGTGGGACTTAGTCCCACACGGAATTAATTTACGAAATCGTCGGGTTTAAAACACCCAACGGTTTATGAAGTTCGATTACCCCTTCCCATATAGGCAAGGCTGAAGAACTTTATACTATATATGATAATAAATATATATAATGTAAATGCCGCGTGGGCCCGCGTGGTGCTGCCACGTGGCCCGGAGTGCCACGTCGCATCCACGTGGCCCCGCGCGGTTAAATCCTGCTTTTTGCATTTTTTTTTAATTATTTTAATTAATTTAAATAGGAAATAAATTCACAAAAATCCAAAAAAATCCCTAAAAATAGAAAATTCATAACTTTTTATATATAACTCCAAATTAATCCAAATTTCTTTCATTTGATCCGAAATTTAATTATCTATTATTCTAAAAATTCAAATTTAATAAATAATAAGAGTTAAAATTATCATTTCAAAAATACATTCATTTATTAAGATTTTAAACTTTAGAAAATGAAATTAATGTTTATAAAAATTGTTTCTCTTATTATTTTAACTTTAAAAACAGTTATAATCTCAAGAAAAATATGGGTTATCAAATTATTAAACTCTAATTTATCAAAATTAACCCTAAATTAAAGTATTTTGAGATTATAATGACTTTTTAAGAGAATAGTAGAAAAATACGTATAAATATGATAACATGCATGGAAATGAAATCATTTATGCCTTAATATGCAATAAAATTCATGTTTTATCATGTCAATATAGCATGTTATCAAAAGGCAACAGTTATCTAAGGAGATTGAGATGAAAGACTTCGTAGATTCCAAGTGTATCCTTGGAAGATTTTTATTTTATTCTAGTGTGCAGAGCTATTTGATGTGACAACCTAAAATCTGCATCTAAATTCAATTCGATGATATTTCTGATCATGCCAATAGAAGTGCAATCATACCTATGATTTTGGCAATGTACATTAGAAGAGTTATTGATTAATGATATAGAACAAACTTTAAATGATAGCACTAATACATACACACACACACACATGTCTATATATATATATATATATATATATATATATATATATACTGCATGTGTGCATGTATGTATTCATGTATGTCTGTATGTCTGTATTCATCTATGTATCACTAGATGGACTCATATAATTATGTCTACATGTATGTATGTATGTATGTATGTATGTATGTATGTATGTATGTATGTATGTATGTATGTATGTATGTATGTATGTATGTATGTATGTATGTATGTATGTATGTATGTATGTATGTATGTATGTATGTATGTATGTATGTATGTATGTATGTATGCATGCATGTAGAATCATATGCATAACCATAAACATTTATTTTTTTCATATGGACCAAATAGTCATGCCTTGCTACTTCATATAATATATAACTATATACATATAGGGATACGGAATTACATGGCCATATGGAATGTGGAAAGGCCCATTATGATTTAGTGATACCTAAATTGTAAACCTAAACCTTACCCAAAAAAATTCTCCAATTTTGGGAGAATTTTGGCATTGTTGGTGTGAGTTCCATTCTTATCATTTTGTTTTGGTTTTGAAGAATACTAATCCTGGAGATGACATCAGGCATGGCCATGGATAACAATCTGTTGATCTATTCTAGGAGGAGGTACATTGAGAGGATACTTTCAGATCTGAAGGTCAAAATCCTAAGGCAAGGAGTGTACCCCTATTGGAAGTCATTTCAAAATTCATGAGTAAAATAAGAGTTGGAGTACATGAAGAGAGTTCTCTATGCCTCTGCAATTTAAAGTCACAAATATGCGATAATTTTCACTAGACTAAACAATTCAAAAATTCACAAATATCTTTCAAAAAGATACTTTGATTTGGGAAGGAATGAGATCATTTGAATGGGAAGCAGTGGCTTACTACTGTGGATTAAAGACCAACTGCAAAGATAAGTTTCAAAAAGGATTTTCTAAGAGAAGGATGGTCTATGTTTTGATTATCAGAGGAAAGGCGATGAGCTCGATTCCAAACTCCAAAATAGTGTGGTTTTACCTACTATGGAAGTGGAATATACGGGTATATTTTAAGCTGCTAGAGAAATGACTTGCTTGAAGTCTTTTATGAAAAAATTGTCACCATCAACAAGGTAGCCTTATCTATGGTGAGAGTCATCGTTCTATACAAAGATGAAAATGCGTACAAATGAAAGGTACCACTTTGTAGGAAGAAAAATAGATGATGGCTTTGATAAGCATTGAGAAGATACATGTGTTAGCGTTAGGGATTTTGATGTAGGTACTCCTTTTGAATTGATGTTTCAGCATGATCAGTTTAGGTTATTTAATCTCATATAAAATTTCATATAAATACCAATTTAAATATTTTCCTATTCTAGCTAACTCTCTTACCTCATATAAATCCAAATTTTTTTGTTATTCTACTTTATTTTATTAATGTGCTTGAGGACTCATGCATTGTTTTATATTTTTCAAGACTAGTTGCATTTTAAATTAATTTCTTATATCATCATTATAGGAATTTATTTTTTTGGTTATTAGTTATAAACTAATCTAATTAAATGTCATCCAGGATCATTTTTAGACCAGTTAATACTTAGGATATTCTTATATATTTATATCTTAATGTACATGTTTCATATTATAAATTAATTATACATTGGCATTGAATATAATAGAATTATATTAGAATTAACTATACTAGAAATATCCTAAGAGAGAGAAAGGTATTTTAAGACTTTTCTCTGAATCCAAGTCTCGTGGGGGGTTAGGGCTTAAGACAAGCTATCACTAGTGATTTTACTGTGGAACGTAGAGCTTTGTTCTTTTCTCTCAGCCATCAAGGTCTTCAAGTCTCTCAAGATCTCGACAAACAATGGAAGAAGCTCTCAATCAGCTATCAAGCTTTCCAAAGCTTCCTCCACAGCTCACAATCAAGTTCATGGCATCTCACAAATCATTTTTTGCCGTTCTTCCTTCTTCAATCGACGATTCTCTCCACCATTACAGGTTTTCTCTATCCTATTTCACAATTTTTTATTTCAATCTCTCTCTCTTTGAGTTCTCTATTTCATTTTTTGATTTTCATTTCAGTCTCCATTAGCATCACTATTTTCTGAAATTTATCTTCATCTCTTCCTCACGTTTTCCAAATCATAATCCTCGTTGATATATAACTCTAATCACCTCTTTTAGCATCACATTTTTCTGTGATTTTAATCTCTATATCTACATCTCAATTTTCTATTTCTAATCTTCATTATTTATCAGTCTCATACCTCTTTCTATCTTTATATATTAGTCTATTCTGTGTATCTATTGATCTATCTCTCTCTCATTCTCTACTTTAGAATCTGATTATATATATATATATAGGTCTTAATGTCTGCTCTTGATCACATCTCCATCCATCTAAAGTAATCTCTTGATCTTTGTTGTGATTTTCTGTCATCTAAACTTAATCTATCTCTTGTCAGATTCCTCTCTATATTTTCTTATCTTTATCTATCCATCAATTTACTTGATCTATCTTCTATTGTGATTTTCCTCCTTTTAAACATTCATCATACCTATCTTCATCTATCTATTCTATCAGCTTGGAGTTTAATCTCCTCTCTCTCTATCAGTTTATCAATTAGCTAATTTTTTTCTGTTTCTTCCATGTTTAGATATTAACCTATTTATCCATCATAGCAGAAATTGCATCATAGTTCATCTCACTTATAGAGGAAAAATCTATCAGTCCATCTATATATTCATTAGTCATTTAGACCTTAACCTACTCATTCACTTATACATCTGATTTCATACAGTCATATTGATTACACATTGAGGTTGTGAGATTCTGTTCATATAAATCAATAGTCAGAAGTCAACCCTTAGGAAGTAGTCAACCCTTAAGAAAACTCAACCTTTGAGGAAGGTCAAACCTTTTTTGTCAGAAAGTCAGAGTCAACCCTAAACATCAAAGTGAACCCTGAAAGTCAAAATTAACTGTCAACCTCAAAGTCAAAGTCCACGGTCAGCATTAGGGTGAAGTCAACCCCAGTCAAACTCAACCTATTCATTCAAGGGTTATTTAGGGGGTTAGGAGACAACTCCCCTTCATTGTGAGCCTTCTTATCTTTTATTTACTTGACTACTTTATCTCGTTATACATTACTTAGTTAGAATCATTCATTTAGACTCATTTTGTTGGAAATACACACACATACAAATTTAGAAGAATTGGGCGAGTCTCATTGGTTGAGACGAGGAGGAGTAGGGTCTCGAGAGCAAGAAGACAAAGAGGTACAAGAGGGCACAGTCTAGCCTTACCGAAGGTAGGCAGGCACAATCGGAGGAGTCATGACACAGTTTGCAAGGGCATGCGATCTCGTGAGGAGGTCGGCCCGAGGGAGTACGGGCGTCCGGCAACTAAGGAGGTCAAGGCCGAGGGGGTAGTGCCATAGGACAAGATAAAGGTGAGCGTTAGGGTTGCCATCGGGGGCGAATCCTAAATATGTGTAAACATTTATCCTACAACCGGTTTGTGGGCGTACGGAGTAGGATTTTATTTGGTGAGATTGGAGGTTCGAGGCGATAGTACTCGGGACTAGATTAAGGGACATTAGGTCCCCCAACCAGTATAAAATTACTTGTGCACAATGAGGAAGAGTGAAGAGCGATAAGCAACGAATCTAAACAAAAGAATTTAGAAAACATGAAGACTAGCAAACAAACTAATTCACCTCCCCCCCACCCCCTCTAGTTAGTTTCACCACCACTTCGAGACTTTCAACATGAGAATGAAAATTATGCGTTAATATTGAATGAGAGGTTGTCACTATAAACAAACTAAAGATTTGCTCTTCATGAGTAGGACCATATGATCATCAATGCGATGTTTTTAGCTACAAGAGGAAGAATGTTGAAGATCAACATCAGTCCCCAAGTGGGAAGTTGTTAGATAGAAAGCCAAATTCAAAGCCTCCGGATCAGCCCATATTCTATAAAATCGTTGTTGTAATCACTTCAAAACCAATCTTCTTTGATCATAGGAAAAGGCCATTTTCCTCTAATCCTATTACCAATTTTCTACGAAACTTGCATTTCTACATCTTGATGAACAACGAAAGATGGTGTGAGATGTTTTTAGATCACATTGAAGGGTTCGAATCCTCAACAGACCATCACCAATCAGTTGAGTCCTTAACCTTTTCCATCTATGAACGAAAAGGCCATCAATCAAGGAAGGTCAATCATTGCATCTCATCTGTTTCAAGTTTCAACTCATGTATCCCCTAAATCCCAATGCATCAGCACCATGAGAAACAATGATGGTCCCAAATCAAATCAAAGTAAATCAGCCTAATTTTTCTTTAAAAAAGAATTATTGCTAGAGGAGATAAGAGAGAGAGATTAAAATTAGTCAACCTTGTGTCATGAAGTACATGGATACATGAGCATAGATTCATGCATTAGGGCATGTATTGAGGCACTGAGAGAGAATGGGACACAGAGAGAGAGGTCCAAGTCAATATGGACACAATCCTACGTGCCGAAGTTTCAAATACTTGGCGAAGAGCTCCACCAGAGATACACTAATCCATCAACAGATCAGATAAAAGATCTTCTCCCATCCTACTGATATTAATGTACAAGATCATGTAAAACAGGCAGCTACACAAACAATCAAATCTTTCAAGATCCACGGCTATGATCTCCCATTTCTTGAGAGACCTCATCAGGAGGCGACGCCGCATCATTCCTCCTCTCTGATGCAGCACCGCCAAAATCCTCTTTCTCATTTGCCTTCTGCGCCTTGGCAGTCAAGAACCTTCCTCCTGATCCTCTAGCCCTCTTTGTTGCATGGAGATGACGAGATTCATGGAGGTAGGGCTGCGGAGGCAATGAAGATTAGGTCAAAGGTGGGAGAAAGACAGAGTATGAAAGAAACGGAGATAGGAGGGAAAGGTGGAGATATAAGAGATAAAGAAGGAAAGAGAGACAAATAGAGAGAGAGAGATCATATAGGGAAGCAATACATGAAATGGGTAGAAATATGATAGAATGGCAGAGAGATAAAGAAAAGGATAGACTGAGAGGGTTATGGAGAAAAAAGATAGAGACACTGACAGAGATGGGATAGAATGATGGGGAGTGCAAGAAAAGGATTGAGAGATGAACATAAATAGATAAACAAATATTGAGAAAGCGAGAGAGATGTTATAAAAAATGGAGAAAAAGAAATAAAAGGAAGATGTATATAGATAAATGAAAAAGAGCAAACTGAAAAAGAATAGAAGGATAAAGATGGATAGAAAAAACTCAAAGTTAGGGAGAAAGAAAGATAAACAAAGTGAGGGAGATACCAATAAAGAGATAAAGAGAATGATAGACAGACTGATTGATGTGCAAAGAGACAGAAAGACAGACTAGGAGACACATACAGATAGATAGAGAGAGAGGGATAGTAATACCTTTGGAAACATGGCAATGGTAGACGCATAGGAATTTAGATAAAAAATTAAACCCCGACAAGGAGGAAGAAGAAAACCTTGCGAGACTTCACGAGCTTCTTCTCCATCTCAGCCTTTGCTCTTGACTGCCTTCGACGCATAATGCCATGATACTGCTTTGCATTCACATATATCAGCCCTTCCATGGCATCCGGTGAAGACTGAGCACCCACTGGATGGATTCCAATCAGATGAGGAAGCATCTAACATCATAAAAACATCAAATTCAATCTTGACTGAGACAACCAAATTAAAAGATATTTTTGGTTCTGATGAATTGTTCATACCACAGCTTGCCCCCCATAATTGGCGAATGCAGCAGCTCCATTACATGGATCCAAGTATGGATATGCAGCATGCATCTAAAAAGAACAGATGAAGTATGGATATTTATATCATTTTCAACAATGATATAAAGTTTCGTGATAGACAAGTTTAAAGAGCATACCATGGATGGGCCACCATCAAAATAAGTTTGAGACATCATGTAATCTGTAGGATGAGAAGAAGTTCCTGAGGAGAAGGGACTGGTAATAGGAAGAGGAGCGATATTTGATTGCTCCTGCTTGAGTGATTCTTCAGATGCACTATCACCTGCTTTGACACCATTAGAAGCACAATGATGCAAGAACATGGCAAATGCCTTGAGAGAGATGAACAAAGATAAGGATATATTGTAAAGGATAGATAAAAATATGTACATGCATAGAAACAGAAGATGGAGAGACGAAGAGAAGGGAATAGAGAGTTGTAGAGGTGCACATTGAGATATATATAGATAGATAGGTAGAGAGATAAGAGAGAGAAGGATACTGGTAAGACCTCAACAACCACACATAAAAGGAAGAGTAAGAAAGGGCCTAAGACAATGGAACTGGTGGAACCTGTAGCAAGACAGTGATTGGCACGTGCCATGGGAATAATAAATAAGCCCTGGCATTCAAAGGGGCTGCAAAATAAGAGGAGGGCAGGAGGGAAAGGGGTTTTTCAAGAATCAGTTACCAAGCAGTGGAGAGAGTGGAGGAGGGAGCTCTCAAATTGTCTTTCCGAAATTGGGGAACCTTCCATCCCGGTTGGTCCCTTTCTTGTTAACACTTGTTCTTTGAAGTTGAAGTTCTTAGCTTCCTTTTTCCAAACCTTTGAGCACTATTACCGGATCAGGGATCATACCAGATACATATAATATAGATGGCTGAATGAATGGACAGATGGATGTGATAGAGAGAGGTCTGAGTGAGGTCACACTGGGAGTGATATTCGTTGAGGTGCATATCCAAAGAGGAACTATGACTTACTGGAATGATTTTGCATGGATGATGTCATTACGCATGAACTTTTTAAACTTGATAAGAACAGGCTTTCTTTGTAAGCGTCCTCGAACTTAGAAGATCAAAAATCGGCATTCCCTGAGTAGTTTTCCATACATACTGAGAATTCCTCACTTTTCCCGTATATTTGATGTAGGAATTATACTGCAAGTTGTGGGGAAGATAGATATAAGCCAAAAGAATAACGTGTTATTATCAGATCACGAAAGACAGTGAATCATTTGATTTCTCACATTTCATCAAGCGGATACTGATTAAAAATTATATGAAAGAATACTTTGTAGCGATCATAACATAAGAAACATCGATTCTCCAAGATGATGGCCATCAATTCTCCATGAAAGAATGAAGATCATGAATTCTTCATTCTTCTTTTCTCTAATATAAAATCCATCCACCCTAGAAAAGTTTATTCAGCCATAGAGTTAATGAAAAAGGTATCAATACGACAAACTAGTAGTTTCCATTCTTTAAATCAAAAACAAGTTAAAATTTCTCTATCTTCAAAAAATAATCTAAAAGAATATCAAGAGCCATCATAACGTAAGAAACATCAATCTTCCAAGAACCACAACCGTTTCGTACTTCGTTCCGCTAAAATAAAATCCCCACGCTCTAGAAAAGTTCATGCAGTCGATAGCGGCTTTCATTCAATAATTCCAAAAAAGGAAATCAAAAATCAAATTAAAAGCGTCCTCCTGCTTAAAAGACAGTAAAGAATACACTGGTTCAACAAATTTACCAACGCAATTTTCCCGAGATCAAGAACTTTCACCTCAAAAGCATCAAAACCCCGAAAATCCAGTTACGGAACGACACTCGGAATCCAGATAAAAGCGCAATTCAATTACCGAAAAATATTCCTAACAATCTCATCCCACGAGACTTGCGAATCATCTTATCAACAAACTTTTTAATGCTACAAAGAAAGCCAAAAAACTTACCGTTGGCTCAGAGAAAGAAGGAATGACTCCGATTGGCTGCCAAGAACACCGATACAGAGGAGAGAGAGATAGAGAGAGAGAGAGAGCCCGAAATACCAAATTGGGAAGAATATTCTTTTAAAAATACGTAAGAGAGAGGAAATTACCAAACCTGCCACGTGTCCTCGATTATTATAAACTATCCGCGAAATGGTCTCCCAAACCGACCGTCGAGAAGCTTCCACGATTCAAAACGATCGCGACCGTCCGTTTTTCCTTAGATCGAATTGGCAGCCGGCTTAGATGCGGCCTCATCCTTCTGAACGGCCTGAATTCGTCGCCGCTGCGTGAAGGTGCACGTGAAGCAGAGGTGACGTGGACCAATCATGCTTCTCCTCGGCATTTAAAATTCATGAATGCAAATAAAAAAGGTTTTACTTTTATGGGTAGATCTAAATTGGATAAATTATTTGCATATATTTATAGTTTCATATAGATATGCAAATAATTTCTTTCAAGTACATAAAAAGTGATCACTAATCCTATGATGGTCATCATCATCATCATCGTATTTTATGTGTGTCCATCATCATATATATGATATGAGTGGCATCATATCATATATCATCATCATCATCATCATCATCATCATATACATGAGCATGGGTCATGTTTGTGTAGGAATTTTCATTCAAATGTTATCATTAGGCATGATTAGAATTAGATGCAAGGGGATAAGAGCTCTTGCCTCTATTTATCGGTCAAGTCTTGAGCTCATCTTGAATGTCGTAGAGAATTCCATTGAAATAAGAGCTAGGAGATGAAGTGTACCGATCCATGAGTCCCCTCAATTTCTTTGTAATTCATTCATTAAGGCTTCGCAGATGTCAATTATACGTCTAAGATTGGGTTTAATGGAGATGATGTTGATGCAAGTGGAGGTAGAAATTAAAAGACATTTCTTTTTAATATAGAGGTGTGATCCATTGCTTGACATCAATCGAGAAGGTTGAAGCATATTACACGGTATTCCTTTTGTTTGAGGACTTTTCACATCCAGGCTCTTTTTTTGGGAAAAATTCCTTTGGGATTCTTTTATTTATTCTCATTGCTCGCTAAAATTTCTAATCTTTTGACTGCAACTTTATGCTTACTCCATCTTTTGATTTGTAAATTTTATTTCAAATATAATTTATTTATGATGGAAAAATAAAATTTTCTTCTAAATTATTTTTTTTCTCCTCACTCCTAACTTCAATGTAAGATCATTCTCCTCTTTTCTTCAATTAAATTCATCATATTATTTCAAAATGATGGAACTTTTCATCTACCCCTGGTGCAATGAGTCTTCGTGCATAAAGAGAGTGAAGGAGGAGTGACAACATGCAATTTACACATTTAATTGCATGATTATTAATATAAATTAAGATAAAATATTATGTTTGTATGCATGTTATCATACTTTGAGTGCATATCTATCATTCTATGAAAATTTAAGTTATAATCTCAAAATGCACTATTTCAAAGATAATCATAAATAAATAAAGAGAGATATTTGAGATTATATTATTCACATTTTACATATTTGAGATTATATTATTGACACTTTATATATTTGAGATTATAATTGGGTTTTAATTTTAAATAATAAGAGAAAATATTTTTGTATACACTCATTTATTTTTCTAGTTTTACTTTCTAAAAGAAATGAGTATTTTTTAAAATTAAAATTTATTCTCTTGTTATTTATTAAATTTGACTTTTTAGAATGATAGATTATTTAATTTCTGATCAAAAACATAAATTTGGATTAATTTCAAGTTATATTTTTAAAGTTATGCATTTTCTAATTTTTAGGGATTTTTATGAATTTATTTGAATTTATTTTTTATTTTATTTTGATTTAAATAATAATAAAAATTTAATTTTTGCGCGCTAACGTGATAGTTGATGTTGTTAGTTTAATCTAAGTTTGATACTTTACATTGTTGTGCTCTAAATGTTTATGAAATATTTTACTAAGCAGCTTTTAGATTTGGATAAATTGATTTTCGGTAAAATGATTTGAGAAGGGTATGTACTTGTTAGTGCAGGTACCAATGGCTTGAGCGACTTCAACCCACTTCGACCTCGGAATGCTGACGTCACTAAGAATAAGCTCTAGATTACCTATTTCATAATATATTATTAAAATATTTGAATAAGACATTCTAAAGATAGGTATTGATGACACAAACCAATATATTAGGGTCCATCTTCATAAAGCCATTAATTATCCTTATTATTCCTATTATTTTTATTTCTATGCTTAAATTTACATCACTTTCATTTTTAGAACATCAATATTAATATTCATGATAAAAAAACATGGCATTGTTTTTTTCTTCTATTATCACTAATATGTTTTTTTCTTATATATCTTCATTTATTATTTTTTTATTATTTTATTAACTAAATACTATCTAACTGTGTTTTTTTAATTTTTTTCAGCTCTTTTTAAATTATGAATATACCCAAGAAAAACCCGGTAATAGCCAAAACAAGGGAAACGAAAAGGGCATGCGCTCTTTCTCTCTCTCGCGTGAAAAGATGAATCAAAAACTAGGTTTTTGCTCTAGCGGAAAAGAGAAAAGGAAAAAGTGATCCAACTCTCTCTCTCTCTTGCGTGCGATTACAAGGCATTCCTTTGAAGAGATCATGTTCTTCAACGAACTTCAAAAGAGACGACGAATTATCTTCTCATCAAAAGCTCTCTCTTCAATGAGTTCTCTCTTTCTAAAAACCTAATTCTCGTTTTTATAATTTTTTGTTTGTATCTTCTTGAGGATCATGTTTTCGATTTCGAATTCGGCTTAAGTTCTTTTCGGATTTCGATTCTAGTTTGACTAAACTGATTGGTAACTTGATTCTATCGATTCCAAAGTTTTTTTTATTGCATCATTTTTTCTTTTCATTTTAAATTCTTATTTAAACATGTGGTCATGTTGATCGAGTGGTTATTGTTCTCTTCCGTCTAAACTGATTCTAGGTTTCTGATTTTTTTTCCTAAGATTTCAAAATGACTCAGTGTGATTTTATTTGATTCATAATTGATTTATTAAAATTGTTTTTAATTTCTGTTTTGTTTTGTTATTTCGGATCTCAATATCTTACATTCTCATATTCGTTCTTTTCTATGTTATGTTTTTTCTTTTCTTCATTAAACAAACGAATTCTTGTCAGATTTCATGTGAAAACTGTGGTAAATCGTAGTAGATTTAGTCAAAGTCAAAGGTAGAAGTAAGTCAGTTGCAGATAGTCAAAGGCACAAGTGAAAGTCAACTATAGACATTCAAAGTCCACTACAGACATTGACAATCAAAGGCAGAAAGTTAAAGTCAAATTCAAAGTGAGAGTCAAAGTCAAAGTCAAAGACAAGGGATAATACAAATCCGCTCATCAGGGAGTTATTTTAGTTTGTTTTCATTTTCAATAGTTGTTCTTTATATAACTTACATCTTTGATATTTAAATTATTTATTGTTGGTTGCCATGGTTGGTTCAGTTTTTTTTGTATTCTATTTATAGCTTTCTATTTTGTAAGTTTTAATTTATGAACTCGGGAAACTTTGTTATCGAATCATACTTTGTGTTGACTCCGGGTGAGCCGTACTTACCCGTGAGGGTGAGGGGGAAATTCCTTGGGAAACGTAGCGAGTCGGGACGGATCTAGGGAGTTTACTAGAAAGTCAACTCGAGGTACATTTGTTCTTCACCTTTCAAGGTTACTTGGACTTGGGGACGAGCGACTTACTCGGTGCGTCATACATCGGTGATGAGACACAGTGACTTCATAGAGGCACGCCAGCTTGAAAGAGAGTAAGGAGTGGCGCGTGGAGCTCTGGGAGTTGGCCCGAGCGACAGAACGAGTAGAGGGGTACCGAAGGACGGAAGTGAAGTAAGGTTACTAACCAAGAGGGTGAGTTAGTTAGATCGAAGAGTCAAATAG
The DNA here is from genome assembly GCA_024174645.1 of Lemna minuta. Classification (NCBI taxonomy): domain Eukaryota; kingdom Viridiplantae; phylum Streptophyta; class Magnoliopsida; order Alismatales; family Araceae; genus Lemna; species Lemna minuta. The sequence continues at coordinate 3,927,052 of CM044116.1, read as the reverse complement.
AACTTTGATCTGATTATCCCCGCCAGCCAGTAGTTACTACTGGGGGATTAACCAAGTGAGGAGAGCCTCTAGGAGGATTGTCTCCTCATGGGACTAGCCTGGGGTATCTGGATACCCTATCTAATATAAAAAAACCAGGCATATAAGTGACGTGAGAAATTTGAGTGATTATTAAAAAATTCAAAAAATATTAGAAAAATGTAAATATTAAAAAGAAACTAATTCATCCCCCCCCCTCTTAGTAATTTTACCATCTCATTAGGGAATTTTAGACGCGACGACGCAGCATGCTTACTTGTCGCCACGTGGCGATGGAGCCACGTCTTACATGGCACGCGCATGTGTGTGTGTGTGCACGCGTGTCATTAGTGGGTTAAGCATCTATTAATTGATATCAGATAACCCACTAAGACCGCTTGACATATATACATGATTTTTGCCTCGATTTTTGCCATGTGGGACTATTTTTATTTCTTTTTATGCAAAGGTAATGTGATGCATTTTAGAGCGTGTGATTGGGTAAATCAATCGCAATTTTTTATTTTCACTTAAATCATGGGGTACATGTTGGATAATGGTTTGTCGTCGAACTTTTTTTAAATGATTTAATCTCAACCGTTCATTTGTGGAGTGATAACGGTTGAGATTAATGCCCGATGGACTCCTGAAGACACGTGACTGTATCCCGAGTGCTTAATGAAGATCAAACAACAGTAGTTATGCAATGCTTCTTCTTTATGCTCGATGTGGCAAAATCTAAATGCTCCATCTTTGATCAAACATACAGGACTTGATCGTGACGATTCGCATCCGAGCATTTCATGTGAACCGTTGATTGAAGTCAAAGAGGCAAATCGAATGGTCATGCCCAAATGTAGCCTATTTATACCCTTATTCTTCGATGAAAAGAGCATTCTCAGATATTTCAAGAAATTGAGATTTCATTGAGAGAATCGGGAGAATTTTCCTCTTAAACACCAAATTTTTGTTTTTCAAAATGTTGAATAAAAAGCCATGATCCAGCGATGAATTAGATCATTTCAAGCATGATTTTCGGTTATATTATATGTTTTCTCCCTACTCTTTCTTCTTATAATATTATATCTCAATTTTGAATAGTAGATTAGTTGAATTTTATGAAATTTTATAATTTTCTCTCTTTTCGCAATCGATTTTTCTCTCTTTCTTTTGCTTCTTGATTTCTCCGCGAATACTAATCCAAATCGAGAAATTTTTTATTCCATGAACTCGTCTTAGAGTTTTCTTTTCAAATTTCATAAAATCACTAATTTTTCACCTCAATTTATCATCTAATTCGATCGAATATGAAGATTACGTCAAAATTCGTTATTTCTCCCTGGATTCGACCCTTATTCACCATTATACTAATTAATTCTTGATTAAAAATTTAAATTGGTGAGTTTGGATTTTTTTTTTTTACACTCATTCATGTGTTTTTAAAAACCACATGTAATCTCTAGTGTATGTATGTTATCTCTCTCATATTTTGGTTATTGGACCTTATTCTTGTTGTTCAGATTCGATGCATCCAACAAAATATGATATTCATAGATAAAATGAATAGGATATCAGTGTGATCACACAAAAAAAAAACCAATGCTAGAAGACAAGACAATTATTGGAAAACAAAATTATTGCTAGAAAATAAGACAAATTGAGATCAAAGAATTTTGCACGAAACCACATTTATAATTGCTTTTCATCATAATTATCCTATCATCTAGTGCAAATTAAAATCTACACTTAAAGGATTCATTGGAGGAGCTCTTTGAAGTCGTTCAAATATCCAGCCTCTAACGGTATTCATACGATCACCAAATTATTGAGTCTTCTCTTGAACCTCTTGCATGATTTGAAGAAATTCTCTTAATTCAGTTTTTTTAAACCCCATTAAGAGCCTTCTTTGTTTCAAAACTTGTGCCGCCAATATACGAAGGATTTATACTAGTTCATATTAATCATTCATCCCAATCTAAAGAAATATACCAACCTCTTTGTTTCCTCCCCTGTCAATTACGAAATCAATATGGTTTATTCTATCAATCACCATAAAAGAATCATAGTGTGTTTATTAATAAGCATTTAGTATAACTTTTTAGCCTTTGAATTTTTATGGCTTTTGACTCAATTGTCTTAATAATATATATTATATGACCTACAGGCCAATCACACTTCCATGTGTCTTGTTTGTGTTTATTAAAAATAACATTTATTAATTATCATTCTTGTGTGATATTCTAAATATTCTTATCTGTGGGACTATTCGAAGAAGACATTGAATTCTCTAGAAAGATTAGTACTATCAGACTTGGCTCATATGATAAGTATGGTTTATCTTGTGATCATCCGTGTGGATATACCAAAGATAGATAGTGAATGCTCTTTAGAATTGATGTATGTAAATACATAAAAGGTATTATACCTAATTGTCAATAAAGTTGATTTATATTATGGTTGTGCGTGTTCTTTTGACTTAAGACACCAAAGACATATTATGAAAGGATGATTATGTTTGATTATGACTTAAAAATTCCTAATCAGAGAAGCTCTAAAATGTCGTATATTATATATTGTATGAAGTCTTTGAAGATGATTGTGTGATCTAGATGGGATGAGAGAAAGAGTTCTTAATAATTTCCTCCACACTTTAATACTAATTTGAGTAATTGATTTGGGTTTGATATTTGACAATATCCTAAGTCATTCATGAGTCTTAAACAAACAAAAAATTATACGTACACAATAATCGATGATAAGAAAGTTCTATAGGAGAGTTCTTTGATACTCCATATCTCTTAAGACACATGATATAATTTGTTGCCTAACTGGCTAGTAACTCAACCTATCAAATAGATTAAATCAATCTTTAATTAGTTAAAATATATGTTGATTTAGATAATTAATAAGGTTGACCAATAAAAAGTTACTAACTACTAAAATATATTGACTTAAAAAGTCAAACACAAAAGGTCTATAGATTTTAATAGACATATGTTTATATAGAGTTTTTGTAAAAAGTTTACATACCAAATGACTATAAATAAAGAGAAAATGATCACAATTTAAAGTACTCATATGAGCCTTATGAGAATTCTCTCATGTCTTATCGTTCTCTCTTGGTGAAGAGCATTAAAGAGAAGATCCAATAGTTTAGCAATCGTGTGTGTACCACTTGAGACTAGGGACTTGAACAGCTTTGAGAACTTCTTCAAGCGCACCTTATAAGTATTGATTTTAATCTATATTTGATGATAGAATCATCAATTCTTGGTGCCTCAATATTTTAAATGTTAGTTTCAATATATTCTATTGCATTCGATATTTTGATCAAAATTTTGAAAAGCTTATCGATTCTCAAATCCTAACACTTAAAATGTAAATGTTCAGCTTAAGCTCACCAAGAGAATCCCTAGTCTCAATAGAGACTAGATAAAATCTTTCATGAGACAATATTCAATAAAATGGATAAGAATAAAATCAATATACCCAAAGATTTGCAATCCCATAAGACCAAATCAAGATGTTATACCTCTACATGTATATTAGTGAGTAAAGATAATAATCTTCGTATCCCCTTCAAGAGGATGAGAGAGATGGTCTTCATGTGAGGATGTCAAGCATCCTTTCTAGGATTTCTTAAATGTAATATGAATAGGATGATATTGTTCTTAAACATCCGTGAGCTATCTCAACATGAAGATGGAGAGATCATACCTCAAGTGGAAGGAATCTCTTTGAGGATCCCATGGAGATGAGAATCCTTTGATACCTTTGATTTATAAGAATAAAAAAAGATATCTTATATTATTGTGAGAAATATGTGATCCTCTTGATGGTGATGAAGAATGATGGCAAACAATATCTCTCATGGATAGTCCATGAGCTGACATTGATGAGAGGATTACAGTATTAATCCATTAGATGGCCTTACCTCCCTACACTTTTTTTTCAAGTATCTCATAATAAAGCTCAATAGAAATATGAAAATAAGAACATTTATAAATCATTCTCAAAGGAAAAAAAACAAAATCTACTCATGAAATAAATCTACAAAAACCAACACCCAACCCTAAAACTCTAAACTATCAGATGTATGTATTTGCAATCGGATACGAATAAGATATTTAAAACATCAAAATAATAATCAAAAGTTTTGAAGTCCATTTATTTGAATCTATACGCCACAGATATAGAGCATTGAATAAAAAGTCAATATCTTTAAATCCAATTAAAAAAGAGTGCAAGAGATTTGGAATTCAAAGACGAGTAAGGAGGTCATATTTTAATCATAGGGTTTTTTATCATCATAGCCAATATCATTGTAATCCTCATAGCCTATCTATCTATCTATCTATCTACGTACATGTGTGTATATTTATATATCTCTCTCCCTCTCTTTTCTGTTCTTCTCGAGATCAATAGTAGTCAAAGCCCAGGTAGCATCCTGATCAAATTAATTTACAGCAAAATTATTAAAAAAAATTAACTCCATCTCCAGGGTCAAACCCAACAATCAAATAATACTAGTAAAGATGTTGACCAAATCTAGCGGCTGATATGACCACGATACAACACAAACTTACCATGTTGACCGAGATTGACGCCAAATGAGTCAGCAAATTAGAACTCCCGTCCTTTGTATGTTATATCCTGGACAAATTCATAATTGGAGGGTTATAACATCACCATCATCATCATCATCATCATCAATTCTCCTCAAACTATCATTTGTATAACTTACTTGTGGGTATCCTGACATTAAGATAACTGGACGCGGTTGCCCCATGATCATCTGTTGACCATACTAAAAAAAGAAAGAACGATCGTTTTTTTCAATTATCATCTGCTATTTCAGGTAACGATAGAAAAATAATATAGGAAGCTTAAAATACCGGAGATCCAGCATGGCCCATGTACCCTTGGGGAGCCGGCATCTGAAAACCCTGGGGGTTGTAGACGACGGATTGTTGAGGAAATGTGGGTCCCACCTGCAAGAATCAATCATGATTTATTATGCAAATACCCCTGCATTATTTTGTATGACCCTTATGAACTCACGCCAACGCCTGCAGGAAGGCCATGCATTTGGGAGATGGCAGGATTATGAGGATAATAGAAGCTACTGTCTGCTGCCAGCACATTCGGCCGAACCGAATTGGTAGGAACAAAGCTCTTTGCATTGGGATTAAGCTTAAACTCCTGCATTCAAGCCAAAAGAATCAATATACCCAGTAGAAATGTACTCAGAAACAATATATTCATCAAAGTCAAGCATTGACCTTGGCATGAGGATTCAAAGCTGACTTTTCTGCCACTGTGGATCCAACTCTTGATGTAGAAGTCTCAAATGATTTTTCAGAAGCAGAGGATGTCGAACTGCTTGGTCGAAGAGTTGATTGAGGAGCCCCAGAGGCTTTGTCGCCAATGGACACATCGGGAGATGAGCTCTTCAAGTCTTCGGTTACTTGAATGGATGAGGGAGAAAAGGCAGTAGCAGTGGCAGATAGTTTGTGTGTTTCTGACGGTGATTGTCCTTCTGCATATGCTAAAGTTGATATAAGCATAATCTGGTGATAAGTAGATTTAGGAAAGAAGATTGAACGCACCATCTAATTTTGATGACTCGGTCTCCTGAATGACCTGATGAATACAGGCAACAAAATCAGAAAAAAAATATTTTCGTCTGTACCATCACATAAACTTACGTCTGCCTGTTTGTGCTCAACATTCCAAGTGGTTGGAGAAACATCTGGAACCAGCAACCTGGCGTCATCTACAGAATGTGATCTATCTTCATCCTATGCATGAATCACAGATGGAACAAATAAGTCGGATGCTGTTACAGATAATCCTTTGAGTTCAATGGAACTTCAAGAATTCTGACATAAAGCAGCTTGGCAATGATTTCTAAAAACCAATGTTTGCATCATTTGCATGAACATTATACAAGTTATTATCAATGGATCTTTGCTGATCAGATCAGATCGTCATAATTGTCAAACAATAGTGATAATCACAACCGCTGGGTCCCCCTGATCATTGTATGCAAGCAATCAGACAATGGCTCCATTGAGGATGCAAGGGTCCAGTAAAACCAGACAAGACCCGTATTTATCCAGGCTCTTTTACCAAAAATAGACTAATTTTCCAGAAAAAAAATTGGTAATTAGGAGACAGCTCAGGGAGCTTGGGAAGAGCAGTAGCAAGTTCTTCCTCTCTTTCTCTAATTTACCAAGTTCAAAGACATGATGTTCATTTTTCATCTGCAGGGTCAGATATGTCTACAGACAGATTCAATGACCTCAACTATAGCGCAGTATTTATCATTCTTGGAAAAAATGTGTACAGAAACAAACCCTAGATGAGCTGCTTGAGGTGGATTGTGCTCCGCTGACATCCTCATATACCCTATCCAGTTCAGCACAGGTTGCCCTGTACACCGAAGAAAACCTAGCCTCTTCATCAGAGTCAAAGTCTTTGCCCAAAGGAATGCCCCTTTCCTGCAATAAATAAAACCATCAATGAAATTGAACCCCTCAATGAAATTTTTAAAAACAATAATGCAACCTCTGCGAGATGCAAATCTTTTGTGTCCTCCCCTTCTATTTCCCTCGCAATTCTTGTGGCCTCTCTCTCTAGTTCTCTCATCTGAGGGCCTCTCTCAAGTTTGGTCGTGTATAGTTCTTCATTGAAAGTAGTCTTTACACCAAAGAGAGTCTCATTTGCTTCAAATTGGTTCCATTTCCTGGTTACAACCACAAAAAACCACAAAATGTAAGATTTACAATAAAAAGATCTCAAGATTCTAAAACAGACCAGTGAAGATAGCAAATATTGTCACTACTCCAAAAAATCCACACCAACCTATTCCACTGCCTGTCAAAAACGTTCTCCAGCTCGGGACGTTGGGGATCATCTTCATCGGGAATCCATCTCTCAAGCTCTCTGTCAACATCAACACGTCGGGATTGAGAGATTGCAGAATCTGTCATTAAGTCCTGGCGCTTTTCATGAGAACTACCACTTGAGATTCCCTCATTTGTCAACATTACATCCTAACATTTTCAAAAAAAAGTGAGAGAAAATTATCATTCTTTTAGAAAAAAATGCAAATATATGAAAAAAGAGGGCAAACCTGCATAAAAGGAGAAAAATTGAAGAACAGGGGAAAAATGGCAGAAAATGAATTTAAAAAGGACAAATAAAAAAAGAAGAGAAAAAAGAAGACAAAAAGAGAAAAAAGGGGGAAAGGAAAAAAGAAAAAAAAAACGAGGAAAAAAAATAAATGCGAAAAACTTTTTGTTTCTAGTATTGTCTACAAATTGGAGAGAGGGGGAGACCTCTCCTACAACTGTCGATTGTCTTCCGCATTCTCTACTTCTCCAAGGACTTCTGATACTGTTACCTCTCCAACTCTCTTTGGGCATTGGCATAGCCATCATCATCATTTTTCATCTACACCTGAGAGAGCGGGAGAGCTCTATCATTACTTGGGTCGTGCCAACATCATCCCAGGTGAGCCCTCATCATCTGTTGTTTGCTCACATTGAGTCACCATCATCATTCACAGTATATCAACAGTAACATCCACTCATAGTCATCTCCTTGGCCAACTTGCATGCACATATCCTGTATGCAGTCATCTCGTCAACTGCCTACTTTGCAGTAGTCTCCTTGGCTGAATCACGTACACGTGTCCGTTGTTGCATCTTTTTTAGAGCAGTTCTCTCCTCAGTTGCCTACTTTAGTCATCATCTCCTTGGCGGACCACTCAAAATAGACTCCTCAGCCAACTCCTCGTCTTTTTTTCAGAGCAGTCATCTCCTCGTCTGCCTACTATAGTGGGCAAACTACTTATGCCCTGACTCTAAGATGTCAACTCTCTAATTTTTGGCTTTCTCTGTTCCAAATTAAGCATTTTTGTAGCCATGCTCGAGGGGGAGTGTGAAAGCCTTTGAGGGCACACACTTACCTATTCGTATCTTCTCTTGCCTGTGTAGCCCTATATAATGGTATTCTTGTATAAGCCTCACACTACTCTAGTAGTGTGAAACTACTCTAGTGCATTCTCTCATTCTATCATCTTAGCTCTCCACAGAGAAATAAGACAGACAAGGAATAGAACCCTTAGATTTGGGAATATTTATCAGTAAAATGAAAGATAAGACAGATACTAACAGAGTTTGGACCTAAATACAAATGGATAATAGAGTAGATAACATGATTTATGACAGAAATTGTAAATGGTAAAAATATCAAACTTTTACATGACTGGAGTTATGAAGCTATAAGAACTTATAAACTTCTGAAAATTACTAAGTCAAAAAGGAACCTTGGCAACAACTTGCACTAGTTCGCGAGTTGGAATGATCATCGTCTGAGGCCTCTTGACGATTTCAGATGAATGCTTCGGGCCTCTAGAAGAACCGTTTTTTGTCTCTTGGGCCATCTTTAAGACAATTCCTGCAGGTGATCACATGAGATAACTGAAAAGAAGCTAAAAGGAAATAAATAAATAAAAATCTATAGCGCCTACCAAAATCTTTTTCAGCATTAATAGTATGGAATATTCCTGACACAATAGAACCATTTTTGACATGAACATCCACCACTTGACCGATAAGACAAGTTGAAACAAAAATTAATCGGTCTCTTGATGCAGCCTCAAGTGAAAGTGCATTCCCACCATTTGACAGGCCTGCACAATTAATCAAATTGTTGACAAAGAAAATGAGGGCACTACGGCAATTCAGAAACTACCAGAAGATGTCCTGGCCACTTGGGATTTGGGATCAGCTCGTGATCCAATCTCCCCGTCTACTCTTCTTGAATTAAAACCATTCATCGAAGATCTTGACTGCACATTCATTGTATGATTCTGGCGACACTGGATTATAAAGGACATTAGTATAGTCAAATAAATATAGATAATGATCATCAACTGAATTCCAATGGTTGTACACCAACAGGATAATCAAAGTGAACTATTAAAACAAGCTAATTAAAAGGATAAATCAACATTCCACGTCAAACCACAAAAAATTCAATTGGAGCTCTAGAATTTCCGATTCAAGATAAATGAGATCATCGCTCACTTCTCAACGGAGAATTTTTCCCTTAAAATCAGAAACCTATTTCTTCGAGAGAAATAATACAAATCAGAAACCTAGATTACATAAGCAGCAAGGGAAAAAAAGGGGCGTTTAACAGTGTAAATCATTCGACGCCCTCAAAACAGAAAGAGCTAATTTGGGCATTCTAATTTCCACTTGAAGTGAAATATGCCATCACTCAACTCTCAACGGAAATCAGTAGCCTAGAAAAGGAAAATAGCGACCTCGATAAAATGGGATTTTCAACCCTAAAATCCATTTCACGCCTCTAGAAAAAGAAGAAGAAAAAACAGACTAAATTGAAGCGTTCTAAGTTCCAATTCAAGAAAACTAATTTCATCACTCGACTCTAAACGGAGAATTTTTCCCTCCCATCAAAAAAACCTAAATTTGGAATAGTAGCGACCCGTAGAAAAACGGGGTTTCAACCCTAGAAATGATTCCACGCCCTTCAAAAACAGAAAACATCCCCGCTCTCAAAAATTTCCCTAAGATAAACCGATCCGAGCAACATGGATTACAATTTTGAAAAGAACGCAATTTTGGAAAAATATTTTTCCAAAATCCGTCTCCGACGCAAAGATATAAAGAGAAAGTGAAAAATAGGGATCATCGAACAAGATTTTTTTGGTAACGAGAACCGCACCTGAGAAGGTACCTTGATCGATCAGCGGAAGGCAGAGCAGGAAAAGCGAGCCGACGGAACTCGAATGAAAGAAGCAGTTTAAGAGAGAGAGAGAGGAAAGAGAGAGAGAGTGAGCGAGCGAGAATTGCGGAAAATTGTGGTCAACATCTGATGCACAAGACGCCGCATTTAGGGGGCCCGAAACTACTGTGAGTCCGGCCCGGCCCAACCCGACTGGGCCCGGAAGATATCATTTGTATTGGTTTTTGAAGGGGAAAGAAGATCATAGTACTAGAATGATATTTTGTATATTCTCTTGATACTTTGAGCCATAATTTCTTAGTGGAAAAAAATTAGTTATAATTTCTCTTTATATTTTAATCTTTTTTTTATATATTAAGTTAATTTTTTTATTCAAATTAGCGGAAGCGTGTGAATTTTAGATTGGTCTCGAAATGGGAATGATATATATTATATAATGTTGCTACATAGTTTCTATTTAAATTACATATGTAATGTAATTTAAATATAATGTATAATGTTGCTACATAGTTTTTTTATTCAAATTACATATGTTTAATATTTCATTTTTGTGTACCTTATTGATAAGATTAAAAAATTTACGTCAAGCTTTAAGATATATCTCTTCACATGAATGATAATTGCAAAGAGAGAAAGAGTGGAGAAAGAGAGATGTAAGAAAAACTCTTCAATCCACATCAAGCGATGGAGGATTACACGCATTTATGTAGGGAGGGTATTAGAATAAGCAACTATTCTTGTTACAATACAGACCGCGAGGGTCAGCCCATTAAGGGGCCTTAGTCTCATAGAAGACGTATCATTGTTTTTGTTTTCTTCTTCTCTATGTACAGAGATATGAATTGTGTTTCTATAATCAGTATAATACAAAAATTTACTTGTTAGCATGGTATCACAATCATGGATTCATCGCTTCGCCTAATAATGTTTATGTTGCTGCTACCATGCACTTTCTGCCTTGTTGCTCTACCATTGTTGATGGATATTATGTGGCTTATAAACCAATCACACTTTCATGTATCCTGTTTATGTTCATTGAAATCAAATTTATTTATTGTCATTCTTGTGTGATGTTTGTAATGAAGTTCATGAGCATATGCAACGACTAAGTAAATTATGATGAGATCATAATATAGTAATCACTAGTCTTTAAATATATATTTTTTGTTTTTTGATTCATGGGATATTCATAAGGATATTAAATTATCTGAAAATAATAATATTATCTGATTTGACTCATATGATGAATATGGCTGATCTTGTAGCTATCTATGAGATACTAAGGATAGATAGTGTGTGTTCTTTCGAGAAAAAGTTCACTAAATTGATCTCATATATATCCCTAAATGGTATTATACTCAACTTTCAATCATGTTGATCCATGTCACAGCTGTATTTATGATCTTTTGACTTGAGAAACCAAAAATATCTTGTGGATGAATGACCGTGTTTTGATTATGACGTACAAATCCCTGGCCACGAGATCTCTAAAATGTCATAAATTAGATACGACATAAAGTCCTCAAAGATGGTCGTGTGGTCAAAATTAGATCATCTACCCTCGGTATTTGAGGAGATTGACTCAAGGAATAAGATGCAATGAAATCCCTAGCCAAGGTAGTGAAAAATATCCTAAGAGGCCTCTATGATTTCCTAAATGTATCAGTACTAACTTGAGTGACCGATTAAGGTTTGATAGTTGACCATACCCTAAGTCATTCATAAGTCTCGTGCGGATGAAAGATTATAAATAAATGGTAACCGATGATAGAAAAGTTCCATGAGAGAGTTATTATATACTCCATATATCCTCGAGTATGTGGTGTAGCTTGGCACTCAACGGGCTGGCAACTCAATATGTCGATTGAGTTAAATCGATCATTAATTAATTAATATATATGTTGATGTGGATAATTCATTAAGGTTGACCAATAATGTATTATTAGGTCTATTGATTTATTAACTAGTAAGATATATGAACCTAGAGGATCACACACATAAGCTTTATAGATGTTGGTGGATATAAATATAATTATCAGGGTTTTTATGAAGAATCTATATAGCAAATGTCTATAAATAGAGGGAGAAAGACCACAACTCAAGGTGCCCATGTAAGCCTTGTGAGAATTCTCTCTTCTCTTCTCTTTTCTTTCTCTCTTAGTGAAGAGCGTTGAAGAGGAGATCCAATCAACTAGAGACCATGTGGATACCACTAGAGGCTAGACACTTGAATAGCTTTAATGACTCCTTTAAGGAAACCCTATAAGTATATGTTATCATATATATTATATGATAAGATCATATGTTATTGGTGTCTCAATGTTTTGAATATTTGATCTAATATATTCCATTACACTCAATGTTTTGATCAAAATTTTAGAAATTTTATCAACTTTGAAACCCAAAAATTGTCACCATCAAACCCATTGTCATCCTTGTTGTCCTTCTAAGACTATTTTTGTAAGAAGAAGGATTCTACTACCCTAGAAGTTTTCAGAAACCTCCAAACTTTTATGACCATGGCAAAGGGCCTTTGGAGCCCTAGTCAACGTCCCCTACCTTGCCCTCACCTGCAATTGTCCATGTCTCACCAATGCTACTGCCCCCACCACAACACCAATTGCTACTCACCAAAGTGGCCCCTCGCTCCTACCCCTCCAATAGTCACCCCTATCACAATGGTGCAGCCCTTGCTCCTACCTCATGCATTATCTCTCTGGTTGCACTGGGTGTCACTGCTTCCTCACTTTTAGGGCACGACCATTGCCACTGTGCTCTCACTTTGAAGTTTCAAAGACTGTCGCTTGCTAGAGTTTCCCTTGGGGAAACCTTGGCCACGCTAGGATTTCCCCTAGAGTGGAACCCTTGAACTACCTGGGCAGCCAATCTGATTGGGGCTTGCTCGTTCAATATTTCACCAAGCCAGCCTAGTTCAAGAAAAAGGTGGGAGGGGGTTGTTGTCTCAACCTCAAGAGGTTTCCACCCATCACCAAGGGAGACTACCACTTCCCACCAAAGGAGGTTGCCACCCTATTTGATGAAACTTGGCACCACCAACCCCACTAGATTATGCCGCCCCATCAAAGGAGCCTACTACCCCTCACGAGAGAAGGTGGATGAAGAGACATAATTATGAGTAGAGACATAGATACAGGAAGAGACAAATGCATGGGGAGAGACAATCATACAAGATGAAGGGATGACGTCTTGTGGAGATGGGCCCTCTTAACATGGGCACGGTGGGTCATCCTAAAAATATTCCAAACAAGATTTGAAGCATTTTTCAAAAAATTATGGATGTTTTTCTTACGCACAATATGTTGGTTTTTCAATTGGTGACTACACATGAAATGTAGGCTTTATTTGAAGCATACACAAAGACTAAATCTGCTTCATTCGCATTTTTTTACAATTTACTTTCCAATTCATAATTTTACATGAATTTTGATTCACTTCTTGAACTTCAATGCCAATACTTTCAAGAATCATTCAAAATTTGGTCACTAGAGTATCGCTTAAACATTTTCTAATTCAATGAACATAAAAAATCTAACTTTCATTATGCATATGTTTGATCCCACCGTTAAATCGCCAAGGTCAACGATAGCATGCAATTTACACATATAATTAAATGACTATTAATACAAATTAAGACATAAAATATTCATTATTATGCATGTTATCATACTTTGAGTGCATATCTATTATTTCATGCAATTTTAAGCTATAACCTCAAAATGTATTATTTTAGGGATAATAATACATAATTAAATAAAATATTTTAGAGTAGATTTGATGCAGGACGCGGTGGTGAAAACCCCGTGCCTTGATCAATGGAACTAAGGATGATTATGGATAGCCGGTCAAACCTAACCTACGTGTGAGCGAGTCCTAGACTCTAAGTAGGGGACCTAACCTAAACCTAAGTACAGGCAGGCGTGCCGATCAGCGGAGTCGACTCCTGGTGACCCGGGGAAACTCACGATGATGGGTAGGGTGAGATCCTCTCGATCCACGTCCGGAGGCGTGGAAGTCGCTTGTCGTGGAGTAGCCAAGAGACTGCAGCTCACGCTGTGCTCGGACCCTGACGCACGCGTGGGAACTCTTGAACCTATATCCGTACTACCCTACCTACGTCGTCCGACGGCGGTGGAGACGAGTAAAAGAAATGCTTCGACAAGTAATTGACTTTAAAATGAAGGGGTTGAAGCTAACCTGCAGGGCGGGGTACCCGGTGGGTCGTGGCTTAGTGGAGAGTCGTCTGTACGCGGCGGAGGCCGGCCGGAACGCGGTGATCCCGGGTGGTGGCGTACGACCCCGGTCGCCACCAAGACACGATACCACGGCGCCGGAGGAGCCCTTTTGCGCGCGCGGATCTATCCGCTTATCTTTACTTCTTTATTTCTTTATTATGGACCTTTTGACCCGCACGTGTTTAAGCGGGTCCTCGTTTATTTCTTCTCTCCCTTTAGGCTTCCGGGTGGGTTCTTCCCTTTTCGGGATCCCATTTGTGAAGCCCATCCTTCTTTGTGAACCTTTTATTCTATTTCTATGAGTATGGGTGTGGGTTGTGGGCCTCAAGTGGGCCCTTTCCTCTCTTGGCCCACCAAGGGCTCTATAAGAGGGGAAGGGACCCCCCCACAAACCCTAGCCGTCATTTGAGAAAAAAAGAAGGAAGATCCTCTTCTCGAGTGGCTGCTCATGGAAAGCTAGGGAAGGAGTCCAACCGCCGACGCCGCCGCCGCCGCCGCCTCCGCCGCCACCCCTTGCCCTATCTCCGGGCTCGCTGAACGCCGCCGCCATCGCCGCCGCTCCAAGCCGCCATTGCTGCCGCCTCTAAGCTCCGCCGCCGCCGCCGCCGCGCTAGCCGCCGCCGCCGCCGCCGCCGCGCTAGCCGTCGCCGCCGCCGCCGCCGAACTCAGCCGCCGCCGCCATCGCCGCCCAAAGCCGCCGCCATCGCCGCCGCGCAAGGCCGCTAATCCCCTCGTCCCACGGACGCCGTCGCGAACCGCCGCCGCCGGCGCGCGCCGCGCTGCCGCGGCCGCCTCCAGCCCGTCTGTCCCGCCTTCTCGCCGCCGTCGCACGCCCGGGCGCCCTTCCCGATCCGGGGACGCCGCTCGAGCCGCTTCCATCGCCGTGCGCGCCCGCCCGCCCGCCGCCAACCCTAGAAAAAGAAACGAAAGAAGATCGGGACGATTCCCGCCGAGCCTACTCGACGGGAATCGCCCGCCCCACCCCACCTCGCCTCACCGAGCCGCCCGGACCGGCCCTCGATCGAGACCGGACCGCCCACGACCACCCGGTCGATCCAGCCGGACCGGATCGGGACCGCCCGAGCCCCGAGACGACCCCGGATAGCCGACCGGCCCAGCTCGGCCCGACGCCTGCGACTCCGCCCTCGCTCGGGCCCAGACCGCCCAGCCAGCCCGACCGGTCCCAGACCGGCCTCGACCGCCCAGTCACCCCCGACGGCCTCGGACCGTCCGGACCGTCCCCGACAGGCCCAGACCGGCCCAGACCGGTCCAGACCGGCCTAGACCGGCCCAAACCGGTCCAAACCGGCCCCGAGACGCCCGGGTCGACCCCGACCGATCCAACCCGCCCCGACTTGGCCCCGGAGCCGCCTCCCGCCTACCTGTGTTCGCTGCGTCCGTCCGGCTCGCCCCGACTCATCATCGCTCCGTCCCCACGCCGATCGCTCCCCGCGCTCACCGCCGACTCGCCCGGCGTCCGACCTCGCTGCCACGCCCGACGACCTCCCTCGCCCCGACCGACCGGGCCCGCGCCCCGCAGGTTAGCTTCAACCCCTCTTTCAAGTTAATTACTTTTCGAAGCATTTCCTTTACTCGTCTCCACCGCCGTCGGACGACGTAGATAGGGTAGTACGATTATAGGATCGAGATTTCTGACGCGTACGTCAGGTCCGGTACCGAGCGTGGGCTGCAGCCTCCTGGCTACCCCACGACGAGCGACTTCCGCGCCTCTGGACGTGGATCGAGAGGGTCTCACCCTACCCATCATCGCGAGTTTCCCCGGGTCACCTGGAGTCGACTCCGCTGATCGGCACGCTTGCCTGTACTTATGTTTAGGTTAGGTCTCATACTTAGGGTCTAGGATTCGCTTATCCATAGGTTAGGTTTGATAGGCTACCCTTAGTCATCCTCAGGTTCATTGATCAGGCGCGAGGGTTTTCACCACCGTGTCCTGCATCACCGGGGAGGGACGGGCGTACCGTGGGTACGTGCGCGACGGTCCGAGGGTAGCGGAGTTGCGCGGTGAAGGGGTGCGGGCACGGCAAGCAAGTACGGGCGTGGTGGCAGGTGCGGGGGCAGCAGCGGGTGCGATCACAAGTAGCAGGGGTAGGAGCGGGCCGCAGGCGTGGGCGCGGGCAGTGAGTGAGGTCACTAGCGCAAGTAGCAGAGGTAGGCGTGGTCAACTTGATGGACTCGAGGGGCACGTCGGGCCGCTGGAGGGCTGAACCTCACAAGGAAATGGCCTGGGTTGGCCTGACGCAGGGTTGACCAGCACAGGGAGAAATGGTCATCGCATTGACCACATTTTGCCAAGGAGGGGAACCTCCCCGCGGGTGCGACAGGCAGAACCTGCGAGTTGAGTGCGGACAGGAGGTCGACCAATGGCGCTTCGGTGCAGAGGAGGGGAGTGGAGTTGACCACCGGGCAGGCGCGAGCAGACGTGGATAGGAAGACCCTGATCGGCAGGTGGGGGGGCGCGCTGGCCAAGTCGTGAGGCATTGCAGGGCACGCCAGAGACCTTGTCGATCCGGCGGGACAGCAGAACGACTAGCAGAGGCGCACGGCACCGCAGGTCATCGTGGATTTGGGAACGCGGAGGACGACACGGATTCGTCGCAACTGTAGAGGAGGTGCGTGAATGCGAATTCAGGCGGCGATCACGAATTCATTCAAAGGGAGGACGTTGGCGGGCGACGGGTGAAATTGGTTCGAGAGATGGGGAGGGTGGACGGGGAGGTATGACAGAGTGGATTTCGCCGTAGGATGGTAGAGAGAACGGCTGACGGTTAGAGCGATTCGGTGAGTGGAATTCGGATGGGAAATGTGACGGGTTGGGATGATGCCGGCGTCACGCACAGGGGGAATTTGGGACGGGGAAGGGATTGGTGTATCGCGGGAATGAAGGAGAGGGGGAGGAAAAGTTTCAGCGTGCACGTGGAGGTGAGGGAGGTTGAGATCTCGGTTGGGAGGATTGCGGTTGTTGTAGAGGTAAGGGGAGGTTTACGGATTAACAGGAAAGGAGGGCGGCGCGGAAAGTTGCTGGCTGGTGGAGGGGAGAAGGCCTCTCGCGGGCAAGAAGGACTCCAATCGGGAGGAATGGGGAAGGAGGTCGCGCGATTGGCAAGCGGATTAGGAAACGCGTGTAACTGGCAAAGAGGGGAAGGGGAACGCCGGGAAATCCGGATCACGAAATGAGAGAGGGCAGGCGTTGCTAGAGAAGGGGAAAACGGGGAGGAAGGGGTGATGGAGAGTCAAGGCCGGTGGAAAATCAGAGAGGAGGGAGGGGAAATTCGGGGGAATCGGAGGGTGAGGATGCACGGGAGCGGGAGAACGCAGATTCACGCATGAGGAGGCAGGGCAAGAGGAACCCGGGAATCGTGGGAGGGGAAAGGGCACTCGGCAGCGGTGATGCGCAACAGGGAGGGGAAGTTCTTGCACGGAGCGGTGGAGATGGTGGAGGAACTGCAGAGGAGTTGCAGCAGGGAAGGAAGATCGTGGGTTGAAGATGAACGGGAGGAAGTGCGATGGGGGAAGCGGGAAGATGGCCGGAGATGGGGGAGCGGAACGTGGAGGGGAAGATGGAGATGATGGCGGTGTGGCGGTCCGGAGGTGGCGGCGGCGGCGGCGGCGACTTGAGGACGGCGGCGGCGGCGACTTGAGGACGGCGGCGTCGCGATGACAGTGGAGAAGAACCATGGCCGGGGCAAGGAGTGGCGGCGGTCGTCGCGGCGGCGGCGGTGGCGGCACGGTGGCGTGCGGCGGCGGCGTGCGGCGGCGGCGACGGTTGGACTCCTTCCCCGGCCTTCCTTGAGCAGCCACTTGAGAGGGAGATCACTCCTTTCTTTCTTCAAATGACGGCCAAGGTTTGTGGGGGGGTCCCTTCCCCTCTTATAGAGCCTATAATGGGCCGAGAGGGGAAAGGGCCCACTTGAGGCCCACAACCCAACACCTAAAAATACTCATAAAAAATAAAGGTCCACAAAGAGAAATGGCTTCACGAATGGGATCCCGAAAAGGGAAGAACCCACCCGAAAGCCTAAAAAGGAGAGGAAAATAAACGAGGACCCACTTAAACACGTGCGGGTCAAAAGTTCTTAATAAATAAATAAAGATAAGCAGATAGATGCGCGCGCGTAAACGGGCTCCTCCGTCGCAGTTGTTAACATGCATTTATAACCTGAATTCTTACCCTAATTAACTCATATTCATGCTTATTTTATGTGAATATGATGCATGTTATCATACTTTTTAGGAATTTTCTCCATTGGCATGTCATTTCACTAAAGTTGATATTCATGCATAAATTAGAGATAATTTCATGCTTAAGAGATGATTAATCTTTTGTTTAAAGTAATAGAAGTTAATCTCTGTTATAGATGCATTTTGACTTTAGTAAATGTTTAGAAGGATGATTTTAGGATGAATTTATGATTTGGAATGTTTAATGAGAAATGATTTAAGTAAATTATAAGTCATCTTGATTTCTTCTCTCTAAATATATTTTAAATGACATAATATTAAAAAGGAAGAAATTTATGATCCAATGAAGAAAATTTCAATTAAAAAGGAGTTGTATATTTTAAATTATGAATTTCAGAAGTTTTAAGCCTTTTTCCGAATTTTATTTGATTTTAAAATCTAATTTTTCTATTAAAAATCGAAAAAAGGGGGTAGGCTTACCGCGGAGCTGACGTGGCGCGCACCGGCTGACGTGGCGCGCGGGTCCACCGCGCCGTTACGACGTGGCGCTGAGGCCACGTGGCAGGACGTGTGTGGCCCACGCAGGAGGCGCGCCAAGTGGCAGGGAGGCCACGTGGGCGCCCGTGTAGGGCGCCACGTGTAATGGACATAGAGGAGAATAAGGACAGTTAATAGGGGAAGTCACTCCCCTATTTAACCGCGTCCTCTCCCTCCATTTAATCCGTGTGGGACTATGTTCCCACACGATTTTTTTACCTTGCAGGTGACGTGGCGGCTTGGCGAGCGTCCGATCTCCTCATGAACGGCTCTGATCGCGTGGACCCGAGTCCACGCGATCATCAAAATGGCACGTGCTTAATATACAGAGTAAGTGAAGCGATCGGATGGTTTACCTGATGCCAAGTGGCGACGCGAAGAGCGTCGGATCACCATCAAAGGAAGATCGCGCGATCGCGATCTGACGGCCTCCGTTGAAGCCACGTGGAACGCTTTGGCGCGTCGGATTTTCATCAGAGAACGATCTTCATCGGACGGCCCTGAGGATGCGTGGAAGAACTCCGCGATCGTGGCTCGATCGAGACGCGATCGCGGCGCGATCGAGTCGCGATCGTAGAGCATTCGAGGCGGAATCAACTCCACGATCGCCGGAGATGTTGTCGTGAAGATCTGCAGCGAGATCGACGCCCAATCGATGCACGATCAGGCCACGATCGTGGTCGATCGTGGTCGATCCCGGCGAGAAGCGTGGCCAAGAAATGCGGAAATCGTGGCAGAAATTGAGGCCCATTCATGGCCGATCCCGAAGCTGCGACGTCGCCCCAAGGAAACGCTCCCACGACCCCTGCAAACCGCCTCCACGACCGCCTTCATTGCCCTCAAAATCGGGCCTAATTCCCTCTTTAAAAGCATGTATTTCCCTCTCTTGTTCTTCAACTTTTCATCGACTCGTGAAGAAATTAAGCGAGTTTCGAGGAAGATCTCTAGTTCATCATGTTCCCCCCGCGTTTAGACTCGATTGCGAAGCAATTGGAGCGGGATTGATCACGAATTTCTCCTTGATTTCATCGAATTTTTCCCTTGAATTCCGAACGTCCACGAGGAAGAATCCGAGCAAATTCGCTTCAATCCACGAGAATTGGAGCCCCATCCTTGCGGCAATCCGGTTAGTAGTGAGATTCGATCGATTATCAAGAGGTAATTTGAGTTTTTATTAGATTTAGAAGTTTAATTTTGCAAAGTAGTTCATAGTGTTCTTCATTTTCCCCAAATTTTGGTCTGAAATTTTGCTGATTTTGAAAATACGATATCTCTCTGATTATAATTCCAAATCACTTGATTTTAGTTTCATTGGATTTCTCTTTTCATCAGCTTTCCGTGGATAGAAAATTCATCAAATTCCGAGTTCATTTGACCCTTCAATTTAATGTTTGACCACGGACTGTTCATCTTTATCAGAAGTCAAACGTTGACTTTTGGGGTCAATTACTTTTTATTGACAAATCAGAATTTGATAATTTCGGTCTTGTTGCATTCCTCTGGTTCTTAGCTTTCTATTGACATATAAATTTCAAGATTTGGATTTCATTTCGGCATTCAATTTGAAGATTTCCTCTGAGGTGTTCATTTCGGGGATTTTCTGATCATTGATTTTCAATAATTCATAATAAATCCATTTCTTATCCAAAAATTACAAAACTTATATCAATAAATTCCATTTTTTCTCTAGTTTCCAAATATCTACTTTTCGTAATCTTCTGAGTCTGTTTGATTCTCTGATTTTACAGTAACACTCTATCGTGGTCAAAGTCAATGCTTTGACTTTGACTTTTTGACTTTTCTCTGTCAAATCCGAGATTTCAAATCTTAAAACTTCTTATTTACCTTATTTATATCATTTCCATATCTTAAATCTTATAGTCTCTTATTTAAAACTCCTTTTAAACCTAAGTTTGACCAAGTCAACTCTGTGATTAAAGTCAACCCTGCTCTCTGTGGATCGACCCGATACTTACCCAGTACTTGATTATTCTATCTTGTCTTTGTGAGTTCAGATTTATAAATTTTGTTTGACCATCGTCTTTGTGTTTAACGACGCACGAAAATGACACGTCAGCAGTGGTATCGTGTCTTGGTGGCGACGGGGGTCGTACGCCACCAAGATTGTTCTCATATATGTTTGAGATTATAATTAGGTTTTAATGTTAAATAATAAGAGAAAATAATTTTTTATACTCATTTACTTTTTTATGTTTTAATTTCTAAGAGAAATGAGTATATTTTAAAATGAAAATTTATTCTCTTTCTATTTATTAAATTTGCCTTTTTAAAATAATAGATTTTTAAATTTCTGATCCAAAAAAATAAATTTGGATTAATTTGGAACTATATTTTTAAAATTTATGAATTTTTAAATTTAAAGGATTTTTTTGAATTTTTCTAAATTTATTTAGATTTATTTTGAATTTAAAATATTTAAAAATTATATGGTTATCGCGCGTTGATGTGGCAATTGACATGGTGGGGTGATAACATGCTATATTTACATCATAAAACATGATTTTTCATGCATATTAAAGCATAAATGATTTCATTTACATGCATGTTATAATATTTACATGTATTTTTCTATTATTCTCTTAAAAAGTCATTATAATCTCAAAATACTTTAATTTTGGGTTAATTTTTATAAATTAGAGTTTCATAATTTGATAACCCATATTTTTCTTGAGATTTTAACTGTTTTTAAAGATAAAATAATAAGAGAAACAACTTTTATAAACATTCATTTTATTTTCTAAAGATTAAAATCTTAATAAATGAATAAATTTTTGAAATAATAATTTTAACTCTTATTATTTAATTAATTTGACCTTTTAGAATAATAGATAATTAAATTTTGGATCAAATGAAAGAAATTTGGATTAAATCGGAGTTATATATTAAAAGTTATGAATTTTCTATTTTTAGGGATTTTTTCCAGATTTTTTAATTATTTTTCTTATTTTATTTTCGATTTTTAACCGTTTTAATAAATAAAAAAATAATAAAAATAATAAAAAAAAAGTGGCCGCGGGGCCCGCGTGGATGCGACGTGGCACGCAAGGCCACGTGGCAGCGCCACGCGGACCCGCGCAGCGCGCCTACGTGGCGCGTTTATATATACTATATATTTATAATTTAACTTATATAAAAGAGGTCTTTGTCCTTCCCTATATGGGAAGGGTCATACCCTTAGAAACCGTCGGGTATTATAAACCCGACGGTTTCATTTAATTAAGTCCGTGTGGGACTAAATTCGGTTTCTTACTTACCTTGCATGCGACGTGGCGCGACGACGAACGTTGGATCGAAGGCGCGATCGATCGACGAGCGTCGATCGTGTGGAGCGCGGACCACCGGATCACGATCAAGCCACGTGCGTCAATTTGAAGCGTTATAACGGCTGAGATCAATCGGCGCGGATCGAATCTCAGCCGTTGGATCGAGATCGAAAGGGCGAAATTTGAAGCGTTTTTATAACGCTTATCTCCGGATCAAATCGTGGCCGTCCATCATGATCCGACGGCCACGACTTATTTGAAACGGTCCACGATGGACCGTTTCATCGTAACCGTCGATCGAAACGATCGGACGGTTACGCCCAAATTTAGTATAAATAGACATGTTCTTCACGATTCTAAGCATCCGAGTTGAATCTCAAGCCTAATTGAGCTGTTTAGACACCAATTCTCTCGTTTCTCTCAATCCCATCGTGTTCCTCTTCAATTTCCGCACTCACGGAGCCCTTGAGATTGAGATTTGGTGAAGTATCGAGTGAGGAATCGACGCTTGAAGCTCGTCATCGCATTCTTGATGTTCTTCGCGATTACTCGCGATAATCACGACGATTTGATCGCAAAACGAGCTTAGTGGAAGCGGTTTTTCATTATCTACCTCCCAATCAAGTTTAATTTCTGTTTAGAATAGGATTTCAATTTCAATTTTGTTAAATTTGCTCTAAAATCGCGATTTCGCCGTTCCGAAATTTCTCTCCACTTCAATTCATGATTTCTCCGCGAAATCAAGTCCGATTTTGACGATTTTTGATTCCGCGGAATCGATTTGAAGTCTACTTTCTTAAAATACCATTTTCCCCAATTTCTTCCATCAATTTCTTGTCCGATTTGACCAAATTCTAAAAGATCTCTTGAAAATTCCTAAATTCCCTGTGGATTCGACCCGTATTTACCATTATACCCTTGAATTCGATACATTTTCATCAAATTGGTAAGTTCGGTATTATTTTTGACGCAATACCGCTTGAAATCGACGACCTCGCGGTTTCGTCTCGTCATGGGGCGATTACATGTTACCACGTATAGGACATGTGGAGCACACATGTGCATGTGTGCGCGCGTGAGTGAATGTGTGAGCCCATGTGTGCGTGTATGGGCGCGAGTGTAATTAGTGGGTTAAGTATCCATTAAGGATCTTCACTAACCCACTATATACACTCTATTTATACACCTGTCTAATTTCATTTATTTTTGTCATGTGGGACTATATGTTTATTTTTACGCAAGCCTCATGACACTACGGGAAGCATCCGATCGACGTGAAAAGATGTGATTTAATCTCAACCCCTCATTTTCACTTAAGTGAGGGGGGATGTGGCAGTATCTGAGTGGAAAATGATTTTTTTTATTAAAATGGATCAATCATGGTTGTTCATCTGAGGAGTTATAATGGCCAGGATTTGAAGCGTCATCTAAGAATCTGAAACGTCGATTCACAATTGGACGGATGAGATCTCGCGACGCTCTTTCTTCACACGATCACGTGGCACGATCCTGACACTTAGATGATGATCCGACGCTTATGACTTAATCATAACGATTCGCCTCTTTGAATTCCATCACGACCGTTGATCTCATCAAGGAGAAGATCCGATGATCACGCCTAATTTCAAAATATTATAAATTCTCTCTCTTTGACATGAAATATATTTTTGAATGTTTTGAGCTATCAAATAGTTTACACATATCAATCCTTGAATCTCTTTTTCTTCCTCTTCTAGATCAATTTCTATGTCCAAGGAGTGCTTTAAATACAGATTTTGTCAAAAGGATAGGGAGAAATCGCCTCTTGAATGCCGAATTTCGTCTTCAGAATCACGAAATAAAAATTCCTTGATCTAGAAATCAATTGGATCATTTCGAATGCGACTTCGGTTTAGATTATGTGTTTTCCTCCTAATATTTTTTCATATATCATTATCTTTTTATTTGGAATAGTAGATTAGGTTAATTTTAGACTTTTTTCTCTCTCCTCTTAAATGATTTTCTATCAAATTCTGGCTTAATTTCTTTGTGAATCTTGATCTAAATCGAGAGATTTTTTATTTTGTAGATTTTTCTTTGAGTTCTCTTTCAAAATCTACCCAAGTCCTTAATTTCTCACCTCAATTCATTGTCCAATTTGATCAAATTTTGAAGAACACCTTGAAAATACCTTAATTCTCCATGGATTCGACCCTTACTCACCACAATACTCTTAAATTTTTTATTTTAATCTTACATTGGTGAGTTGGGAATATACTTTGACACGAGTCCATGTGTTTTCAACAACCGCGCGGATTCGTCTTATCAAAGCACTCATTGTGGTACTTTTCGATCTTATCTTGGTAATCAAATTCTAGGGGTATCTTGGGTTCAATGAATAAGATCGTCTTTCGGTGTGATGTTGGGAGAATTTTTCTAAGCTCAAGGTTTTTTGTTCTATAGTTTTTATGGCTTTTCATCTATCACCTCGCCATGACCATATATGGGTTTAATTACTTGATAAAGCATAAGGTAAGCTCCTCCATTTTCTCCCATTGTGCGACCCATGCCACCATGTCTTCTTCTAATACCATAACCCTACTTTCCCCATATCATACTTATTGGATTATTGACTTGGGGCTTCTGCCTAAATGTCAAAAGCAACTAGTTTATTTTATCAATTATTACACCTTATCCTTCCGATGTTTCTGCTATGAATATTCATGTAGGCATTGTTTTTAAAAATAAGGCACAACTCGCCCCAAGTCTTACCAATCTCTAATATTCCTAAAGTGCCTAATTTTATCTCAATACTCTTTCTAGGAATACTATGACATATACCTTATTTAACTCAATAATACTCATTCCCTTGTCATTGTGTTTTTCAAGATTTGAAGATGAGGAATAGGATTGATTTGGGGCATGTGGAAGGGCATAGACTTCATGAGCTTGTCTTAGATCACCTGCCTATGGGACTTGTCTCTCTAGTCTGCAAGCCAACCCCTTCCTTACTTTGGAATCAATGTCTTGGCCATCCCAGCATCTCCAAAATTTTCAAGCTCTCCCTTGGACCACCCTTTTCTCCTTTTGAATGAGAATCATATCCACAAGGTAAACACCGCTTGTTACCTATAGACATCTTGTCTCTATTCCTAGTTTGAAACCTTTCAACTTTCATTCATTTTGATGTTTGGGGTCCTCATTTTACTTTTATTATTCGTTTCCTTTATTATATTAGTTTCATTAATGACTATTGACAAAAGTCATTTTTTTTTACTTGCTTAAAGATTTCATTGATGTGATGCCCTCCCTTCATCAATTTCATCAATAAACTTTCATTAAGATAAACCCAAATTTTTTACATAGACAATGCCCTTGAATTTTTTCGACATGCCTAACAAGAATATTACACTTATCTTGGGATCCTCCATCAAACTTCATGCTCGCCAAAAACTCTAGAAAATGGTGTTGCCAAAAGTTAGCATCAGTATATACACTATTGCCAGACGACCTATCCCTGACTCGCTACCCCTCATCTTCAAATCAAGTGTCTTCTCATCTCCCTATTTCTTTGAGAAAAGGTAAACACTCTTATACTCTTTATTCTATCATAGCAACATAGATCTCCAAAAGAAAATATTCATCCCAACTATCATGCATTCTCTCAATTACAAGTTATATCTCAGGATCTATAGGTACCAAAATAAAAATATAGCAATGGAGATGGGGGGTATAATGCCCTCATCAATTGCACCACTTGGGGAGTTAGCTCTCCATTCTCGCATACAACCCAAGTATGACCTAGACAATACAACCAATCACCATAAAAAGCCTACATCATTGCACAAGGCTTCATTCAAGCGATGGAGTGAACTATGTCGCAATCTTGTCCATAATGGTATGTCTCAACTTGATTCAAGCACTTATCTCCTTTGCAATCGATTAGGGTTTGGCAACTTCCTAAACCAGATGTCTCCAATGCCTTCTTGTATAGAGTCTTCGTTGAGCATCTTATTGTGGAGCGACCTCTTAGATGTCACTCAAGAGGAGTCATCGAAGCTGATGTCATCTAAAACATGATATCTATGGGTTAAGATAGAGCCTATGAGCATGGTTTAATAAGGTTAAACAAATCATAGCAACTCATAGAATCCCCACTTACAAAGTAGACCCCTACATATTTCAAAGGCATACATCAAAGGTCATTCTTGATGTTTTTTGGAGATCTCCCGTTCAAAGGAATACATCCATGCAAGAGTTCTCGCCGGTAACTTAGGCCGACCAAGATACTTCTTGGGAATCGAGTTTGCTTAGTTCTTTCCGAACACAATCCACCTTGGAGGTGCACCAAAAGTAGAGCCGTGAGACAATGGCATATGTGTGGTTAAAATCACAAAAGAATTTTTATTCATGAATATTCATAATAATTTTCCGAGTACTAGATTCAAGGTCAACTGAAGAGCAAGAGAATCTATTCTTAAATTTAAAGTCAACATGGATAATGAAATCACCTTACCTTCTTTCCTCTCTCGAATTTTCAAATTTTATATTGAAATGTTGTATAACATTATCTTATGTATTCCAATGAGAAAAAATGAAACAATGGTTGACCGAACACTATTACAATGAGAAAAATGAAACAATTCAAACAGCTTTCTGTGAGTTACATCTGACTTTGAGCTCATCATACCTTTCACTAGAGTGGCTCATTCAACTAACAACATTTTATAAGGATAAATTCCATCTACAGGCCACCATCATTTGATAAGGATGACTAAGAAGATTGGTTTCAGGATAAAGATAATGAGAGTAAAAATCCAAAAGACATTGACATCAGAAATAACTGGAGGCAAAGATCAAGTCTCATCTGCTTGTTTATGAATGTTTGGATGGATGGATGGATGGATGATAACGTGAACCTCAGTCCCCACATTTCCATGATCAATTAAACTTCTCATGAGTTACATATATATCATTAGGAAAAAAAGAATGACTACCGACAATTTATAAAGATCGGCTGTGGAAATTATAACCCAGATAGCCCTCAAATAGAATTCATGTCAAAATTGGAAACCCTTCTCTCAGTCTTACAGGAGCAAACTCACTCGATTAATGGAGCTTGAGGGGATGCAAAGAAACCCCATTCACAACACCAGCGAGACGCCCCCACCTTCCCAACCGCGGTTCCTGATAGCCAAAGAGAATCCATCCAATGATTAAAATTTTCAGGAAAATAATAAACGTGATTGAAATGCATTTATTCAACGGGCAGCCATATTTAGAAAATATGCTTATAATTAATCGGAAAAATATGAATTGAACCTGTCCTACTCCAGCAACAATAAAGCGCCCAGATTTAGCAATGGCAAGGGAGTTCACGAAGCCCGCCTACAACAAAATTCAATTTTCAAGTCAATTAAAATTAACGATTATTTCTTTGAAATTTAAGGTTTCAACTCAGCAAAAAAACCACAATCCCTCAAATAAAAATTGAGAACCATATCTTGACTGTAAAGATAATTCAAGCATTTAGACTGAAAAAACCAAATTACTTTATCATTACTTGGGTTTCATTGAAAAAAAGATCTCACTAAAAGACAGAGGTCCAAGTCCAAGCACTTGTGATAAATGGTCGCTGAGTTAATCACAACATCTATTGTTGGCTCCTTAAGATCATGGGGACCACGGGAGTTCATGGACCTCGGGTGATCTTCCCCTTTTTAATTGCAAAATAAAAGATCATGGGGACCAGCCATTTCAGAGGTTTGTCACATTACGCCCATCAACAGATAGAGAGAGAGAGAGAGAGAGAGAGAGAGAGAGAGAATGATGGGGAGGGAGAGAGAGGAGATATAGTGAGGGGGTTGGAAAGACAGAGGAGATAGAGAAAGGAGACAAAAGAGAAGTGAAAGAATAAAAAAGACTCCCTCTCACTTTCACTGAGTTTGTAGGACTGTAGGTTAGAATGAACAAGATACAGTTTGTAAGGTTCATTTCTGATGACAGCAACCAAATGTTAAATCAGTCTCAAACTCCAAATGTATCTCTGATGACTACTTACAATATGATCTTGAATCAAATTTAAAAAAATCATATAAAAGAAATCAAAACTACATACCAAAGGAAGGTTGTATAGAGGTTGAACAGCAGCAGCATCAGACTCAATGGCCCACAAACGTACTGTGCCATTACCAGCCCCTGAAGCAGCCAGATCACTGTCCCGGCATACAGCAACAGAACTGACCCAAGATTGTGCTGATGAACAACCGATGTGTTTTACTCCATTATCTGCATCATTGATAGATCAGTTTCCCAAAAAGCAATCTTTTTTCAATTTAACAAATGAAATTCAAGGATCAAATATAATCTCACCTTGTCTCACTACATTGGGTGCTAGGTTGGATACCGGATGAGCATTTTTTACAATGAATCTGGGTTTCTTTCGTAAGATACTCCATAATTCGATGCTGCCGTCATCTGAACCAGACAGAAATTCCTCATTGTTGAGGAAACAGCCACATTCTAGAGATGCCATTGGAGCCCGGAAAACTAACTGAGATTCCTCCGGAACCTGCTCCAGAAAATTACTAAATTAGTTTATTCCCTAAAAAAATATATAAATATTTTCTACTTGAATATAGATAATGTTTTATGTTACCTTCCACAATCTCGCTGTTCTATCACGGGCAACTGTCAAAAGCCGCTCTTTTCTAAGACAGTCAATTGTGAGCACTTCGCACTCATGCCCATGTAATGTATCGATATGGCATCTATCCTCTGCATTCCATAACTTGATCGCTCGATCAAAAGATGAAGAAAAGAGCTGGGAAGTACCCTGCCTAAACGTCAAGCAGGAAACGGGCCCTTTATGCCCCTGAAATGCCTGCAAGAAAAAATGTACCCATCAACCAACCATTGATAAAATCACAAAAAAACCAACAATTAAGGAAACCTGAATATGCTCCCTAGATCTTGTATCCCATAAATGAACATGCCTATCCATTCCACCCGTTGCAAGATAGCGTCCGTCAGAGCTAACAGAGAGCGCTAAAATGTGTTTGCTCCTCTTTGATGATCTGTTCTGCGGAGCTCTCATACCATGGGATGTTAATGCATCATCTGATGGCCAATTATACTTCTCTCTCTTTCCACTTTCCACATCCCAGTGGATGATATCTCCACCCTTGGATGCAGAGAACCCTCTTGAATCACCTTCAGCTAGTGCCACTGCAACGACAGATTCTCGGTGTCTCTGAATGAGTCTGAATTCATCGATGGAGTGTGGCTCTTGAACTCTGCATTAACATAAACGGCTTATAACGTAGCATCATTGGGCAATAACATAGTATGATGAACTTATAGGAGATGCAAAATCATCTACTATGACAGATTCTTGCTGAAGAAAGATGCATACTCTCCTACTCTTGAAGTGTGTACATAACATGCAGAGTCATCCATATGTATGATGCTTATTGAACTCTGAACTATCATGGATATAGACGTGAAAAATAATGGAATATAACCATTCATGTGTATGATTCTCGACAATGAAAGATACACAACATATACACTGATGCCTCTTGAATTATGCATTAGCAAGGATATCGGCACACAAAAACATAGAACATAAGCATCCATATACCAGTTTATTGAAGACTTAATACTAGACAATTTTTTTGAAAATTATAATATGCATAAAATTTACCGTGACGCCAGAAGACGGCGGGCCCGACCGCTGGCTTCAAGCTGTTCTTTCTGTAGGATCTCTGCAGCTAATGAATCTTGCCTTTCTTCTTTGTCTTCCTCCTCCTCGCCTTCCTCTTGTGACTCATCTTCGCTCTCCTTTTGCTCCCTAGTGATTGCCTTAATCTTCTCCACATACTCTCTCGCAATCCTTAGTCGTTTTTCTGCCGCAGTCTCTGGTTCCTCCACCTCCTCTTCCAGATTCTCTGATATCTGTTCACCTTGGCTCTCTTCGTCACTGTTGATGACATCATTAATGCCATTAACAGGCTTTCGCCGTCGACGTTTAGAATTATGGTCAAAGAATGATTCTTTTGGGCCACTAGACTTGGAGTTGGGCTCGCCCTGTTTCCTCTTGAATTTTGCTTTATTTTGGCGCTTGAAGGAGTTCATCACTAATTGCAATATAACAATACTTGTGAGATAATAATCAAACAGAAAATTAAGTGAATTGCACAAACAAACCACATGAAGAGTGCAACAGAAAAGAATTAAATGTTTTTGCTATTCCTATAACAGTCCAGACACTTCATTTAGACTAAAGGGCAGTCGATTTTGGATTAAAACTGCAATTATAGAATCTTTTACCTTTCGATTGAACCATACGTTACGCGGTTAAAACCGCAAATAAATCTCTAGCTAGGCAAAAACTGCAGGAAAACATAAAAATCAGTAAATCCGTCGGAAAATTAGGAGTACAAATTTTCAGGTGACTCTAAACTCAATAAATTTTGGCATTAATCTAAAGTAGGGACACGGAGCAAGAGAGAATCTTTAGTTTTTTTAAAAGAAAAGAAGTATTTAAGATATGGAGAAGTAGGGCTAATTCGGAAAGAGTGGGAAAGTGGAAAAGTGGAAAAGGAAAAAGAAGAGATTACCTGGCAATGATGAAGCCAATGGGAAGCAGAACCACAACTGGGACTGAGACTTGCGGAGAAGAGAGAGAGAGAGAGAATGTGTGTGGGCGTGTGTTTGGATGAGAGAGTTGAAGCGGAAAGGTTAGAGGTAGCGCTGGAGAGAGAGAGAGGAGGAAGACGATAGTCCTTACGGGAGGAGGAAGACGATACTGGTCAAGAGAGGAGGGGACGCCTGGGGTTTTAGGTTTTGTTTGAGACGGTCGTAAAACCCGTCCCGACCTAACCACGTCCTGTCCGCCGTCTAAGCAAGTGAGACGGACGTATGGACTCGTCCACTAGTAAATATTTTCTTCTAGTCACTTTCCTGATCTCTCTCTCTTCCCTCTTTTACTCTCTTTCCCGCGGTCTCTCTTTCCCCCAGCTACTCCTCTTCCTCTAACCATCTCTCTCTCCTTCCCCATGCCTCTCCCTCTCTTCCACATCTACTCCTAGCCCTTCTCTCCGTCTACTTCCCCCATGTTCTCTTCCCTCTCTCTCTCTTCTCCATCTACTTCAGGCACGTTTTCTCTCTCTCCATCTACTTTGTAATAAATTGTGTTATTGGGTCGTCCATGATGATTGGCCACTCAGTCCTATTCATTTTTAGTCCGGTCCACTATCTACATGGTTTTGGTTAGGATGGTTCTATCAACCGGTGGGCATGGTTTACACATTTCGTCCATGTCTCCCAACCCTCGTACACGTTCATGTCCACGTCTCCCAACCCTCGTACACGTCCACGTTCCGTCCACATCTCCCAACCCTCGTACACGTTCACGTCCACATCTCCCATCCCTTGTACACGTCCATGTTTCGTCCACGTTCCGTCCACGTCTCCCAACCCTCGTACACGTTCACGTCCACGTCTCCCATCCCTTGTACACGTCCATGTTTCGTCCACGTCTCCCAACCCTCGTACACGTCCACATTTCATCCAGGTCTCTGATAACATGCATATTTAACTTAAATTCTTATCTTATTTAACTAATATTCATGCTTATTTTATGTAATTATGATGCATGTTATCCTAGTTTTATGAATTTTCTCCATCAGTATGTCATTTTACTAAAGTTCACATTGTTGCATAATTTAGGGTTAATTATGTTCTTTAATAATTTAAGATCTTTTATAAGATCAAACAAATCAAAATTAACTACCGCTAAGTGATTTTTATTTGATCTTTGGTGAAGATGAAGAAAAGAAGAAAGAGAAGAAGAAGATGATAGAGGAATCAAAGAAAATTAGTGGAGGATATAGTTCACTTATGAACACTTTTGAATTCATTATTCATTATTCTTTTAATTTATATTTTTAAATGACATGATATTAAATATGAATAAATTTGTGAGCCAATGGAGAAAATTTGAGTAAAAAAGGAGTTATAATTTTGAAGATATTGATTTCTGAATTTTCTGGATTTTTCTAGAATTTATTTCGATTTTTAAGAATTTTTTTCAGAATTCATTTCATTAAAAAAATGACAAAAAGGGGGTTATTTTCCCATAGGAACCGCGGGCTGATGTGGCGCGGCGTAGGACACGTGTCAGAGCCATGCGAGCCATAGGGACGCCTGCGTGGAGTTGATGTGGCGCGAACGCGTGGCAAGGCCACGCGGGCGCCTGGGTGGCGCCTACGTGGCAAGAGGGTCTTCGGGCTGGCAGATGATGGGCCCACTGGTTGGTGGGCCCAGGTAAGATAGTTGGAGTGGTAACGCATTTGTGTAAAGGAGCTCCAGCTTTTATACTTGTTTTTTTTTCTTATTTCTTCCGTGTGGGACTATGTTCCCTTTAATTTTAAAATGACACGATACGTGACAGCGTTACGGTCGTTGGATGCGGTCATGTCAATTTAAACGCGTCGATCGCATGGACTCTGGTCCACCTGATTGCCATCAAAGGCACGTGCGCAAAAGAGGACCGTCGATTGCGTAAGTGGACATCAGACGCTCAAGATTTGATCACGCTTCGGCGATCGTGGGGCGACACGTGGATGCATCAAGATTTTCCAATCAGGATCGGACAACGTGACATTGATAATGTGATTGTGGGATCGTGGGATCGTGGCCCACGTTAATCGCGCGATCGTGGCCGTTCATTCATCTTCACCGAATCGGACAATCCGCGATTTTCACGGACTTTTTCTATAAAGTGGTGTTCTTCCTCTCTTTGTAACTGAACTCTTGATTGAATCCTGAAGGAATTAAGTGGTTTTTGAGAAAAAATCCTAAGTTCTTCATGATTGATCACAATTGCAATCCAATTGGGGCGGGATTGATCACGAATCATTGCAAGATTTGATCGAATGCTCCCCTTGAACGCCAAAGTACGCCGAAGAAGGAATCAATCAAATACACTTCAATCGACGCGATTTCGAGCCCAATCTTCAAGTCAATCGGGTTAGTAGTGTGAATCGATCTTTCATCTTGCGATAATTGTAATTTAGATTAGATTTTAGTAGTCAATTTCAGTTTTTAAATCTATTTGGTTCTTTATTTTTGCCCAAATTTGTTTCGGATTTTTTTTGATTTTAAGTCCAAATCATTTGATTTTAGTTTCATTGGATTCTTTGTTTCATCAAATTTCCGTGGATAGAAAAATCGTAAAATTTCATCATCATTTGACCCTTCAATTTGACGCTTGACCATCTACTGTTTATTTTCAATCCGAATTTGGGAGTTGACTTGCGGGATAAATTACTCCCAAAATACTGGGTGAAAATTTAACAATTTTGGTCTCTTTGAAATCCTCTGATTGTTAGATTTCTATTCATATATGAATTTTAAGATTTGGATATCATTTGATTAGTCAATTTGAATATTTACACAGAAGTGCTCATTTCGGGATTTTTTTTATCTTTGATTTTCAATAATTCATAATAAATACAATTCTTCTCTAAAAATCACGAATTATATATCAAAAAATTTCATTTTCTCTCTAGTTTCTGAATATATAATTTTCGTAATATTTTAAGCTTTTTATTATCTGATTTTACAGAAAGTCAATTATTGGTCAAAGTCAATGGTTTGACCTTGACTTTTGACATTTCTTCATAAAATCAGTTTCTTAATTCTTAAAATATCTTATTTACTATATTTATATCATTACCATTAATAACATATCATTTTCACTTCTTAAAAACTCTAATTAAACCTAAGTTTGACCAAGTAAACTCTGCGATCAAAGTCAACCGTGTTCTCTGTGGATCGACCCAATCTTTAGACTATACTTGATTTTATATCTTTGTTATTGTGAGTTCGGAATTATAAACTTTTTTTACCGACGTTTATGTGTTTTAATGACCGCATAAAATGCTTCGTCAGTCTCCCAACCCTCGTACACGTTCACATCCACCTCTCCTAACCCTCGTACATGTCCATGTTTTGTCCACGTTCCGTCCACGTCTCCCAACCCTTGTACACATTCATGTCCATGTCTCCCAACCCTCGTACACGTCCACATTTCGTCCACGTCTCCCAACCCTCATACATGTTCAGGTCCACGTCTCCCAACCCTTGTACATGTCCATGTTTCGTCCACGTCTCACAAACCTTGTACACGTTCACGTCCACGTCTCCCAACCCTCGTACACGTCCACGTTTTGTCATGTCTCCCAAACCCTCATACAAGTCCACGTCCACATTTCGTCCACGTTCACGAGATCACCTCTCATACAAGCTACATCATAACTCTGTTGAGAACAACAAGTAATGTGTAAATGAGACATTGGGTCATAATTAGTCAAAGAGATGATAGATAATGTGAGCCAAATGTCCTTTTGGAGTATCTAGTAAGGTACTTCGTGATAATTGAGTTGTGGAATACCCATTTTGTAGTGATTAGGTCGGCCACTAAATATTTTTGTTCAGATTTTATGGGAAGAATGCAAGTTTGTGCAAATTATTTACATAGATATAATAATATAAACATGGTGCCTAAAAAATAATTAACTCCCTCACAAAAAATAAAATAACGAGCTAAAACTTTACATTATAACCTTCGATAAACGTCGAAACTTGGGATCTTGTTAGTCTACAAAACTTGTGATATAAACATTTGGAGCACATCTGGTTATTTAATGTAATTATAAGACAAAAAAGAGAATAGAAAAAATGCATGGACAAACTAATTAATAGATAATATTTATAAAAAGTGGGTTTGACGACTCAAAGCCGTTGAACAAAATTTGAAGTGGACATAATTAAAACTTTTAATTTAAATGACCAAAATTTCGTGAATGATGTACTAATTAACAAGATTTTCTCTATGGAAACTGACGGAACGAATCAATGCATTCGTTAAATGCACACTGATTCGTGTCAAAAAGAAAGTCCAAACTTACCAATTTTAAGAATAATTCACGAATTGAGGGGTATAATGGTAAATAAGGGTTGAATCCACTGAGAAATAAGGGATTTTTGAGAGATCTTTTAAAATTGATCAAATTGGACAATGAATTAAGGTGAGAAATTAGAGAAAATGATAGATTTGGAAAAGAGAACTCCAAGAAAAATCCACGGAATCAAAAATCACTCGATTTTGGATCAAGATTCGTGGAGAAATCAAAGAGCAAAGTAGAGAGAAATTTCCAAACGTGATTTAAGAAAAATACGAAATTAAAAGACTAAATTAACTAAATTAATGATCCTAAATTACAAATTAATAATACATGATGATAGATTATGAGGAAAACACATAATCTAACCCGAGATAGCGATTGAAATGATCCAATTAATTGTCGGATTCAAGGCTTTTCATTCTGCGATTTCGAAAACGATCTTCAGCATTCAAGAGGCGAATTCTTCATACAAAATCAACGAAAATCTCACTTTCAATCACTTCGTGGACGCGGAAATGAGTCTAGAAGTGATTGGAAGCAAGATATTCAAGGATGGTGGTGTAGAGATGGTTTAATTGATCGAAATTATCCAAGAATACATGAAAATGTTGAAGAACATTTCAATTTATAGCCAATTTGGGTGTAACCGTCCAATGAAATGCTTCATCTTCAATCAATGGCTCTGATTAAACGCATTAATGTGAATCGTTACGGTTAAGTCGTGGTCATTTAGATCAGAGATGGACCGCCGAGATGAAAGCCACGTCGTGCGCTTCAGAAATAACGCTTGAAACGCCATCCGTCCGATCTTGATCAAACGCTCCGCATGCGTTTTCGTCGGTTTAATCTCAGCCGTTGTAACTCTCTTGATGAACGGTTGAGATTATATCGTATTTAAAATGATTCGCCAATGAATCGTGATGCGCCATGTACCCCCTCACTTAAGTTAAAGATCGACGGTCTTGATTCCTTGTGCGATCGGACGCTCCTTATGCTGCCACGTCACCGCATGCTTTAACCGTTTGATTGTGACGCGATCGGACGCTCCAGATCATGCCACGTCACTTGCGCGTTATTAATAAATTAAAAAATTGATTTTAAATTAGAAAAATTTGATTTTTAATTTTGAAAAAATCCCTAAAAATTAGAAAATTCATAACTTTCAAAATACAACTCCAAATTAATCCTGATTTGTTTCATTGTATCAGAAATTCAATTATCTATTATTATAAAAATTCAAAATATTTAAATAAAAAGAGAATAAATTATTATATAAAAAATACACTCATTTCTTCTTGAAAAATAAAACTTAGAAAAATAAATGAGTGTATATAAAAATTTTCTCTTATTATTTAACATTAAAACCTAATTATAATCTCAAATTTAGATGGGAATAATCTATTCTAAAATATATTCTTAATTATGCATAATTATCCCTAATTTAGTGCATTTTGAGATTATAACTTAAAATTGCATGAAATGATAGAAATGCACTCAAAGTATGATAACATGCATACAAATGGAATGTTTTATGCCTTAATAAGCATTAATAATCATGTTTTTGCGTGTTAGGATTGCATGTTATCAGAAAAATTGACAAAGAGACATTATCTATCCTCGCAATGGACAAAAGATCAAATTTTCATTATATATTTATTTTATCTTCTCTTGATTGAACTATGTTTCAAGCAAAGTAATTACCAACATACATTAGTTTTTAGGAATTTTTTGTATGCTAAAAGGCATCCTCTGGGAAAAGCATTTTCTTGTGAATTTGAATAAAATATTTATAGGGGTGTTTAATCTACTTCCTCATCTCAAGATTCTTTATTTTAAAATATAATTATAATTTGAATATTTTGAATGAAACATGTCATATCCAATTGCCAACTATGCAAAAATTCTCACCAATGCATGAAAAAAAAACTTTTAGAATCGATGATGTGCGAAGAGAGAAGAGAGAATCAGGGAAAATGAGGATTGGTATGTGATAACATGCAATCTTAACATGATAAAACATGATTATTAATGCAAATTAAGGCATAAAACATTCCATTTGTATGTATGTTATCATACTTTGAGTGCATTTCTATCATTTTATGCAATTTTATGTTATAATCTCAAAATGCTTTAATTTAGGGTTAATTATGATGAATTAAAGATAAATGATTTTATAACCTATCTTTACTTGAGATTATAAGTGGTTTTTAAAGTTAAATAATAAGAGAAATCAATTTTATGAACATTCATTTAATTTTCTAAAGTTAAAATCTTAAAGAAATGAATGTATTTTTGAAATAAGAATTAAATCTCTTGTTATTTAAATAATTTGACTTTTTAGAATGATAGATAATTAAATTTCAGATCAAATGAAAGAAATTTGGATTACTTTGGAGTTATATTTTGAAAGTTATAAAATTTCTAATTTTTAGAGAATTTTCCAGATTTTTCTGGAATTTTCTGATTAATTTTACGATTTTTAAATGATTAAAATGATTTAAAAAATGCAAAAAGGGATTTATTTCCGCGCAGGACCCACATGGATGCGACGTGCCACGCAAGGCCACATGGCAACGCCACGCGGGCCCACGCGGCGCCTACGTGGCGATGTGACGGATGCACATTATTTATATATACTTATATAGTTTATAATATATAGCCTTCCGTTTATCGGAAGGGAATTATTACCCCTCATATATATCGCGTCTTATAAACCCTTTGAATTCCTTTAATTTTTCTCGTGTGGGACTAAGTTCCACAAGGTTTTTAAATATGCAGGTGACGTGGCCAATCGTGGAGCGCTGGATCAAGATGAAGCACGATCGAGGCGCGTCGATCACGTGGACGTGCGGACCATCGATCACATCAAAACGCATGTGGCGTTTTAAAAGCGTTATAACGGCCATGATTTCATCACACGGGGATCATCTGAAGAGTCGAATCGCAATCTAACGGCGGAGATCAATGGCGTTTTATAACGCATATCGCGAGGCTTCATCCGGAGCATTCATCTGCAATCCAAAGGGTGAAATTTAACCATAACATTTCATCTTGATGCGTTTAATCTGGACCGTTGATGGAGATTAAACGCATCCATCAGACGGTTACACCCAATTCGCCTATTAAAACATTGTGTTCTTCTATTTTGTAAGATATTCTCGGATGTATTCATCAAATTGATCTATCCAAACCCCTCCATCCTTGAATCTCTCACTTCTTATCTCTTCTAGACTCGATTACGCGTCCACGGAGTGATTAAAAGTGAGATTTTGTCGATCGATCAAGGAGAATTTGTCTCTTGAACACTGATATTCACGTTTCGAATTCATGAAATGAATAGCCGTCGATCCGGCGATCAATTGGATCCATTCGATCGTTATCTCGGGTTAGAATACTTGTTTTCTCTCTAATCTATCGTCATATATCATCAATTTGTAATTTAGGATCGTAATTTAGTTTAATTTCTTTTTTAATTTCAGTTTATGTTCTTCCGATTTTCAGAAATTTCTTCCCACTTCGCTCTTTGATTTCTTCGCGATTACTAATCCAAATCGAGTGATTTTTTATTCCATGGATACGTCTTTGAGTTATCTTTCTAAATATACCATTTTCCCTAATTTTCTCACCTCAATTCATTGTCCAATTTGATCAATTTCTAAAAGATCTCTAGAAAATACAGTAATTCCCTGTGAATTCGACCCTTATTTACCATTATACCCCTCTATCTGTTATTAAATCTTTAAATTGGTAAATTCAGAAATATTTTTTACACCAGACCGTGTGAAAACAACGACCTCGCAGTCCCGTCTCGTCAGTATGTGTAAAAGTATGATCGTTGAATGTGCAAATTCACGTATTAGAAATTATATTAAACTCTTCGAATTTAGATTTAAAATTTAGAATAGTGGCGAGTCGAGGTCGAATCCACAAACTAAAATATTAAAATCAAGAAATATATAGGTCAAGTATTTTTAGATTTAGAAAGCAGAGGTGGTCGATAAAAAGGAAGAAGATGTAAATAGAAATTAGATGAACTGATCAAATGCTTCCGAACTCCTTTCAAAAATTAGAAACCCTCAATCGATGAAGGAAAAGTGATGTTAGGGTTTGAAAATGTGAAATTGTTGATAAAAATATGGAGAAAATAGAAAATATGGATGGGAAATGATTCTAATCTAATGATTTATGATAAAAATATAGTATAGTGATGCTCTCTAATCAAAAAATACTTTCGAGAGCCCCTACATTTTCCCTAGACTTGGCGTTTTGCATTCGACATGAGAAATAAATAGAAAAGAGAAGAAACTCATTAAAAATAATGTTCCATACAAGAATAATGATCAATTGCTTCCTTCTTTCCTTATAGTTAGCCAATGCCAGAGGCACACGATGAAACATTAAGAATCCTAACGATTTCGTCTCAGAATTTAAATCATCCCCGGCGGATTCGTAGAGCATGAAATGTTGAACATGCTTAAAAAATTTTGGTCTCTAACTCGATAAGATATCAAGATTTTAATTTTGAGAAATTTAGGCCATTGCTTTAATTTCCTCTCTCCTCAAATTGCTCAAGTCAACCCGCTCTAGCCTGATCAAACTTCGTGGTCTCCTCACTTTTTTGCTCCAACCTCGTTAAGCTAGAGATGTAGAAGGTAAGAAAGAAGGGACAAGAGAAAAGGAAATGCATCGAAAGGTGACGAGACGAGACCGCGAGGTCATCAATTTCACGCGGTATCGCGTCAAAAATTATTCCAAACTTACCAATTTTGAGAATTAATCACGAATTCAAGGGTATAATGGTAAATAAGGGTCGAATCCACAGGGAATTAAGGAATTTCTTGACGTAATCTTCAAATTTGATCAAATCGCACAAGAAATTGATGGTAGAAATTGGGGAAAATGGTATTTTAAGAAAGTAGACTTCAAATCAATTCCACGGAATAAAAAATCGTCGAATTTGGACTTGATTTCGCGGAGAAATCAAGATTCAAAGTGGAGAGAAAATTTCGAGGGGGAAAATGACCGATTTTAGGTAAAATTTGATAAAATTAACTTCTAAATCCTAATCTAAACAAAAATTAAACATTATGGGAGGATAATTAAGGTAAAACCGCTTCCACTAAACTTGTTTAGTGATCGAATCGTTGCGATTAAACCGATTAATCGTGAAGAACACCAAGAACGTCACGACGAGCTTCAAGCGTCGATTTCTCCCTCGATTCTCCACCAAATCTTGACTTCAACCCCTCCGTGGATGCGGAAATGAAAGAGGAAGAGGAAGGAATCAAGAGAAACGAGAAGAACGGTGTCTAAACAGCTCAATTAGCTTGAGATTCAAACTCGGATGCTTAGAACCGTGAAGAACAAGTCTATTTAAAGGGCGTCATTTCGTAACCGTCCGATCGCTTTGATGAACGGCTGTGATGAAACGGTTCATCACGAACCGTTATCGTTAAGTCCCGATCGTCCGATCTTCGATGAAAGGCTCAGATGCTCCCGTTGATAGGCGTTATAAAAACGCTTGAATCCCGTTCGTTGGATCACGATCGGGCGGTCCAGATGCGATCCGTGCCGTTTCATCTGGACCGTTATAACGCCTCTTAATTAGCACGTGCTCTTTGATTGATCGATGGTCCGCACTCCATCCGATCGACGCGTGAGATCGACGCGTCATCCCGATCCAACGCTCCTCGTCGCGCCACGTTGCGTAAGATCTATCCATTATAACTCTTCTAATCAAGCACGTGCGTTGATCTTAATAGGTGGACCGCGCGTCCATTTGATCGACGCGTGTCGATCGATCGTTCAGGAGATCAGACGCTCCTCGTTAAGCCACGTCACCTGCATAATAGGTAAGATGTGTGGATTAGTCCCACACGAAAAATGAAAAAGAAAATCGTCGGGTTTATAACACTCGACGATCTAAGACGTTTGATACCTCTCCGGTCTACGGAGAGCTGAATATCATTTATATAATATGTATACTATATAAATATATAATATATGCGCCACGTAGGCACTGCGCGGGTCCGCGTGGCGCTGCCACGTGGCCTTGCGTGCCACGTCGCATCCACGTGAGGCCCGCGCTAAACAAAAACCAGTTTTTTAATTTTTTTTTATTTTAAAACGGCTTAAAAATCGAAAATAAAATCAAGAAAATGGTTTAAAAATCCGGAAAAATTCCCTAAATTGTAAAAATCATATCTTTTAATATATAACTCCAAATTAATCCAAATTTCTTTCATTTGATCCAAAATTTAATTATCTATTATTCTAAAAATTCAGATTTAATAAATAACAAGAGTTAAAATTATTATTTCAAAAATTCATTCATTTATTAAGATTTTAAACTTTAGAAAATAAAATGAATGTTTATAAAAATGATTTCTCTTATTATTTTAACTTTAAAAACACTTATAATCTCAAGAAAAAGATGGGTTATCAAATTATTAAATTCTAATTTATCAAAATTAACCCTAAATTAAAGTATTTTGAGATTATAATGACTTTTTCATAGAATAATAGAAAAATACATATAAGTATGATAACATGCATGAAAAATAAATCATTTATGTCTTAATATGCATCAAAAATCATATTTTATCATGTTAATTTAGCATGTTATCAAAGGGGCAATGTAGGAATCCACACACACGCATGCAAGAGAGAGGGGAGAAAATAGAGGAGGCGGTATGGCAGGAGGCGAAGAGGAGAAGAGAGGCAAAGTAGAGGGGAGGAGATAGGGATGGTGGGAGTGAGGCGATGGCAAGCAGTGAGAGAAGTGAAGAAATAGAAAGAAGGGAGAGGGCATCCTCCTCCCCCTTATGTGCACACACATGCATGTTCACAAGGGAAGGAAAAGGGAATATGAGGAGAGGGGAAAATTCTCCTCCCCCCCCTTATGTGTGCACGTGCGCATGCACATGAGAGAAGGAAGAGAGGGCGCAAAAGAGAGAGTGAGACATAGAGGGGAGAGAGGATCGCCTCCTCCCCCTTACGCACGAACATGCATGCGGGAAAGAGTAGAAGAGCAGATTGTGAAGATATGAGAATTCAAGAAGGAAGAGGAAATGGTTGAAGATGGAGAAGAAGTGTGGGGAGAAGGAGGAAGATAGGGAAGAAGGGGAGAAGAAGTATCCTCCTTCCCCTTACATGTGCACGTGTGTGCAGGGGGAGAGAAGGAGAGAGGGAAGAGGAGAGGAGGAAAGGTAGAGGAGTGGACATGGAGGTGCCTGTCCTCTCCCCTCTCCTCGCAACGGAAGTAATTTCCGTTGCGAGAGGAAAGAGAGAAATTCAGGAGAGAGACAGATCGATTGGGAGAGAGAGAGCCTCTCTCTCTTCTCTTTTCTCTTTTTTTTTATATTTTCTTTTCTTTTCTTTATAAAATTTTTTATTTTCTCAATGATTTTAATTTCTATAAATTCTCATAAAATTCCAAAAAATCTAGAAAAATTATCAAATTCCTCATAGAAATTTATTCAATAAAATTCATGATAAAGTATATTCATAAATATTTTCATGTCAATAAATAAATTTTAAATGGGAAACATATAAAAAATTTATTTTATAATAAAATTAGATTATAGTATTGATGAATCGATGTCATTAAATGCTCATAAAATGTTATTAATACATAAAATGCATAAGAATATCCTTTTAAACATAAGAATGGTCATTTTAAATCATGATAACAAACATTTATGATCATATCTTTAAGAAGAAATACATAAAATGCATGATATTAATGCATAAAATTGCATGCTATTAAGGATCAAACTCTTTAAGGGAGAGAGACTCATGTAGATAAAAGCATAAATGGACCACTAGAGTAGGCTCAATAAGGAGTACAGGAAAAATGTCTAATAAACAAAATACAAGAAATAAATGCACTTCACACTATTCTTCACGTTGGAGCATAGATGTTGGACATGCCTAACTTGCAATAAATTAAATAAAAAACTTTCTATTGAGACCTTTGGCAAATATATTCACTAGCCGCTCCAAAGTAGAAGTAGAGATTCAAGCCTATATGAATCAACCTCTATGTGCTTGGTGAGCTCTCAAAACTTAACTTTGAATTGTTGGTATGAAAATGGTAGCTTGATTATCACCATACCTCATCATGGGAGTTTCAACTAAGATCTTGGAGTAGACATAGACACATCATCTCTATAGATGATAATGGTTGCAAAATGATATTTCTTGCAAATACAAAATAGAAGAAGGGGAATACATCTATTGAGGAGAGGTGTAGATGAAAAACCCAATTGGATGGTGAATTTAATAAGAGGGGGTGGTGAATTATTTTCTTTTGAATATTTATGTTTTCCTAATTCTTTTATGAATTCGATGATTATCTACTTAAATCCTCACATCACTAGTACGCTAGATTTTTTTATAGTGGATAGGGTATCCATATCCCACATGCCAGTCCCAGGAGGAGACAGTCCCTAACGAAACAAATTCTCATGGTTGTTGAAAACACACGAATGGGTGTCAAAAATAAATACCAAACTCATTAATTTTAAGACTAAATCATAATGATGAATAAGGGTCAAATCCACAGAGGTTAAGAGAATTTTTAAGGTGTTCTTCAAATTTGATCAAATCGGATGACTTAACGTTAAGTGAAGCAATGTTAAATAAAGCGAATCGTCATCCAATCAAAACACGCTACATACCCCCTTTACTAGGGTTTGCCTAATGTCATCTAGTACGTCATCCAGTACTGTTATCTCATGATACCGTCATCTCGTACTAATATCTAGTACTTGATATCGTCGTCTAATTCTAGATATCAAATATTGGATGGTTGATGAGAATAGGTGTAGTATTGGACGACAATAGTAGAGTCCCGATACCGGATGCCAGACAACAATACTGGATGATAGACGATGGTACTGGGTGACGGATGATGGTACTAAGAGATAGACAACGATACTAGGTGATGGACGACGATACGTTATCAATAATTCAAATTTGTTCAAAATGAATGAAAAAATTAAAATAGAAACTAAGTGACATTAGAAAATTAACATTTTAATGAGCTTTAAAAATTAATAGTTTTCTCTATATTATTTAGAATTATTAATAATTTGATATATATCATTAATAATTGTAATGTGCATGATTGATCGCCAAACTATACTATATAAATGTGATATGCAATAATTTTATAAAAAATGATATGATCAACAATAGGAACATCAATCAAGCTAGAGATTGATCATATATTATGTTGATCTAATCATTGATCATTTTCCCTTGAATACCAAAACATAACCACCAACAAAGATTGAGCATGTCTGATGCATGGGTGTTGGATGGAAGATGACAATAGGAGAACGACCATAAAAATGATGGAAGAGGTCATATATCACATGTTAGATGTCAATGGATATTAAACAAAATCAAACAAAAATTTTATATATGGAAGGATATCATCATAAATTCAAATAAGTGATTTAAAAATTATAAAATCCCAACAAATCTTGGAAAATTTTAAAAATCCTATAATTTTTGAACAAATAATTAATAATATCTCATTAACCATTTTATTAGCAATTATTTGAAATTTTTTAAAACTTATGTCTCATTGAATCCTATTAAAATTAATAGGTTTGTATAACCTTATAATTTAAGAATTAATATTTGATTAACCATTATCTAAAATTTCATCCTTGAGCAATTGTACTAAGATGAATAAGTTTATAAAACCTAATAGTTAGGGAAATAATCTTTTAATTAGCCTCTAACTAACCATTTAATGTAGAAAAATTATTCAAAAATTTTATATCAAATCATAATAAGATGAAAAAGTATAGTAAATCTTATAAATTATGCATTAATTGCATGATAATCATATTTCACATTTTGTCTTTAAGTTAACTAAATAT
The DNA here is from genome assembly GCA_024174645.1 of Lemna minuta. Classification (NCBI taxonomy): domain Eukaryota; kingdom Viridiplantae; phylum Streptophyta; class Magnoliopsida; order Alismatales; family Araceae; genus Lemna; species Lemna minuta. The sequence goes on along the minus strand of CM044116.1, from coordinate 3,882,128 downwards.
ATTAAATTTTTAAATAACATTACATTTGAGGACTGAATATGTGTGAGTTAACTAGTTATATGGGTAATTTTTGAAAAAAAGTGCTAGGGTTCCTTTTTTAAAAAAAATGGTAAAAAGAACTTGTGATTTTGATTACATTGAAAAGAACTTTGAACTAAATATCTATGAACGTCCACATTTTTCATGTAAAGTTTTCCCATCCACCATTCCCCATCTGGTGTTCGATCGCCTCATCGCCTTACCCTATGGTCATTCCTCGTTATAGCTTGGGAAGATCATCGAGCATTAGAGGCCCCTTCACACTTGCTTATCCCCTACAAGGTGAAGTAATGAAAATGAGTGATTAAATCATGAAATTTAAAAGCTAAAACTATGATAATTGATGGATCTCATGCACTGATCATGGTGATCCAATTAGTGATAGATAAATAATATCTCATGCATTTCATCCGCAAAGACCCTCATGTCGACATCCTCGTCATCAACATTATCATACCACTTGGTGTTATTCCCCATAACCCAACACTTTAAAATCACTACTGATTTTATGCTTTCTACTGTGAGACGTGCATGCTTGTATGTGACCACAGCTCAACTGGCAAAGAACACGCATTCTGACGATGCAATAGTTACACATACTTAATGTTCTCATAACATTATCATACCACTTGGGTTCTCATAAAATGAGGGCAAGGGTAAGGATATAAAATGTTCCACTTACGAGCCCAGTATCAATGAACAAGGGGATAACAACCACAACTAAGATTGCCCATACAAACGTTATTAAAACTTTCCCCTTTCTTCTTCTTTTTGTTGGTGAAGAGCATTGAAGAGGAATCCAATAGTCTAACAATCATGTAGAGACTACTAGAGGCTAGACAATTTAAACAACTTTATGAACTCTTTCAATGAACCCTATAAATGTAAATTTTAATCTGTACTAGATGATAGGACTATTGGCTCTTTTGTGCCTCAATATCTAAAATAAATACTTAATGTCTTTTGTTGCGTTCAATGTTTTAGTCAAAAAAATTTTAGAGCCTATCAAGCACCAGATCTCATCATATTTGATCTATTCACTCTAACCAAAAGGGGAGTAATAGAGTATGACCTAATGGGTTGGTCCATTAGGGCCCTACTTCTACATGGGCCATATCTCTTCTCTTGTCATCTTCTCTTCCATACAAAGAAGTATGTATTATTGTTTATTCATCTATGAATAGCGGATTTTATCGTCAATTAGACTTAACATCTCAAGTGACACAATGATAAATGGCTAGAATTTTGACAATAAATTGTGATTGATCACGGGTCAAAATTTTGCATTTCACATGGTATTGTACAAGATCATCAAATGAACATGTGGACATGAAAAATTATGGTACTAGGTAACATGAATCAACTAAGGACATGCTTATAAAATATTATAAAGAAGAACTTTTTATACTAATGATAACATAATGTTAATTAATAAATTATCATCTATAAGCTAATTTGGGAATTTTTTGTCAAAACCTAAAGTGAGTAGTATTTAATATCAACTTGGAAAATCTTTGGGATTTGGACAAGTAAATGTAACAATTATTGACTTCTATTCAAATCTTGAACATTATGGAGTTTCTTCTACTTGTAATTTTCAAATACTAATAAAAAATAATATAATAAAATTTCCAAATACTAATGATAAAATTGACTTTAAAACATTATCACTGTTTTATAGCATAAAATTAGCGTGCTGAAAATTTTAATAAGTAATCTTTCTCTCTTTCAATCAGCGAGTTAGTTCAAAATTTTGGAAATTAAAAATAAATTATCTCTCGTGTTCTCTTGGAGTTTTAATCAATTAGTTCCTTTTTATTTCAGTACATCCTAATGCTTACTACTACATTTCATGGAGACAATCCTATTTTAATAATGTATATCAACGTTCCTATGTGAATACCATTATAATTTACTTATACTTTTAAAATAAAAAACTTCTTTTTGCTGGTTTCAAATCTTAAAAAAAAAAAAATGCTCTCATTTTTCTAGTGGAGTTCATTAGTGTCAAATAAATAAAATTAATAAAAAATAATTTTTCTCTCTTTTAGAACTAACCCTCTTCAAATTCTAAAAATTTAAATAATGCTATTTGTCTCTCTCAGATTCAATTATCTGTTTTCAAAACAAATGAATTAGAAAACGGTGTCATCTTTTTTAGAGTGAGTTAGTTTCAAATTTTAAATTTAAAACTCAAATCTCTTTCTTTCTCTTAAACTGAATGAGTCAATTTCAAACTGATTAAAATAAAAGGCAATAGTATCTCTCTTTTAGAGCCATTTATTTCAAATTTAAAACCTATATTGTCTCTCGCTTAGATCCATTTAGTTTCAAATTTTACAAATTAGAAAAACTATGCTCTCTCTCTCTCTATTTGAGTTTGTTAGTTTCAAATTTAAAAAATCAATCAAAATCATCACTATCTCTTAAAAGGAATTAGTTATTTTCCAATTCCACAATTTTACAAATAAAAAACAGTCTCCCCATCTCTCTCCAAATACACACACACACACACTACATTTGGTTTGTTTGAAAGTTTAAAAATAGAAAAAAACTATTAGAGGGAGCTATCAAGAAGGATATAAAGGTAAATAAAATAGGACATCAATAAAAATTTTATTTTTTCCTCATGAATTTAGCATGTACGACGGATATTCAAAGAGTAGTCTCTACAATCTAATATTATCGTTGTCTCAATATTGTATGAATAGGGATTTTAGGGGAACTCTTCGAGTTCCCATGAATAAACACCATCCTCATACTCTCTCCCACAATTTCTTTCTCCAGCGCTGTTCTATGCTCAAATTCAGCATCATTAATTCATTCTTCTTCTCCCTAATTACAATTGGGATTTCAATTATAGATTGAAGATGTTTCATAAGAGAAATATTTTACTCCAATCATAAAAGAAATCTTCTAATTAATATTCAAGTAGAAGAAGGGTGAAATTTATTTGAGTTGATAATTGTAGATCTACAAGTTACATCTTTTGGTTCTTTCTTGATATAAATAATGCTCTCTCTCTCTCTCTCTCTCTCTCTCTCTCTCTCTCTCTTGTAAAGTCAATCAATTATTTCAAAATATACGAATAAAAAAGCAATGGTATATTTTAAAATTTTCAATTTAAATATATTGCTATCTTCCTCTCCACATTTATCTTAGCTAGTGATCTCCAAAATTACACCGAAGTACTGAATTCCGAACTGAAACCAAACCGTCGGTGTTGAAAAAATTAGCAAACCAAAGTTCGGTTTTTTTCAGTGTTGGTTTTGGTTTGGGCGTTCGGTGTCACCAAACTGTTCTCTCCTAGTCTCTCTCCTAGACTTTCTATTTAACGAAGGAAGGTAACGCAACAGCGGAAGAAAAACTTTTTTCTTCTTTTACCCCGCGAGAGAGGGGTAGGGAGAGAGGGAGAGAGAGAGAGACTGGAAGGGAGGGAGAGAAAGAGAAATTTTAACGACGAAAGGTAACACAACGGTGGAAGAAAAATGTTTTTTCTTCTTCCGCCCTGCAAAAGAGAGATGGGAGCGGAAGGGAGGGAGGGAGGGGAGAGAGAGCGAGGGAGGGACGAAGGGGGGGAGAGAGAGAAAGCGAGGGAGGGACGGAGGGGGAGAGAGAGAGCGAAGGAGGGATACAGGGGGAGAGAGAGAGAGAGTGAGGGAGGGACGGAGGGGGAGAGAGAGAGACAGACACACAGAGACAGAGAGAGATATGAAGGGAGAGGGAGGGAGAGAAATTTTAACTCGGTGGAAGGTAACACAACGATGGAAGAAAAATGTTTTTTCTTCTTATGCCTTGTTAGAGAGTGAGGGGGGTGATAACATGCTAAATAACATTATAAAATATGATTATTGATGCATATTAAGGCATAAATGATTTCATTTCCATGCATGTTATCATATTTATGTATATTTTTCTATCATTCCATGAAAAAGTTAGTATAATCTCAAAATACTTTAAAATAAGGGTTAAAAATAATAATTTAAAGATAAATAATTGAAATAACCCATCTTTACTAGAGATTATAGATCTTTTTAAAGTTAAAACAATGAGAGAAATCATTTTATAAACATTTATTTATATTTTCTTAAGAAAAAATACTTTAAATAATAAATATATTTTTGAAATAAAATTTAACACTCATTATTTATCAATTTTTACATTTCAAAATGATAGATAATTAAATTTCGGATCAAATGAAAGAAATTTGAATTAATTTGGAGTTATATTTTTAAAATTTATGAATTTTCTGATTTTAGGGATTTTTTCGGATTTTTCTGAATTAATTTTGCGACTTTTAAATAAGCAAAAAGGGGGTTTAATCGCGCGGGGCCACGTGGCAGCGCCACGCGAACCCAGGTGGCGCCTACGCGGTGTGATGTGACATATTTATATTTATCGTAAGTATATGGTTTATAGTACATATAAGCCTTCCGATTACCGGAAATATGCTATCCCTCTATTTCCGTCGCATCTTATAAACCCGTCTTCTTCTTTTAATTTAATCCGTGTGGGACTAAGTTCCACGGAGTTTTAATTACGCAGGACACGTGGCTGAAGGATGAATGCTGGATCAAACGGAGAACAAGCGACGCGCGTCGATCAGGTGTACTCGCGGTCCCACCGGATCGCATCAACGCACGTGTCAAAAATCGAAGAGTTATAACGGCTCGGATTTAATCACGCGGGATGCATCTAGGGCGTCGGATCGCGATCCAACAACAAGGATCAAAAGTGTTTTTATAACGCTTATCACACGAGTTCATCCGGACCATCCATCAAGATCCGACGGCTGCGACTTAACCGAAACGGTCCACGATGGACCGTTTCATCGTAATCGCCGATCATTTCGATCGGACGGTTATGCCCAAATACCCTATAAAAAGACATGTTCTTCCGATTTGTAAAGCATTCGAGTTAGAAATCAATCCAAGTGATCTGTTTAGACACCTCACTTCTCGAATATCTCGATTCCATCCTCTTCTACACTCATTTTCGCATCCACGGAGGGTTTGAAATCGATACTTTGGTTGAGAGACGAAGGAGAAATCGAAGCTTGAACTCCATGATCGCGTTCTTCACATTTTCGACGATTGAGGTGATTAATTATGTTAATTCGATCGCAATCTTGGGTTAGTGGAGTCGGTTTTTGCTAATATATCATCCATTCATGTTTAATTTCGATTTAGATTAGGATTTCAAGTTCAATTTAGTTTAATTTTCCTCAAAATCGCGATTTACATGTTCAGAAATTTCTCCCCTCTTTGATCTTCAATTTCTCCGCGAAATCAAGATCAATTTCAATGATTTTTGATTCCGTGGAAACGATTTGAAGTTCTCTTTCATAAATTATCATTTTCCTCAATTTCTATCATCGATTCATGGTCCGATTTGATCAATTTTGAAGAGATCATCATAAATTTCCTTATTTCCCTGTGGATTCAACCCTTATTTACCATTATACCCCTCAATTCGAATTATTTTCATAAAATTGGTAAGTTTGGAATTATTTTTGACACAAGACCGTGTGAAGTCGACGACCTCTCGGTTTCGTCTCGTCAGGGGGGCAGAAGGCGGAGAGAGAGGGACAGAGGGATCAGGGGGGAGAGAGAGAGTGAGGGAGGGACAGAGGGGGAGGAATAAAGACACAAAGAGAGGGAGGGAGGGAGGGAGGGAGGGAGAGGGAGAAAGATTTGTTCTTTTTGAAACTCTATTATTAAAGTTCATCTATTGATTTCCATAACTATATTTAATGGTTAAAGTTTACCTAATTAAGACTTTTATCTTAAATTATTGACGTATTGCATAGATGTTATCAGGAAGTGTTAATCTCTTATCATTCGTCTGTGAAACATGTGTTATATATATATATACGGATTGGTGTCACAAAAATCTTATATAATTTATGTTCAGTTCTAATGACGTATCACTGAAAGTATAGGTTTAACCAAACCAACACCGAAAAATACGGTCATCAATACCGAACCGACACCGAAAAATACGATCATCAATACCGAACCGACGTTAGGTTCTCACAAAAAACCGGTACGGACAACGGTCCCGGAGAACCCTAATCTTAGCGAACAATTTTCTTTCTCTTTTAATTTTTACAAATTTTAAAAAGAAATCTCTCACTCTCTAATAAAGTCAATCAATTATTTCAAAATATACGAATTAAAAATGCTGCTCTATCTCCATCAAGGAGTAAGTTTCAGATTTTGCAAATTTAAATACAAGGCTATGTCTTTTTCTCTACCTATCTTAGATGACAACGCTTTCTCTATCTCTATGTCTCTCTCTCAAGCTTAATTTTTACAAATTAAATAATAATGCTCTCTCTCTCTCATAAAGTCAGTAAATAATTTAAAAATCTAGAAATAAAAAAAACAATCATGTCTCTTTCCATGTATCTATCTTAGATGGTAGAGAATGGCGGCCGGTGATTGCATCGACTTGATCAGATCGGATCGCCCTGATGAACGATCACTTTTCAATCGTTCAATCATCAAAGCCATGATGAACGATCGATCAAGGGAGTAATTGATTCTGAGATCATGATCGGATAGCCTTCCCCTTCAGAGGACCATCTCTCTCTCTCTCTCTCTCTCCTGAAGAATTGTAATGTCAGTCATCCAGTCTTCTGTGCCAGAGTCTTTTCCACTCCATCCTTAACACTCGATCTCTTCCAAACCCTAACTCATGGTTTAAGCCCCGGCCTCCTCCCAAATCAAACCAGGATGGATGACGCCGAGGGTGGCCTCAGCTTCGACTTCGAGAACGGCCTCGACGCCACCGCCGCCGCCCTCCCCTACCGCTCAACCGCCGAAACAGACTCAACCCTAAACAATTCAGATCAGCGGATCTCCGACGCAGCGGGGCCACTCGACCATGGATCTGGATCCAGCGGCGGTTATAATCTTTCAGGAGGGAGGAGAAGTTTCCGGCAGACTGTTTGCCGCCACTGGCTGAGGGGATTGTGCATGAAGGGGGAGGCCTGTGGATTCTTGCACCAGTATGATAAAGATCGGATGCCTGTTTGCAGATTTTTTAGGTTATATGGAGAGTGCCGGGAACAGGATTGTCCGTATAAACATACCACTGAGGATATCAAGGAGTGCAATATGTATGTTTAATTTTTTTTTTTATTGTTTTGTGATTGTTAGCAAAATTTGAATTTTTCTCTTCGGTTGGAGATTTTGTGCTCAATTTTCTGATTAATACTTTAAAGAATATCCTTTATTATCTTTAAAATGGTTTCATAAATGTAAAAAAAGTTAGAATTTTTTCTAATTAATTTTTAGATGGACTTTGCGGATGATTTTCAGCAAATTTCAAACATATCTTTGAGGACATAGAGTGTAATATGCGTTTCACTGTTACTCAAGTGTTTATCTTTTACAGCCAGGAGTCATGATAATTACAGTGGGCTATTATTATTTTTTTCTATTTTTTCTAAAAATTTATGGGATACTTTGATCAATTAGAGATTTTCTTCTCAATTTTCAGATAGAATTTGCTCATTATTTTTAGAAAATTTCGAACATACCACTGAGGACATCGATGAGTGTACTATATATGCTTATTTTTACTTTGATGTCTACATTTTACTATCTTTATAATTTTAAAAAAATTTCGAGATTCTTTCCTCGGTAAGAGATTTTTGCCTTGTTTGTTTATCTTTTACTTTAAATCCATGTGAAAGTTTATATATCTCATGACTGGATTCTCAGGTTTGTTAAGAATGGATAGAATTTGCACATAATTATCAGAAAATTTCAAAAAACTACCTCGTACATTTTATTGTTAAATGTTAGTAGACCTATCAGACAAATACATGGTCATCATAAACCAGATCTTCTAATCCATTGATGCGTGCATATACGTAATCTCGTTTCTTTCAATTCAAGTTAACAGTTTTTCTAATAAATGATGCTTTTGAGATTCAGAAACAAGACACTCTTTTTTTTGCCTGAGATTGACAAAGAAATGAGATTTTGGGTGCTTTTTAAGTAAATTCTTGCTAAAGCTGAAATTTTTTTCCTCTTTAAGTCACAAGTACCGATGTACTAACTACTTTCTGATTGATTACAGGTATAAGCTGGGATTCTGTCCAAATGGCGCTGATTGCCGATACAGGCATGCAAAACTGCCCGGACCTCCTCCTCCGCCTGAAGAAGTCTTCCAGAAGCTTCAGCAGATGACATCATCATTTGGTCCCCCTGGCAGATTTTTCCATGCCAGGAACACGGGTTTTCCTCATCAGGGAGAGAAATCTCAAGTTCCTCCAATTTCTGGACCAGTCACCCAAACTACTCTTTCAAAACCCATCGGGGTGCAGTCAGAACTGCAGCCGCCACCACCCTCACAGCAACAGCTGGGTCAAAGTCAAAGTCAACCCCCCCAGCAGCCAGTTGTGCAAAGTCAATCTCAAAATGGAGCTAGTCAGCTTATTAGATCTGCGCTGCCACTTCCTCAAGGTCAATCTAGGTGTGTCTGGGGTTTTTAGATAAACATTCAACCCATGTGAAGTTGTCTCTGCTGATTCTCTTGATATATTGTTGTAAATATGAATAAAACATTATTTGTAAGTTTTTTTTCTTTGAGGAAGAGCACGGACTTTGCTTTCTTTATGGAACTCTGAACGTAAGAATGTAAAATGTTTATCTGATGACACTTGCGCTTTACCAGTAATGGAGAGTATCAATGTTTCATCACTGTTATCTTTGTCGTGGTAAATTCTTCAAGTTTGAACATTATTTAACTTGTTGAAGATCTTCTGCTGTATAAATTAGTCTTTTTAATGCATGGTGTTTTCTTCCTAGTTTAAAATATATTTCTCTGGTTTGCTTGCATCTTTCTGAAGAATGTGTGAATACTGGACAATTTTTTAACATTAATGCACACAAATCACATGCCAGTGAACATCCTTGTGTTTGAAATACTTGGTCAACCCCTGTGATTTTTTTTTTAAAATAAAAACCCCTGTGATCTTCAGGTGACAAATGAAATTATGATCGCAGTCAGTGACTTAAAACTATGAAAAAATTAGTTGCATAAATTTAAAATTAGCTTTTGCTAGATATTTCTGTTTTGTAATTCTTTATTATATGTCTCTCTGTACTTCAAAATTCGTATTTAGAAAAAGGTCATTAAGTCAACCCCGCCACATGTTTACTGATTCACTTAGTGGGCACAGCTGAAAACTTATATAACCTGCATCCAAATGGCATCATTTGGTGGATGAAGTACTGTGTTGCCTGGAAACCCTAGTTTGCCAGAAGGGTTGCCAGGTCATGGTTAACAGTTAACTTGAAATTTTATACATGGAATAGTTTAGTTGTGGCTTTCAGTGTCTATGAGGAAATATCATTTTTCACGAGTCCAATTCGTTTATGCCTCTTAAGTAGCTGACATCTGAAACATAAAAAATAGGTATTTCATTGTTAAGAGCTGCAACCGGGAAAATCTCGAGCTCTCAGTTCAGCAAGGTGTATGGGCGACTCAGAGAAGCAATGAGTCTAAACTAAATGAAGCATTTGACTCTTCAGAGAATGTGATCTTGCTATTTTCTATCAACCGAACTCGTCATTTCCAGGTTGCCACCTCTTTTCTTCATATACATTCATGGGTCCTCATGTAAGCTTTCATTTATATAAGTTGATTGTCTGAATTTTTAGGGTTGTGCAAAGATGATGTCACGAATTGGCGGTTTTATTGGTGGAGGCAACTGGAAACATGCCCATGGCACCGCACATTATGGTCGTAATTTTTCAATTAAGTGGCTTAAGGTAGTTTCTCTCTCGTACTTTTTTAATTATTTTTCTAAGGATCTGGCATCAATTTCTAAAATTTGATGGTTAATGGTAATCGGCATTTTAAAACCCTAGGGTTGGTGTACTTAAAAATTGATGTGATGTGTATTTTCTTACAATTCACTTGTTTTTTTCCTACCTGCTGTCGTAATGGTTGAACATTACTGCGATAAGATCCATGGTCTTATCTGGAGAAAAATAGGTAGAGAACTAAATATGGTCTCTTCAATTCATGAGTTAAGTAGTAGGTTGAAAATTGACATTTCTGTCAAGCAAAAACCAGTAAAGATAGTTTTTAAAATGGGGAAAACGATCACAGAAGTAAGAGGAAGGGAGTATCCTATTGTTCTTGCCAGGGTTTATCAGTTTTAATTTGCTTGCGCCATCATCCAGGATAAACTCATTCATGCAGATTAACGATCCCCAAATTACGCATGTTGTAGTAACGTTGTAGGACTGGAAATGGGGAGTAAAGAATCATGGCAATATAAACTACTCCAGTAGAATCATGATTCAGAATAATTTTTTAGATTCAGTCTTTCTTTGATAAAAAAACTATTTTCTTCTTCAATTTTTCTAACATGTATGCATCCCATTTTTCCACTCTCCCTCTCTATATTTTTATGTCTCGTGCCTGTAGACATCCTGAATTACATTTCTCATGGTTTATGTTACAGCTCGGTGAACTGTCCTTCTATAAAACTCGCCACTTGAGGAATCCTTACAATGAGAATTTGCCTGTGAAGGTATCTTTCAATTTCCATTGTTTTTTTTCTTTTCATTGTTTAAATATCATCAAGTAGTTGAAGTGAATGCTTCCTTATCATTTTCTGAATATTCAGTTCATTTTTTAAATATGATGGCGTTATCAAAGCAGAATACTAAGGATACTGGTGTCGTGGTAGGATCGGGATTACACTAAATTCTCATATGGAAATTGCCCTCTTGAAGGCCAATTCGAATCATTTCCTGCACTTGGCCTGTTATGGCCCCTAATTGCGTAGATACTACGACCAGGAGTCTCAGCTCAGATACCTACAGAGTGAGGGGCTTAATTGTAAAAATGTAATTATCCTGAGCCTATAAATAAAGGCCCAGTCTGGAAGGGAGAGTACCTAGAGAGATCATCAGACTAGAAGAGTCAGGGAGAGACTCTTGAATTAATACTCCCAAGTTCCCTCGCTTGGTTCTTGTTTTCTGTAACAAAATTCTTGAAACATTCTTTCATTCTGATTTTCAAGATTGAGTGGCTGTCATGACCCAAGCCTGGTATTAGCCCGAAAGTACAAATAAGAAGTAAGTCCTTCCGGAGAAGGTATTTAAGATGTTTTAGCATCTTATTGCTGGCTTCAAAGATCCTCCAACAAATCCTCTGCAGATAGGTCAATCCGACTATCCCAGACTCTATTTCACTCCTTGTTCTCCTTATCCCTATCCATGCTGTTCTCGCAGCCTGTATTTTTTATATCCTTCAAATGAAATCTCTTAAATTGTTGAGCAGTGCAGGGTCAGGATTCCATCTAATGTCATATGTTTAGGAAGGTGATTCTCGTTGTGAGGCTTTATTCCTGGAGTCCATGGATATGTTGTCTACGTACGAAGTCAAAAAGTGGGAGTATATATTTTTTTTAAGAACAAAAGTGGGAATATATTTCTTCATGACATGCTGTTCGCAATGCGTGGCACATCATAACGAAGCATTAACTAGCCAGCGGACGTCATTAACTAGTGAAATCCATTGTATTATTTAAAAAATTTAGAGGTTTAATACTAAAAATATTTTTAATCGTTATCTCTGAATGTTAAGATATGATAAGAGATTGATTCAACTTCTAAGTTAAAGAAAACTCCAAATGCTCCCCTCCGCTAACCCCCAACTACCATGGTGACACTGCCTTGTTCCACCAAACCTTGATCACACTGATTCAATGCCTTCGAATGCTCCACCAATTGACAAAGTACTGTGGTAAGGCTTCAGTTATAACTTATGTTCTGAGTAAACATAAGGAAGACACATTCATAAGAAATGGCCAACCACTAGGAGCTACCTCATGTTCAATAAGGCTGAAGCTGATAGTCTAGGGGAGTCCTACAACGAGTAGAAGAGACAAGAAAGAAGGCAGCAAAGAGTTTGCTCTCCTGAATTCCACCTTCCCAACTTTCCAGAGGCATCAATCCCTGTCGTCTTTCTTGTACCATCATTCTTGGAGTGAGATCTTGATTTTTCCTTTGTAAGATCTGGGATCTTGTTCTACCAAAATCCACTCCCGATCCCTCTTCCTGATGACATCGATCTCTCTTCATGCACTTCTGCTCTAGGCCCTTAATGCCTTCAGACTCCACCCATGCTCCATTATGAGCTTACTGTGCAACCATAGTGTCATCGCCTCCTCTGATGGCGTTGTCGCTATTCACGATGGCATCGATGCCCTTTGCAATAGTGTAATACAACCCCAAAATGAGAATGAGGGCTCATAACTGATAAAGCCCTAAAAAGAGGCCTGTTATAAAGGGTATTCTGGTAATGTATCCCTACTAGATTAACAAGGATAGTCCATTCAAGAGAGGGAATTCCAGTGGTCAAGCACCTGAAGAGGAATTCCGAGTGAGGGCAGGGCTGCATTCTGCTATGGGCTGAGGGTGATCTCATTTGAGAGGTGACTATCTGTTGTCTTCTGAGTAGAACAGAGATTGGTACTGATACGATCACTCTTTTGACGAATTCTTGAAATCTTTCTCCCAAGATTTATCACGAAACATGTCAGAGTGCTGCTGTACTCTGCCCTAGCGCTGCCACTCTCTGCTGCTGCATGACCTATCCCTTTCTGGACACAGCCATCCCTCACTTATATAACGTTCTATCTTAGTATTGTATAACATCACATTTTCCTCCCTCAGTATTGTATAACATCTGAGTATTATATGGTGATTACATGACCATACTAATACTCTTAAAATTGGAGAGAAATTGGGGCTCTTCATGAAATTGGAGGTTGTATCTGTTTCTCATTTGCCTCGATTCATGGTATTTGATGGAAAAACTGTATAGATTTGATCATCAGTCCTTTGAGATTCATTTGTAAATATGATGGAATACTACATAAATTAGTCATTCATGTTTGTTTTCTCGGGGAATTTCAGATCAGTCGAGATTGCCAAGAGCTGGAGCCTTCGATTGGAGAGCAATTGGCGTTGCTTCTTTACCTAGAACCAGATAGTGAACTTATGGTATCATGATCCCATGCCGGTATTATTATCCAATAATCCCTGAAAATTCGAATCTAATCTATGGTGATTTTTTTCCCCAGACCATGCTAACTGCTGCGGAGTCCAAGCGTGAAGAAGAGAAGGCAAAGGGAGTGGAGACCGAGGACTCAGGTGAGAATCCCGACATTGTCCCCTTTGAGGACAATGAAGAAGAGGAAGAAGAAAGTGACGAGGAGGATGAAGGCCCAGGCCTAGCCCGGGGCCGTGGCCGAGGCATGATGTGGCCTCCTCACATGGGAATGGTCCGTGGGGCTCGACCCTTAATGGGCCTTCGAGGATTCCCCCAATGATGATGGGCCCCTGATGGCTTTGGCTACGGCAGCTTCTTTCCACCCTTCCCCGGGCCGAGATACCCCTGGGCCCATGTTTCCCGGCATGATGATGGGTGGTGCTGGCCGGGCTCCATTCATGCAAGGGATGGCAGGCCCAGCCCGGGGAGGCAGGCCTGTGGGCCCACCACCATTGATGCGGGCATTGCCGACGAACCCTCGAGGTTCAAGGAGAGACCAGAGGTGGGGCGGGAGTGATCCCTGGCGATAGGCCTGATGCCGGATCTGATCATGGCAGCAAGAGTGCTAGTGATGATGAGGGTTCCAAAAGGTTCTAAGCTGTGGGTTTTTATTTTTTCATTAATTTTTTTTTACTGACAAACGCTTCTGCTGGTCACGATTTGTGAGTAACTTTGTAACACTAACGACGTTAATTACAGTGTCTAGAGGAAGAAGAGATTGATTTCCTTCGTTATTTCTGTGGCAGTTCACAAATGCTTCTCTCAGGTGCAGCCTGTGTACAGAGGGAGAGAGGATTTCATCAGCAATTTACACCAGATCACCAATCGATTCCCAAATCCTTTGTGAAGTACAGCTCTTCAACATAATGAACAACGGATGCTGATGTGGTAACAAAGCTCTGAATGTGTGCCCGGGCTGAAGCAACATCTGAATGTGTGTGAAAGAGAGAGAGAGAGAGAGAGAGAGAGAGATCAGTTTGGGAGCAAAATGAATGATCCGTAAAGTCTGGATTTGGGGGCACACACCTTCCTCGTTGAGTTTCTTGAGGAGTTGAGACTTGGAAGGAAGAGCATACATTCCAGCAGCAACTGCCTGCCTGATGATCCATCCATGATGGGGGGCTAAGACTTGTGCATATGCCACTGATGCTGCATTGCGGAGTGAGTTCCCCCTGAGATTCGATAACCTTTTGAAATTAGTCAATTGATGACGATGATGACAGCAATGATAATGATGATGACAATGATGACGATGATGATAGAGGATGACAATAATGACTATGCCGATTATGATGATGATGATGACCGATGATGAGCATATGACATGAAGATGATGTCGATGATAAGCATATGACGATGAAGATGATGACGATGATGACACAAAGATGAAGAGGATGACAACAATGATGATGCCGATGGTAAGTTCAACACACCCATCATAAGTTTTTCAAAATGCACTAGCATGTTCAAGTCTGCAAATTTGGAGACCTAGGTCTCGTATACCATCTCTCCATTGATAAGGTGACATGTATTGGAGAAATTTCTTAACTGAGATGATCAAGGACCAGTCCTCAAGAGAAAAAAATCAGATGTTTCATCACTTTATAATATGATAACGACAGTGACAAAAATGACCATGCCGCTGATGATGAAGATGGCCACAACAAAGGAGATGATGGTGAAGGTGATGATGATGACAATGATGAAGATGATGGACACAGGAAAATAATGTTCATGATGAAGACAAGGGTAAAGATCACGATCACGATCGTGATCATGGCAAAATGATGAGGATGATGATCCTGATCATGATCATGATGAGAACAACGCTAACAGCCAGAAGTTGAGAAGATGTCTGTAATAATGGATACAGGTTTCTGATTTCTAGCAATGATGACATGCACTCAAGAACTTTTTAATGAGAAAATAAAATAAAATCGGAGCAGTATTAAAAAAAATTAGGGCATCAAACCATTAAAAAGGAATGTTAATGAACTAAAACAAATAAACATGTTTCATATTTTACTATTATTTTTGTTAAAAACAGAGGTGATGAAATTGGATTTTCTAGAGAAAGAAAGAAGATGAAGATGACATACTCAGTAGAGAGAATCTGCTCGAAGAGAACTCTGACCATATCCAGCCCTCGCTTCACTCTGAGGAGGTTTCTGGTGTGGCTGCCAGCTTTGCTTTTACTGTTTCTTGCTCGATATCCAACTGAATCATCGATTCTAGAGTAGTTAGTGACTTCGATGCACTCTTCAGATCCTCAACCTGAAAATTTAATCTCATTTAGATGGGCTTTCTATCAAGTACATAAAATAATTGAATTTCATATTTCGATACAAAAAAGAAATGATTTTAAAAGAGATCTAGTCCACAATTCTGGACAAATAAATAAAATAAACTGCAGAAAAATTGGAAACTGCAGTCTGAGTTCATACCCCCTTCCAAAAACTAACTATTTACATAAAATAATGAATTTTTAATTCACAAAAATGAATCAATTTTTAATTAACGGAGATATGAACAGATCTAGTCCCCAATGCCTGATGAATACATAAAGTGATAACGTAAACCACAGAAGAAATTGGAAATTACAATCTGAGTTCATATCCTCAACCGAAAATTTTATCTCATCAGTGGGGCTTTCTGTGATCTACATAAAATAATTGAATGTTGTCTTTTCCATATCAAACATGAATGGTTTTCAATTCGTGGAGAGATAAATATATCAAGTGCACAATGCAGAATAAATAATTAAAACAAGGAAAATTAGGAAAATGTAAGGTGAGTTGTCAGTGACTCAGACACAATCTTCAGATCCTCAACCTGGAAATTCCACCTCATTTAGTTGAGCTTTCTATGATCAAATATCATCTTTCAATGTAAAAAAGAACTTATTAGTTATTCATGGAGCGATTGACTGATCTAGTCCACCAATATGCCATAAATTAATGACAGAAAATTGGAAATTATAATCTCAGTTCAGATCCCTATCCGAAAATCCATCTCTTTAGTTTGGGCTTTCCATGATCTGCATAAAATAATGAACGATCCTCTTTTACATATAAAACAAGAATCCGTTTTCAACTCATATAGAGATTAACCGATCCGGTCCACAATGCCTAATTGATAAGTAAACTATGGAAAACTTGGACATTGCAATTTGAGCTGTTAGTGACTTTGAAGCAGATTCCAGATCCTCAACCTGGAATTTTTTTTATCAACTGGTACAAAGGAAGTGATCACCCAGAATTGGTGATCAACTGGTACAAGTACCCTCATTTAACTGGGTTTTCAATGTACCACACAAAAAATTAAGAATCATCTTCTAGGTGTAAAAGATTCGATTTTTAGCTCATGGGTAGATCAAATGATCTAGTCCTCAAAGCTGATAAAAAAACACTTCAATCTCATTGAACGGGGTTTTCTCTGCACCACATAAAAAAAAAAATCAAAGTTTAACTCAAGTGTCGATCAAGCCATCTAGTCATCGATGCTCAGGAAATTTTGTTAATGTCATCATGTAAATATACAAAAATTCGATTTGTCACTCATGGGTAGATCAAAAGATCTTTGTCCTCACAGCTGAACAAACAAATTCTATCTCACTCAAAAAGTTTTTCCGGGTACCACATAAAAAATCAAATACATTATTTTAGAGGTAACAAGATTCTAATTTTTAACTCATGGGGGAAGAAAGGAGTCACGTTCAACGGTAAGAAAAAAGAAGAGGGATTGGACCTTGGCGACGAAATCGTTTTCAGCAAACTTGAAGGCGACACCGAGGCAACCGAAGAGGACAGAAACGTGAGAGCAAGCGTGAGAGAAGCATGAGGAATCTAGTCCCTCACTCTCATTTTGCTCCTTGCAGTTCTTCACAGCAGTCGCCAGTACACGGAAGGCCTCAGCCATCTTCTGTAGCGGCTTTTCCCCTGCTTCCTCCCCCATCTCTCTCTTTCTCCTCTCTTTCTCTCTCCCCCCTTCCTCTCCTTGCATCAGTGCAGCTGTATTAAAAAGAAAAAAACATTGCACAATTGTTTAAAAACCCTTCATATCTTTGGTTCCTCTGGAATAGGCCTTACTAGTAGTCGAAACTCTCTCTCTCTCTCTCTCTCTCTCCCTCTCCCTGTATTACTCTCTCTCCCCCCTTCCAATGCAGCTGTCTGAAGGGGTAAAGGCAGAAGGGTAAACACTGCATAATTGTTTCAAAAACCCTAAATAGTTTTGGTTCCTTAAGAATAGGCTTAAGGAACCTACTTCCTTAAGACCTACTTTTGATTCTCTCTCTCTCTCTCTCTCTCTCTCCCTCTCCTTGCAATGCAGCTGTCTAAAGGTGAAAGGGTATCTTTGTAGGAAAAAAGTACTGACAATTGTTTAAAGACCATTCATATTTGGATACATGTGTTTGATTCCTTTTTAATAGGCGCTAACATGCAAAAGTGGCATCTAACATGCTCATTATTCTCATATTTTGGGCTTAAAGGGTCATAATCATTCATTCTTCTTGCATGTTATCACGGAAATATGCCAAAATGAAGATTTTTTTTAAGAGTGAGGTAAAAGAGCTATCTACGAATAATAAGGATGATCGTGAGCTTCTAAAGAGGCTAAATGAGAGGAGTTATAGAAATTCAAGAGGGTTTTAATTTCCCTAAGTGTTCCATTTTAATAAAATGAATAAACAAATAAATGTCTTTCCTAAATTAAATAATTTTTTTTAGCTGCAATTTTATTTTTTAGGAAAATTCTCAATTTACATTAAGTTTTTTTAACTATTGCCCTTAATAGGCCAATTGGAATTGATGGGCTTTAGAAGATACGGGACATGATATGCACGCAAATGGTGTTGACCAATCTCAAGTCCATCCTCAAAGATGTGTGCAAAGAGATGCATACAAAGTAAAATATCAGCTCACTTGATGAGTGCAGAACATACGGGCGATCCTCGACCAATCGTATGGAGCGTAAACAAACTACCCGAGCAATTGATACATGAAAGCATAGGGTGTGTGCGTGAACCGGTGAGCATCAATGCAAATAACTGATTTGAAAATATACTCATCATGAGCTTAGTAAGGGACATAAAAGAAGGGATTAAGAGGGAGGTGCATCATTCTTGATTTCCCGCCAAACTAACCATTGGCCTAGAGGACACATTGGGAAGAAGAGTCATAGCATTGACCGGGATGAATTTTGGTGCAAGCTTTTGAGTTGATAAACTCGATTCGGAGTGGCAACAAGATTTGTAAGGTTCAAATAGGGTTTCTAAGGTTTACAAATTCGATTTTCTTCATATTACTTTAAGACTTTGGATCTCGGTTTTCTATATCCTTAGATCTTTGCTTTATGTATTCTTAGATCTCAATTTGTTGTCATCAACATTGATCTTGCACAACATTAATAGGTTTCAATTTTTTTTTCATGTTTATGCTTCAACAACTGACAGAAGGTTTTAGGTTTAACTTTGGATTGGCTTATTTTTTATGTTGATGAGTATTCCGTATTTTTTGTGCGTCAATCTTCTTTGATCTTGATTATGGCAATTTGAGCGTAAATCATCGCTATTATCTTCACAAAAAAGAGGTGTTCGATAAAAAAAAAGAGGATTAATGATTTTGAATAACCACGATCAAAATACCTAAAACCTAACATTTGATCTTATAAACTCGAATTTCTGAACTCGATGATTTTGTGATTTTCCTGTCCAACTCATATGTAGAAAGGTTGTATTAAAGAAATATTAATAATAAATAAACTAAACAGGATAAGAACAGTGTGAGCTGCTACTGTTCCCTTTTCAGTTTCATTTAACACCAAAAAAAGAAAAAGAAAAAACTCTATATGATCAGTTTACAAACTTAATAAGAAGGTAAAAAAATAAGAACATAAGAAATAATTTGTACTTGAATTGATATGCGATTTGCACATATAATGATAAGTGATGATCAGTAAATATGTTAATGATAGAAGCACCCTGTCACGGTTTCTTGCGCGAGATTTGGCTATATCATCTTCTAAAGTGATGGAATAAAAAAATTGACTGAATTAGAGCACATACTGAAGGAATTAGTTCCTAAATTGTCCATTGAAGAGTTTTTTACTTCAATTGACTTTGGTTTTTTCTTCTTCTTCTAGTCTAGTCAAAATCATTATATGGTTGAAGATGTTCGGTTATACATAATATTGAGTAAGAATACTCAAGATTGGACCTTCGATCTCCTGATTTCCCTCCATAATTAGTGTATAATGATTTTATTTTTCTTTATGCAGTAGAATTCATCATTACTCTCACCGCAAAGCTCTCACTCTAGCAGCGCAAATCAATCCATCACCACCGTTGTCTGATAACATGCAATCTTAACATGATAAAACATGATTATTAATGCAATTAAAAGCATAAAACATTACATTTATGTGCATGTTATCATACTTTGAGTGCATTTCTATCATTTTATGCATATTTATGTCATAATCTCAAAATGCACTAAATTAGGGTTAATTATGATAAATTAATGATAAATGATTTTATAACCCATCTTCACTTGAGATTATGAATGGTTTTTAAAGTTAAATAATGAGAGAAATCATATTTATGAACATTCATTTAATTTTCTAAAGTTAAAATCTTAAACAAATGAATGTATTTTTGAAATATAAATTAAATCTCCTGTTATTTAAATATTTTGAATTTTTAGAATGATAGATAATTAAATTTCAGATCCAATGAAAGAAATTTGGATTAATTTGGAGTTGTATTTTAAAAGATATGATTTTTACAATTTTTTGGGATTTTTCTGGATTTTTTTCCTTATTTTTCTGATTTAATTTATATTTAAAAATGTTAAAAATAAATATTAAAAAATGTAAAAAGAGCGCGGGGCCCACGCGGGTGCGACGTGGCATGCAAGGCCACGTGGTAGAGCCACGTGGACCCGCACAGCGCGCCTACATGGCGCGGTTTTACATATAGTATATATATTTATTACTTATATAAAATGGGTCTTTGTCCTTCCCTATATGGGAAGGGTCATACCCTTATAGATCGTCGGGTGTTATAAACCCGACGATCTCTTCTCTTTTTTCCAGTGTGGGACTAATCCACACTATTCTTACCTATTTCAGGTGACGTGGCGCGGGGAGGGGCGTCGGATCGTGATCGGAGCGCGCCGATCGAGTGGACACGTGGTCCACGGATTAAATCAAGACCACGTGCGTTTTTAAACAAGTTATAACGGCTCAGATTTTACTGACGTGGCAGAAGCGGAGGCGTCGGATCGAGATGACGCGACGATCGCACGCGTCGATCGCGTGAGCACGGTCCACGATCAAACAAAACGCACGTGGCATTTTTAAAAGACTTATAACGGTCGAGATGCGTCCGCGCGGACCGCATCTCAGCCGTTCGATCACGATCCTAAGGACGACGTTTCGTGCGTTTTATAACGCCTCACACGTGGCCTCATCTCACGCGTCAGATCGCGATCGGACGGCAGGGAATTATTCATAACGTTTCATTAAAGAGGCGTTTCATCACGACCGTTGATCGAGCCTTAACGCATCGATCGAACGGCTCTCCTTTTTCGCCCTTATAAATAGACGAGTTCTTCGTCGTTTTGATGTATTCTTGAGAGATTTGATCTAATTGACCTATCTATTTGCATATTCTCTTGAATATCTCTCTTGTAATCACTTCTAGACAAGATTCCGCATCCACGGAGTGTTTATAAGAGAGATTTCGACGATCGTGCGAGGAGAATTTGTCTCTTGAACACCGATGTTCACGTTTGAATTCGCGGAATGAAGAGCCATCGATCCGGCGATCAATTGGATCGATTTGATCGTTATCTCGGGTTAGAAAACAAGTTTATCCTCTTATCTATCGTCATGTATCATCAATTTTAGGATTAGGACTTCAATTTAAGTTTAATTTCATTTCAATTTCAAGTGTGTTCTTCGCGAGTTCCGAAAATTTCTCTCCACTTCAAATTTCGATTTCTCCGCGAAATCAAGTCCAAATTCGATGATTCTTGATTCCGTGGATTTGTTTTGAAGTTATCTTTCTAAAAACACCATTTTTCCTAATTTCTCACCTCAATTCATCGTCCAATTTGACCAAATTCCAAAAGATATCTCGAAAATACCTAAATTCCCTGTGGATTTGACCCGTATTTACCATTATACCCCTCAATTCTCTCTTAATTCCCCAAATTGGTAAGTTCGGTATTATTTTTGACGCGATACCGCGTGAAATCGACGACCTCGCGGTTTCGTCTCGTCATTGTCCATCCTTCTCAACTTGCCATCAGATCATCTTCATTGTCATCTCTTTTAATTTCTTTCTCTCATCTCAATTCTGAATTATTTATTTATTTATCAAGAAAATCACAAAATTATCACTCCACAGTCATCTCCACATGCTCCATGTCACATTCATCTCTCTTTCCACGCTCTCGTCTTCCATTTAAAGCATTTAAACTCCTTGCCTAAGATTCCAATGGATTCGACCCTTACTTTAGCACTATATCAAGTGAGGAGATTATAAAATTTATTGCATGAAATTGATACACTACATCGGCAGAAAACATGTGAAATTGATAGACATTCATGTAAAGTTATATAAAATTTGATTCAAAATTCTGTACACTACTAGATCAAATCATCAAAGTATAAACTTCATATGATTTACACTTTTTATAGAAAATTAAATAATTTAACATGAAATTAAGCCCTTCTTCTAGATTTTATTCAATGGAATATAAAAAGAACTTTTTTTTATTGGATGTTAAAATCGTGAGATGAATCTTGCTTTGAATTTACTTGAATCTGATTCTCGATCAATGACTTATACAAAATTTTGGAATGATAAGATGTGATCGCTGTGTGTGTATTGTGGGGGGATAATTTCTTAGAAATTTGAGCCGCGTAGCCTCTAGAATGATCATTGACATTTGATAACATGCAATCTTAACATGATAAAACATGATTATTAATGCAAAATAAGGCATAAAACATTCCATTTATGTGCATGTTATCATACTTTGAGTGCATTTCTATCATTCCATGCACTTTTATGTTACAATCTCAAAATGCGTTAATTTAGGGTTAATTATGATGAATTAAAGATTTTATAATCTATCTTTACTTGAGATTATAAGTGGTTTTTAAAGTTAAATAATAAGAGAAATCATTTTTATGAACATTCATTTAATTTTCTAAAATTAAAATCTTAAAGAAATGAATGTATTTTTGAAATAAGAATTAAATCTCTTGTTATTGAAATAATTTAACTTTTTAGAATGATAGATAATAAATTTCAGATCAAATGAATGAAATTTGGATTAATTTGGAGTTGTATTTTGAAAGTTATAATTTTTACAATTTTTAGGGATTTTTCAGGATTTTTTTCTGAATTAATTTTGATTTTTAAATAATAAAAGTGAATTATAAAAGGGGCAAAAGCAGATTAATTCCGCGCGGGACCCGCGTGGATGCGACGTGGCAGCGCCACGTGGGCCCACACGACGCCTACGCGGCGTATACATACATTTATATATTTTATATAGTTTATATAATGGGTATTTCAGCCTTCCGTATATCGGAAGGGTATTCAACCCCCTAATCTGTCGGGTCTTATAAACCCGACTTGCTTCTTTAATTTTTTTCGTGTGGGACTAAGTCCCACACAGTTATTTATATTTCAGGCGAAGTGGCTGACGGAGGAGCGTTGGATCGGCGGCGCCTTGGAAATCCGCGCATCGATCGTGTGGACACGGGGACCACCGATCAAAGATTGAGCACGTGCCTTTTAAAAAGAATTATAACGGCCACGATTTCACGCAATCAAACGCATTAGAAGGGTTAGATCGCGATCCAACGGGCGCCGTTTTGATGCGTTTTATAACGCATATCGTGAAGATCAAATCTGGAGCGTCCATTCAAGATCGAAAGACTAAACTTTAATCATAACGGTTCGCCGTTACGATTTCATCTGGACCGTTGATGGAGCTTAAAACGCACCGATCGGACGGTTACGCCTAATTTTGTCTATAAAACGAAGTGTTCTTCGATTTTTGTAAGCATTCTTGGAGGATTTCGCTTAATCGACCCATCTAAACCCTTCCTTTCTTGAATCTCTCACTTATAATCGCTTCTAGACTCGATTCCGCGTCCACGGAGTGATTTAAAGTGAGATTTCGTCGATCGATCATGGAGAATTTATCTCTTGAACACCGATGTTCACGTTTGAATTCGCGGAATGAAGAGCCGTCGATCCGGCAATCAATTGGATCGATTTGATCGTTATCTCAGGTTAGAAAACAAGTTTTCCCTCTAATCTATCGTCATGTATCATCAATTATTAGTTTAGGATCTTAATTTTGTTTAATTTAGCCTTTAATTTCAATTTATGTTCTTCGCGATTCTGAAAATTTCATCCGACTTCAGTCTTTGATTTCTCCGCGATTACTAATCCAAATCGAGTGATTTTTGATTCCGTGGATAGATCTTTGAGTTATCTTTCTAAATCTACCATTTTTCCTAATTTCTCACCTCAACTCATTGTCCAATTTGATCAATTTCCAAAAGATATCTTTAAAATACCTTAATTCCCTGTGTATTCGACTCTTATTTACCATTATGCCACTCAATTCGTTATTAATTCCTTAAATTGGTAAATTAGGCTTTATTTTTTACACGAGACCGTGTCAAATCAACGACCTTGCGGTCTCGTCTTGTCAAATGGCGCCGCTGTCGGGGACCGAACCAGGCAGCGGCGCCACTCATTTGACGAGACGAGACTGCGAGGTCATCGATTTCACACGGTCTCGTGTCAAAAATAATACCAAACTTACCAATTTTAGGAAATTAACTCGAATTGAGTGGCATAATGGTAAATAAGGGTCGAATCCATAGGGAAATAAGGAAATTATTGATGTAATCTTCGAAATTGATCACATCGGACAAGAAAGTGATGGTAGAAATTGAGGAAAATGATATATTATGAAAGATAACTTCAAAACTAATCCAGGGAATCAAAAATCATCAAAAATGATCTCTATTTCGTGGAGAAATCGAAGTTTGAAGTAGAAAGAAATTTTCAGACGTGAAAATCACGATTTTAGCTAAAATTTGAAGAAATTAAACTCCAAATCCTAATCTAAATAGAAATTAAACACGATAGAGAGATTGATTATGAAAAACCGCTTCCACTAATCCCAATTAGTGATCAAATTGATGCGATTAAACCGATTAATCGCCAAGAACACGAAGAACGCGACGAGGAGATTCAAGCTGCGATTTCTTCCAATCTACTCAACCAAATCTCGATTTCAAGGGCTCCGTGGGTGCGGAAGTGAGTGTAGAACACAATGAGATCGAGAGAAACGAGAGGGGAGGTGTCTAAAAAGATCAAATTGCTAGATTTCCAACTCAAATGCATACAATCGTCGAAGAACATCTCTATATAAAGGGTTTTTATCGTAACCGGTCCGATCGAAACGATCGACGGTTACGATGAAACGGTCCACGATGGACCGTATTGAAAATATCGTGACCGTTCGATCATGATGAACGGTCCAGATGAGCTGCGTGGATTAGCGTTATGAAAATGCTTAAGATTGCGTCCTTTGAATCTTGATCCAACGGTCCGGATGCTCCCCGCCAGATTTGATCTGGACCGTTATAACGCCTCCAATTAAGCACGTGCGCGTAATCTTCTCCGATGGACCGTGAGCGCATGCGATCGACGCGCCACGTTCCGCGCCCCGCCCGATCCGATGCCTCTCCTTTCGCCACGTCACCTGCATTAAATAGCTTCGTGTGGATTAGTCCCACACAGAATAAGATAAAGGAAATCGTCGGGTTTATAATACCCGATGAATAGAGGGATTAATAATTCTCCTCTAATAAGCAGTCGGCTATATGTACTATACTCAAACTATATATAAGTATATAATATGCACATGTGTCACATCATGCCGCGTAGGCGCCGAGTGGGCCGGCATGGCGCTGTCACGTGGCCCGGATAGCCACGTCGCATCCATGTGGGACCCGCACGAAATCTAAACCCCTTTTTTTTAGAACGGTTTTAAATCGAAAATAAAATCAGAAAAATCCAGAAAAATCCCTGAAAATTATAAAATTCATAACTTTCAAAATATAAGTCCAAATTAATCCAAATTTCTTTCATTTGATCCGAAATTTAATTATCTATTATTCAAAAAAGTCAAATTTAATAAATAATAAGAGTTTAAATTATTATTTCAAAAATACATTCATTTATTAAGATTTTAAACTTTAGAAAATAAAATAAATGTTCATAAAAATGATTTCTCTTGTTATTTTAATTTTAAAAACACTTATAATCTCAAGAAAAAGATGGGTTATCAAATTATTAAATTCTAATTTATCAAAATTAACCCTAAATTAAAGTATTTTGAGATTATAATGACTTTTTCATATAATAATAGAAAAATACATATTAGTATGATAACATGCATGTAAATGAAATCATTTATGCCTTAATATGCATCAATAATCATATTGTATCATGTTAATTTAGCATGTTATCAACATTCAAAGGTTTCTTTACATGTATTGACCCTTGTGTTGTCTACAAAGTTAGGTATAGGTTTAGCTTGTCAATAGAAACCCTTACCCAGACCGGAATTGGAGAACCCTAGATGCATTGGAGTTTGAAACATTGGAGAACAATTTCTGGCCGGATGAGGACGAGGAGGAGGTGATCTTCGATGGAGGACTATTCGATTGTCCCAATTTAAGAGCCTACTTGCCTGAGACGACATCAGCAGTCGAAATGGGAAAATCCACGCCACCTAATCTACTTGCATCATTCCTGATTCCTCCACATTTTCGCTTGCCCGCGGCCAAATCCGTGAATGTAAATTTTTGAATCGGGGAATGTGGCTGGCAAGAACGCGATCAGATCTTGGCCAGTGAGGGAAAGAAAACTTGATGACTTTTACAGATCTCTTTTTTTTTTTAATTTCTTGTATGTTTGTCTTCTAGAAGCAATTGTGAAGGCGTGGACGCTCAACACTTTCGTCGGTGATGGTAGGACCCGCACAGGTGGTCAAATGTACAAGAATTCCACGTATCACCCAATTCCAAGTCCATGGTGTCTTGGAAAAGATGGCGTGCCTCGCTTCTCAAGTAGGATCTAGAAACCCCAACACTTTCTCACATAATAGTGTATCGGATTGATCTAACGTTAGTAGCTAGTCAACACACACAGAAGAAATGATGATTCATTGGGAGGTGCTCAAATCTATCACGAGATACATCTTCACTCGATATGGATGTCTGAGGGCCATCTTAAGCAACATAGGCTCACACTTCAATAATGCACACTTCGTGCATTGCTAAAGAAGTGTGGAGTACATCATCATGTCACCACGTCATACCACCCCCAGACGAATGGGCAAGTCGAGGTAAGTAACAAAGAATTCAAGAATATATTAAAGAAAATCATTCGACCAACCGGGAAGGATGAGGTACACAAGCTTCCTAATGCATTATATGTATATCAGACGGCTTACAAGACACCCATTGGGATGTCTCCTTTTCAGCCACCTTCTAATTGAGCTTAATCATCGAGCATATTTGGCTATTAAGAAGCTCACCTTATCTCTCGACAAAGCATGAAGACAAAGACTTCTCTAGCTTTAGGATTTACAGGAGCTAAGGCACAATGCGTATGAGAATACGAAGATCAACAAAGAGAAACCCAAGGCCTTTCACAAAAAGCACATCACAAGAAGAATCTTTTAAGTCAATGATAAGGTCTGACTGTACAATTCTCTCCTTAAGATCTTTCCAAGGAAGTTGTGCTCATGATGGGACGGTCCTTATTAGTTCTGGAATTATTTGAGGGCAGATCCATACTTATTGTTTACCTCAAATTTGGGACAAAATTTAAGGTAAATGGCCACCGTCTCAAGCCTTACCTAACATCAGAGCCACTCACACCAGTAGATATGGTGAATCTGCATCTTCCCAAGGCACCCGAGGATGTGATGTCGATATCACCCTCGCCCCATGAGTCCTTGTGAGCTTCATTAGGTTTCGTATAGCTAAAGATGTTAAAATTAGCGCTTCTGGGGAGACACCCCAAGATTATATTTACTTAATTTTTCTAGGGCTTTTTGTGCTTTTTGTTCTTACTTTTGTAGCCATCAGAGAAGGGATTACGCTATGTAGAGGGGCATGACATGTCGTTTTTGTGTGTCGTTAAACACAAAGACGATATTCAAACAAAATTTATAAAACCGAACTCACAAAGACAAGATAGAATAATCAAGTACTGGGTAAGTATCGGGTCGATCCACAGAGAGCAGGGTTGACTTTAATCGCAGAGTTGACTTGGTCAAACTTAGGTTTAAAAGGAGTTTTAAATAAGAGAAAATAAGATTTAAGATATGTAAATGATATAAATAAGGTAAATAAGAAGTTTTAAGAATTGAAATCTCGGATTTGACAGAGAAAAGTTGAAAGTCAAAGCGTTGACTTTGACCAGCAGTAGATGTTCTGCAAAATCAGAGAATCAAACAGAGTCAGAAGATTACGAAAATTATATATTTGGAAACTAGAGAGAAAATAGAATTTATTGATATAAGTTTTGTAATTTTTGGATAAGAAATGGATTTATTATGAATTATTGAAAATTAATGATCAGAAAATCCCCGAAATGAACACCTCAGAGGAAATCTTTAAATTGAATACCCAAATGAAATCCAAATCTTTCAATTTATATGTCAATAGAAAGCTAAGAACCAGAGGAATCCAACAAGACCGAAATTATCAAATTCTGATTTGTCAATAAAAAGTAATTGACCCCGAAAGTCAACGTTTGACTTCTGATAAAAGATGAACAGTCCGTGGTCAAACGTTAAATTGAAGGGCCAAATGAACTCGGAATTTGATGAAATTGCTATCCACGGAAAGCTGATGAAAAGAGGAATCCAATGAAACCAAAATCGAGTGATTTGGAATTATAATCAGAGAGATATCCTATTTTCAAAATCAGCGACTTTTCAGACTGAAATTTGGGGAAAATGAAGAACACTATGAACTAATTTGCAAAATTAAACTTCTAAATCTAATAAAAACTCAAATTACCTCCTGATAATCGATCGAATCTCACTACTAACCCGATTGCCGCAAGGATGGGGCTCCAATTCTCGTGGATTGAAGCGAATTTGCTCGGATTCTTCCTCGTGGACGTTCGGAATTCAAGGGGAAAATTCGATGAAATCAAGAGATGAAATCGTGATTATCATGCTTCAATGGCTGCGTCTCTACACTCTTGGAAGCAGAGGATCACGAGAACTTAAGACCTTCCTCGAAACTCGCTTAATTTCTTCACGAGTCGATCAAAAGTTCAAGAATAAGAGAGGGAAATACATGCTTTTAATGAGGGAAATTGGCCCGATTTTGAGGGCAATGAAGGCGGTCGTGGAGGCGGTTTGCAGGGGTCGTGGGAGCGTTTCCTTGGGGCGACGTCGTAGCTCCTGGATGGACCACGAATTGGTCACGAATTTGCTTCAATTCTCCTTCGAAATGGCCATGAGTTTCGCCACGATCGGGCCACGATCACGCCGCGATCGGGCGACGATCGTTGTCCTGGTCAGTCGTCGATCGCCGTCCGATCGACTAGAGAAGATTTCGCTACGCCAGCTCCCCGATTACGGCTCGATCGCGCCGCGATCGCGGCTCGATTGAGCCACGATCGCGGAGTTCTTCCACGCATCCTCAGGGCCGTCCGATGAAACGTCAAACGTGTGGACGGTCCGATCGTGATCCACACGGTGCTCCCCGATCACAGGTATCGCGAATAATCCTAGCCGTCCGATGATGCTTAGATCGCGATCCACCCGGTGCTCCCATCGCGCGAGATCGCAGCCGTCCGATGCGCGTTGGATGATCGCGTAACGCCTCTAATCGCGAAAGATCGTGGCCGTCTAATTAAGCTTTAGTTCAATCGACTGTCCGATCGCGATCTTGCGTAATCCACGTTTGAAGGAGATCCGGCGCTTCGCGTGTCGCCACGTGGCGTCCGGGTGAGTCATCCGATCGCCTCACTTCAATACCACTTTTTACGCACGTGCTTGATTTGCTGATCGCGTGGACTCGGGTCCACGCGATCGTAGCCGCTCCGTGAGGAGATCGGGACGCTCGCCACGCGTCCACGTCACCTGCAGGTAAGAACCGTGTGGGACATAGTCCCACACGGAAGAAAAAAAAGAATTTCGCCCCTATAAATTAGGGGGCGGTAAACGCCTAATGCGTTACCGCCCCAAAATACTAACCAGGGCCCACTAACCCATGGGCCCTCCACTTACCAGCCCCCTCGCCACGTGGTGCCCCTCACGGGCGTCCGCGTGGCCTGTCCGCGTGGCATCCGGCCACACGTCAGCACCCCGCGTGGGCCACACGCGTCCTGCCACGTGGCCTCAGTGCCGCGTCGTAACGGCGCGGTGGTCCCGCGCGCCACGTCAGCCGGTCGCCTGGGCCCCGCTCGCCACGTCAGGTAAGCCTGCCACGTCATCAGGTGGGGCCTGTGGACAAAAATACCCCCCTTTTTCGCGATTTTAACTAGAAAAATCGATTTAAAAATCAAATAAAATTCGGAAAAGAGGCCTAAAACTTCAGAAATTCATAATTTAAAATATACAACTCCTTTTTAATTGAAATTTTCTCCATTGGATCATAAATTCTTTCCTTTTTAATATTATGTCATTTAAAATATATTTAGAAAGAAGAAATCAAGATGATTTATAATTTACTTAAATCATTTTTTTCATTAAACACTTTAAATCATAAATTCATTTTGAAATTATCTTTCCAAATGTTTACTAAAAGTCAAAAAAATCATTCCATAACAGAGATTGACTTCTATTCATTTTAGATTAATCATCTATTAAGCATGAAATTATCCCTAATTTATGCATAAATATCAACTTTAGTAAAATGACATGCCAATGGAGAAAATTCCTAAAAAGTATGATAACATGCATCATATTCACATAAAATAAGCATGAATATGAGTTAATTAAGATAAGAATTTATGTTATAAATGCATGTTATCAGGGCACAAGCAAGAAAAATCTCGTGAACAAGTATCAACACGCCTAAATGAGTTTTTCAAAACCCTTTCTTCTCACCACATTTTTTGTTATCTTTTTCATGCCATGCTCAATATTTTTGTTATCTTTTCATGAGCATGATGATTTCATTGAAGGCAATGAAGAGTTTAATGCGGGGGTGAGGACTTAGAAAAACTCAAGAATTTTTTAAAATATTTAAAATTCTAAAAGTTCATATTTTTCAAATTTTCACCACTCTACCCCACCTTAGAAGTCTTGATATTTAGCGATCCTATTTATTAGAGATATAGAAGTGAGGGCCTTATAGCTTATGCGATTATATTTTTAGTAATAAAAACCAAGAGATCTAGATAACCTATGAGATTATTTTTAGTGGTTGACTCCTTTGGGGTTAGGTATCTAACATTCACTAAAGAAAAACAAGTAATAAGAAGGTTGAAGTACTACGTGATTCAAATGGAGAGATTTTGAGTGAAGTTTAAGCAAATTCTTATCCCCTACCTTATATCAACCGAACCTACTTAGTATGGAAATCCTCACTTTCAAACTTCCCCTTAAAAGAGTACAATGAGACATAATTCTTAATGCACCTATCTTTGTCCTTTAGACTTTAAGTTCTATATTTACCTTTCCATTTAATTAGTGAAACCCATTTTCAGCTTCACTTATGATAACACACTCCCAAATGACTCACACATCCATCACATCTCTTTCACATTCTCCTCACATGTACATATCCCTTCACTTTTGACGAGATAAATTCATGGGATCGTTGAATAGACATGAACTCTTGTCAAAAAAATTATCAAACTCACCAATTTTGAGAAATAATTACGAATTAGATAGTATAATCGTAAATATGGGTCAAATCCATGGAGAATTAAGTATTTTCCGTAAATATGAGGTGTTCTTCAAATTTGATCAAATAGGACGAAGAATTGAGGTGAGAAATAACTCGAAGACGAATCCACGAAATCAAAAATCACTCGATTTGGATCAAGATTCGCGGAGAAATCATAGAGCAAAAATTTAATACAAAATCATTCATGAGGAGAGAGAAAACCAAAATTAAATCTAAAATTAACCTAATCCACTATTTGAAATTAAAATTTAATGTTACAAGAAGAAAGATTAGGAGGAAAACACATAATCTAACCCAAAGTTATGCTCGAAATGATTCAATTGATCACCGGATCAAAGGCTTTTTATTCCATGATTTTAAAAACAAAGTTCAGCATTTAAGAGTTGATTTCTTCCTATTCTCTCCACAAAATCTTGATTTCAAACACTCCCTAAACGCGGAAATGAGTTTGGAAGAGGAAGAAAGCAAGAGATTTGATGACTGAGTTGTCTAAACAATTTGATTTGCTTCAATCATCCCAGAATAAAATTTTCCATCGAAGAACACATAATTTATAGAGAAATTTGGGTGCAACCGTTGGATGTGCCCTTTCATCTTTGATCAATGGCTCAGATTAAACGTACGTTCGAAAATCATCATCATTAAGTCACGTACGTTTGATCAACGATCAAACACTCAGATTTTTCCATGTCGCGCGTAGAGAAGAAGCGTCGCTTAACGTCTGATGTTTGATCTTCATCGAGCGATCAAGGCGAGTCCATGTGTTCACAGGAGTCCATCGGGCGCTTTTAATCTCGACCATTATAACTCCCCAGATGAGACGCTGAGATTAAATCATCTTAAAATGAATCATCGCATAATCAGATGCAGCCACGTACCCCCTCGAGTAAGTGAAAATTGACAATCGCAATTAAATCGCGGGCGCCGTCCGCTCGAGATTGCGCAACATCACTTGCGAATAAAAACAAAGAGAAATAGTCCCACATGGAAAAAATTAAAGCGATTCAATAGGTATACAATGTATGCGTGTTTAGTGGGTTAGCTTATATCCTAAAAAGGATGCTTAACCCACTAATTATTATCACGCACACACACGCGCACCCACGCGCTCACTTGTCCACAAGTGCACCACATGGCGCGCTCAGGCGTCGCCATGTGGCAAAACTTTGCTTGCCTCACCGTATCAGCTGCCATGTCAGTGTGCAATATAAAACTATTTTTTTTATTTTTAAAAATAAAAAATAAGCCTAAATAAATTCAGAAATATTCTTAAAAAATCCCTAAAAAATAGAAAATTCATAAATTTCAAAATACAACTCCAAATTAATCTAAATTTATTTTTTTGGATTAGAAATTAAATCATATCATTCTAAAAATTTAAATTACTTAAATAATAAGAGAATAAATTTCATTTAAAAAATACATTCATTTCTCTTAGAAAATAAAGCTAGAAAAATACATGAGTGTATATAAAAATATTTTCTCTTATTATTTAATCATGAAAACCCAATTATGATCTCAAATATGGATGTGAATGAAACTATATTATTTGAATTATGTATAATTATCCCTAAAATGATACATTTTTAAATCATAACTTAAAACTAAATGAAATGATAGATATAGAATCAAAATATGATAACATGCATAATAATGGAATATTTTATGTCTTAATTTTCATTAACAATAATGTAAATTCATGTATAAATTTCATGCTATCAACTTTACCCTTCACATATTTGTATACTCTCTTCATAAGCAAAAACTCCTCCGTATCCTTATTTCATATAAATTCTTATGAAATCTTGATACATCTTCAAAAAAAAGAGAGAAACACAAAAAGAAAAAAAAAGAAAGAAAGAAGGAAAAAGGAAGGAGAAAAAAGAAAAGAAAAGAAAAGAGAGAAACAATAAGAAATTGAAAGAAGTAAAAAATGGAATTATAATACGTAGAGTTTAATCTTGTACAATTAGACATCACTATGAGTTCAGTTCCATAGAAGGCGACTTTCCAAAAGTCAGCGTGATAGATTTAGTCTAGTAGTGTAGAGCATGTACTTGTTTTTAATAAATCACAAAAAAAAATCTCTTTAAATTTCACTTTAAACTCAAATTGATTGTATCAAGAGAATAAAGGAAATCAAATTAAAAAAATCTAATGTTACCTAATCAATCATGTCTCCACTTCATTGGTTCATACATTTTCGAGTATGCCAGTGAAAACAATTATGCGGATGCTATAAATAAATAATTTTAAGCATTCATTGGGTGGAAATATTTAGAATTTATTTTTGGTTTATTGCACGAAAAAAATGACAACTTACCATGAATAAGAATTTGGACGCCTTTTTTATTTTACCAATTTATTAAGCTTACTATGTCATGATATTATACTAAGCCAAAATATATATTTTTCCCAAAGTGGGATGTTACCAGAATTTTTCATAATCTTCAAAAAATTTCATAGTCAATCATTGGCTATTGCTATGTTAACTTAAGTGATTAACTGCATTTTATATGAAATCATTTCACTTCACACCGTAGACCGAAAGTAACTCAAAGAATGTGGGTCCCACTTGAAATTTGTTAGGGAAAAAATAGGGAAACCTTCATGAAGGAGGAGAAAACCTTGTATAATTTATATAAGAGGGTTTAGTTGTTTGGTCCCATGCCATTACTCATGCTCAGAGAAATCTTGGGTCATTTTTCTCTCGATTCAAAAGACATTTCCTAGAGTCAGCTATGTCTATACATTTAAATAATCCATGCTCCCCCTCCCTCTTTTTGCCATGGCTATTTTAAAGATTAATCTAAGATATTCTCCACAATTGCACACAACCCCTCAACATTCCATAGCCATACATTTTTATCCATTTACTTAGATGATGACCTCTATTTTCTCATTATCATGATTTCTCAAATCATTAAAAAATTATTTATTTTATCTATATACATATATTTCAATACACTTCATAAAGGTCTTCAATTTCTAAGGAAATTATAGACCTGAATATGCTATCTCTCACTCTTCCTTTATCTTTCTTGCACACTCTACATGTCCCTCCTTCTCCCTCTCTCTATTGAATTTTGAGATTATTTGAAAAGAACACCAATCAAGGCAATGCCAAACTTTTTTTCTCATATTTTTAAGGAAACTGAAAAGATATCATATTCAAAGGTTATGTCACCATATTGTGAGGAAGCTAAGAAAATGGATGATTCTGCTTCTCTTCTTTTGTCTTGGTAAGAGAGAGAGAGATGAACACAATGGAAAA
>CM044116.1:3726778-3847235 GCA_024174645.1 Lemna minuta | reverse complement strand
ATAAACTCGAATTTCTAAACTCGATGATTGTGTGATTTTCCTGTCCAACTCATATGTAGAAAGGTTGTATTAAAGAAATATTAATAATAAATAAACCTAAACAGGATAAGAATAGTGTGAGCTGCTACTATTCCCTTTTCAGTTTCATTTAACACCAAAAAAAAGAAAAAACTCTATATGATCAGTTTACAAAGGTAATAAGAAGGTAAAAAAATAAGAACATAAG
Source organism: Lemna minuta (assembly GCA_024174645.1). Classification (NCBI taxonomy): domain Eukaryota; kingdom Viridiplantae; phylum Streptophyta; class Magnoliopsida; order Alismatales; family Araceae; genus Lemna; species Lemna minuta. The sequence continues at coordinate 3,847,009 of CM044116.1, read as the reverse complement.
AAATAATTTGTACTTGATTTGATATGCGATTTGCACGTATAACGATAAGTGGTGATCAATACATATGTTAATGATAGAAGCACCTTGTCATGGTTTCTTGTGCGAGATTTGGCTATATCATCTACTAAAGTGATGGAATAAAAAAATTGACTGAATTAGAGCACATACTGAAGGAACTAGTTCCTAAATTGTCCATTGAAGAGTTTTTTACTTCAATTGACTTTGGTTTTTTCTTCTTCTTCTAGTCTAGTCAAAATCGTTATATGGTTGAAGATGTTTGGTTATACATAATACTGAGTAAGAATACTCAAGATTGGACCTTTGATCTCCTGATTTCCCTCCATAACTAGTGTATAATGATTTTATTTTTCTTTTATGCAGTAGAATTCATCATTACTCTCATCACAAAGCTCTCACTCTAGCAGCGCAAATCGATCCATCACCACCACTGTCCATCCTTCTCAACTTGCCATCAGATCATCTTCATTTTCATCTCTTTTAATTTCTTTCTCTCATCTCAATTCTGAATTATTTATTTATTTATCAAGAAAATCACAAAATTATCACTCCAGAGTCATCTCCACAGGCTCCATTTCACATTTATCTCTCTTTCTACGCTCTCGTCTTCCATTTAAAGCATTTAAACTCGTTGCCTAAGATCCCAATAGATTCAACCCTTACTTTAGCACTATATCAAGTGAGGAGATTGTAAATTTTATTGCATGAAATTGATACCTACGTCAACAAAAAACATGTGAAATTGATAGACATTCGTGTAAAGTTATATAAAATTTGATTCAAAATTCTATACACTACTAGATCAAATCATCAAAGTATAAACTTCATATGATTTACACTTTTTATGGAAAATTAAATAATTTAACATGAAATTAAGCCCTTCTTCTAGATTTTATTCAGTGGAATATGAAAAGAACTTTTTTTATTGGATGTTAAAATCGTGAGATGAATGTTGCTTTGAATTGACTTGAATCTGATGTTGATTCTCAATCAATGACTTATACAAAATTTTGGAATGATAAGATGTGATCGTTGTGTGTGTATTGTGGGGGGATAATTTCTTGGAAATTTGAGCCTCGAAGCCTCTAGAATAATCATTGACATTCAAAGGTTTCTTTACATGTATTGAACCTTGTCTTGTCTACAAAGTTAGGTATAGGTTTAGCTTGTCACAAGAAACCCTTACCCAGACCGGAACTTAAGAACCCTAGATGCATTGGAGTTTGAAATATTGGAGAACAATTTCTGGCCGGATGAGGACGAGGAGGAGGTGATCTTCGATGGAGGACTGTTCGATAGTCCCAATTTAAGAGCCTACTTGCCTGAGATGACATCGACAGTCTAAATGGGAAAATCCACACCGCCCGATCTACTTGCATCGTTCCCGATTCTGCCACATTTTCGCTCGCCTGCAGCAGAATCTGTGAATGTAAATTTTTGAATCAGGGAATGTGGCTGGAAAGAACGCGATCAGATCTTGGCCGGTGAGGGAAAGAAAACTTGATGACTTTGACAGATCTCTCTCTTTTTAATTTCTAGAAGCAACTGTGAAGGCATGGACGCTCAACGCTTTCGTCGGTGCTGGTGGGACCCGCATAGGTGGTCGAACGTTAGTAAGGTTACAAGAATTCCACGCATAACCCAATTCCAAGTCCATGGTGTCCTGGCAAAGATGGTGTGCCTCGCCTCTCAAGTGGGATCTAGAAACCCCAACGCTTTCTCACAAAGTAGTGCATCGGATTGATTTGACGTTAGTAGCTAGTCAACACACACAGAAGAAATGATGATTCATTGGGAGGTGCTCAAATCTATCACGAGATACATCTTCACTCGATATGGATGTCTGAGGGCCATCGTCAGCAACATAGGCTCACGCTTCAATAACGCACAATTTGTGCATTGCTAAAGAAGTGTGAAGTACATCATCATGTCACCATGTCATACAACCCCCAGACGAATGGGCAAGTCGAGGTAAGTAACAAAGAAGTCAAGAATATATTAAAGAAAATTATTCGACCAGCCGGGAAGGATGAGGTACACAAGCTTCCTGATGCATTATATGTATATCAGACGGCTTACAAGACACCCATCGGGATGTCTCCTTTTCAGCCACCTTCCAATTGAGCTTAATCATCGAGCATATTTGGCTATTAAGAAGCTCACCTTATCTCTCGACGAAGCAGGAAGACAAAGACTTCTCTAGCTTCAAGAGTTACAGGAGCTAAGACACAATGCATATGAGAATACGAAGATCAACAAAGAGAAGCCCAAGGCCTTTCACGAAAAGCACATCAGAAGAAGAACCTTTCAAGTCAATGATAAATTAAATGGCCATCGTCAAGCCTTACCTGACATCAGAGCCACTCACACCAGTAGATATGGTAAATCTGCATCTTTCCAAGGCACCCGAGGATGTGATATCGATATCACCCTCGCCCCATGAGTCTTTGTAAACTTCATTAGGTTTCGTATAGCTAAAGATGTTAAACTTAGCACTTCTTGGGAGACACCCCAAGATTATCTTTACTTAATTTTTATAGGGCTTTTTGTGCTTTTTGTTCTTACTTTTGTAGCCATCAAAGAAGGGATTATGTTATGTAGAGGGGCACAAGCAAGAAAAATCTCGTGAACAAGTATCAACACGCCTAAATGAGTTTTTCAAAACCCTTTCTTCTCACCACATTTTTTGTTATCTTTTTCATGCCATGCTCAATATTTTTGTCATCTTTTCATGAGCATGATGATTTCATTGAAGGCAATGAAGAGTTTAACGCGGGGGTGAGGACTTAGAAAAACTCAAGAATTTTTTAAAAAATTTAAAATTCTCAAAATTCATATTTTTCAAATTTTCACCACTCTACCCCACCTTAGAAGTCTTGACATTTAGCGATCCTATTTACTAGAGATATAGAAGTGAGGGCCTTATAGCCTATGCGATTATATTTTTTAGTAATAAAACCAAGAGATCTAGATAACCTATGAGATTAATTTTAGTGGTTGACTCCTTTGGGGTTAGGTATCTAACATGCATCGTAGAAAAACAAGTAATAAGAAGGTTGAAGTACTATGTGATTCAAATGGAGAGATTTTGAGTGAAGTTTAAGCAAATTCTTATCCCCTACCTTATATCAACCGAACCTACTTAGTATGGAAATCCTCACTTTCAAACTTCCCCTTAAAAGAGTACAATGAGACATAATTCTTGATGCACCTATCTTTGTCCTTTAGAATTTTAGTTCTATATTTACCTTTCCATTTAATTAGTGAAACCCATTTTCAGCTTCACTTATGATAACACACTCCCAAATGACTCACACATCCATCACATCTCTTTCACATTCTCCTCACATGTACATATCCCTTCACTTTTGACGAGACAAATTTATGCGATCGTTGAATAGACATGAAATCATGTCAAAAAAATTACCAAACTCACCAATTTTGAGAAATAATTAGGAATCAGATCGTACAATCGTAAATATGGGTCGAATCCATGGAGAGTTAAGTATTTTCCGAGTGTTCTTCAAATTTGATCAAATAGGATGAAGAATTGAGGTGAGAAATAAGGATTTTAGATAGATAACTCGAAGACGAATCCACGGAATAAAAAATCACTCAATTTGGATCAAGATTCGCGGAGAAATCATAGAGCAAAAATTTAATAGAAAATCATTCGTGAGGAGAGAGAAAACCAAAATTAAATCTAAAATTAACGTAATCCACTATTTGAAATTAAAATTTCCTGTTACAAGAAGAAATATTAGGAGGAAAACACATAATCTAACCCAAAGTTGCGCTCGAAATGATTCAATTGATCACCGGATCAAAGGCTTTTTATTCTGTGATTTTAAAAACAAAGTTCAACATTCAAGAGTTGATTTCTTCATATTCTCTCCACAAAATCTTGATTTTAAACACTCCCTAGACGCGAAAATGAGTCTGGAAGCGGAAGAAAGCAAGAGATTTGAGGACTGAGTTGTCTAAACAATTTGATTTGCTTCAATCATCCAAGAATAAAATTTTCCATCGAAGAACACATAATTTATAGAGAAATTTGGGTGCAACCGTTGGTTGCGCCCCTTCATCTTTGATCAATGGCTCAAATTAAACGTATGGTCATGAATCATCATCGTTAAGTCGCGTACGTTCGATCAACGATGAAACACTCAGATTTTGCCATTTGGCGCGTAGAGAAGAAGCGTCGCTTAACGTCTGTTGTTTGATCTCCATCGAGCGATAAAGGCGAGTCCACGTGTTCACAGGAGTCCATCGAGCGCTTTTAATCTCGACCGTTATAACTCCCCAGATGAGCCGCTGAGATTAAATCATCTTAAAATGAATCATCGCCTAATCAGATACAGCCACGTACCCCCTCGAGTAAGTGAAAATTGGTAATCACGATTAAATCACGCGCGTTGTCCGCTCGAGATTGCGCAACATCACTTGCGAATAAAAACAAAGAGAAATAGTCCACATGGAAAAAATTAAAGCGATTCAATAGGTATACAATGTATGCGTGTTTAGTGGGTTAGCTTATATCCTAAAAAGGATGCTTAACCCACTAATTATAATGATGCACACACACGCGCACCCACGCGCTCGCTTGTCCACAAGTGCACCACACGACGCGGCTCAGCGTCGCCATGTGGCAACACTTTGCTTGCCTCACCGTATCAGCTGCCATATCAGTGCGCAATATAAAACTATTTTTTTTATTTTTAAAAATAAAAAATAAGTCTAAATAAATTCAAAAATATTCTTAAAAAATCCCTAAAAATTAGAAAATTCATAACTTTCAAAATACAACTCCAAATTAATCCAAATTTATTTTTTTGGATCATAAATTAAATTATATCATTCTAAAAATTTAAATCACTTAACTAACAAGAGAATAAATTTCATTTCAAAAATACACTCATTTCTCTTAAAAAATAAAGCTAGAAAAATACATGAGTGTATATAAAAATAGTTTCTCATATTATTTAATCATGAAAACCCAATTATGATCTCAAATATAGATGTGAATGAAACTATATTATTTGAATTATGTATAATTATCCCTAAAATGATACATTTATAAATCATAACTTAAAACTAAATGAAATGATAGATATACAATCAAAATATGATAACATATATAATAATGGAATATTTTATGTCTTAATTTGTATTAACAATAATGTAAATTCATGTATAAATTTCATGCTATCAACTTTACCCTTCACATATTTTTATACTCTCTTCATAAGCAAAAACTCCTCCATTTCCTTACTTCATGTAAATTCTTATGAAATCTTGATACATCTTCAAAAAAAAGAGAGAAACACAAAAAGAAAAAGAAAAGAAAGAAAGAAAGAAAGAGCGAAAAAGGAAGGAGAAAAAGAAAGAAGAAAGAGAGGAATAATAAGAAAGTGAAAGAAGTTAAAAATGGAATTATATTGCATAGAGTTGAATCTTGTACAATTAGACATCACTATGAGTTCAGTTTTATAGAAGGCGACTTTGCAAAAGTCAGCGCGATAGATTCAAGTCTAGTAGTGTAGAGCATGTACTTGTTTTAATAAATCACAAAAAAATCTCTTTAAATTTCACTTTAAACTCAAATTGGCTGTATCAGGAGAATAAAGGAAATCAAATTAAAAAAATATAATGTTACCTAATCAATCATGTGTCCACTTAATTGTTTCATACATTTTCGAGTATGCCAGTGAAAACAATTATGCCAATGCTAAAAATAAATAATTTTAAGCATTCATTGGGTGCAAATATGTAGAATTTATTTTTGGCTTTATTGCATGAAAAAAATGACAACCTACTATGAATAAGAATTTGGATGCCTTTTTTATTTTACCAATTTATTAAGCTTACTATGTCATGATACTATTACCAAGCCAAAATATATATTTTCCCAAAGTTGGATGTTACCAGAATTTTTCATAATTTTAAAAAAATTTCATAGTCAATAATTGGCTATTGCTATGTTAACTTAAGTGATTAACTGCATTTTATATGAAATCATTTCACTTCACACCGTAGACCGAAAGTAACTCAAAGAATGTGGGTCCCACTTGAAATTTGTTAGGGAAAAATAGGGAAACCTTCATGAAGGAGGAGAAAACCTTGTATGATTTATATAAGAGGGTTTAGTTGTTTGGTCACATGCCATTACTCATGCTCATAGAAATCTTGGGTCATTTTTTCTCGAATTCAAAAGACATTTCCTAGAGTCAGCTATGTCTATACATTTACATAATCCATGCTCCCCCTCCCTCTTTTTTCCATGGCTCTTTTAAAGATTAATGTAAGGTATTGACGAGACGAGACCTTGAGGTCGTCGTTTTCACACGGTCTCGTGTCAAAAATAAAACCTAACTTACCAATTTGGGGAATTAAGAGAGAATTGAGGGGTATAATGGTAAATAAGGGTCGAATCCACAGGGAATTTAGGTATTTTCGAGATATCTTTTGGAATTTGGTCAAATTGGACGATGAATTGAGGTGAGAAAGTAGGGAAAATGGTGTTTTTAGAAAGAAGACTTCAAAACGAATCCACGGAATCAAGAATCATCGAATTTGGACTTGATTTCGCGGAGAAATCAAAATTTGAAGTGGAGAGAAATTTTCGAACGTTAAAATCGTGATTTAGAATGAAAATTTACGAAATTGAAATCTAAAACCTAATCTAAACAAAAATTAAAGATAATAGGAAGATAATCTAGGAAAAACCGCTTCGACTAAACCTGTTTAACGATCAAAACGAGGTGATTAAGCTGATTAATCACCGAAAACGTCAAGAACTTCACGACGGGCTTCAAGCTGCGATTTCTCCTTCGATTCTCCACCAAATCTTGATTTCAACCCCTTGATAACACGCAATCTTAACATGATAAAACATGATTATTAATGCAATTTAAGGCATAAAACATTACATTTATGTGCATGTTATCATACTTTGAGTGCATTTCTATCATTCTATGAAATTTTATGTTATAATCTCAAAATGCACTAAATTAGGGTTAATTATGATAAATTAAGGATAAATAATTTTATAAACTATCTTTATTTGAGATTATATGTAGTTTTTAAAGTTAAATAATAAGAGAAATTATTTTTATAAACATTCATTTAAATTTCTAAACTTAAAATCTTAAGGAAATGAGTGTATTTTTGAAATATAAATTAAATCTCTTGTTATTTAAATATTTTGAATTTTTAGAATGATAGATAATTAAATTTCAGATCAAATGAAAGAAATTTAGATTAATTTGGAGTTGTATTATAAAAGATATGATTTTTACAATTTTTAGGGATTTTTTTGGAATTTTCCGATTTTATTTTCTATTTAAAAATTTTTAAAAATAAATAAAAAAATTGCAAAAAGCGTGCGGATCCCACGCGGGTGTGACGTGGCACGCAAGGCCACGTGGCAGAGCCACGCGGACCCGCGTAGCGCATACGTGGCGCGTATTATATATTTTATTTACATTACATATAGTATAAGAGGTTTTCGGCCTCCCGTATATCGGGAGGGTATTCGACCTCTTAGTCCGTCGGGGCTTATAAACCCGACGGATCGCACTCATTTTTTCCGTGTGGGACTAAGTCCCACACAGTTTCTTTGATTGCAGGTGACGTGGACGCGTGCGGAGCGTTGGATCGAACGGCTGATCGATCGGCGAGCGTAGATCGCGTAGACGAGGGTCCACCAGATGATCAATCAAGCACGTGCGCAATAGAAGAGTTATAACGGATAGATCTTACGCAACGTGGCGCGACGAGGAGCATTGGATCAAAATCGCGATACAGACCGCGCGTCGATGCGGTGGACACGAGGTCCACCCGATCTTCGATCAACGCACGTGTTATAAAATGAACTTAAGTGAAGCCCTGCGATTGATCTCGACCGTTCATCTACCGAGTTATAATGGTCAGGATCGATCGCGATCGGTGGACTTCTCAAATCATCAAAACGCATCCTAAACGCTCGATGAAGATCAGACGGACGCCGTTTCATGCGTTTTATAACGCCTCCACACGTGGCCTCATCTCACGCGTCAGATCGCGATCGGACGGCCGGAATTTATCCGTAACGATTCACTCTCCGGCGGTTTCATCTGGACCGTTGATCGAGCTTAGCGCACTGATCGGACGGCTCTCCCCATTTCGCCCTATAAATAGACGAGTTCTTCGTCGTTTTTATGTATTCTTGAGGGATTTGATCTAATCGACGCATCTAAACCCATTCTCTCTTGAATCTCTCTCTTGTAATCTCTTCTAGACTCGAAATCGTGTCCACGGAGTGTTTATAAGAGAGATTTCGACGATCGTGCGAGGAGAATTTGTCTCTTGAACATTGATGTTCAGATTGAATTCGCAAAATGAATAGCTGTCGATCCGGCGATCAATTGGATCGATTTGATCGTTATCTCGGGTTAGCAAACAAGTTTATCCTCTTATCTATCGTCATGTATCATCAATTTTAGGATTAGGATTTCAATTTATGTTTAATTTCATTTCAATTTGTGTTCTTCGCGATTCCGAAAATTTCCTCCCACTTGCATCTTTGATTTCTCCGTGATTACTAATCCAAATCGAGCGATTTTTGATTCCACGGATAGATCTTTGAGTTATCTTTCTAAAAACACTATTTTCCCTAATTTCTCACCTCAATTCATCGTCCAATTTTACCAAATTCCAAAAGATATCTCGAAAATACCTAAATTCCCTGTGGATTCGACCCTTATTTACCATTATACCCCTCAATTCTCTCTGAATTCCCCAAATTGGTAAATTGGGCTTTATTTTTGACACAAGACCGTGTGAAATCGACGACCTCGCGATCTCATCTCGTCACCCCTCAATGGATGCGGAAATGAAAGAGGAAGAGGAAGGAATCAAGAGAAACGAGTGGATCGGTGTCTATACAAGTCAATTTGATTGAAATCCAACTCGAATGCATACATCGACAAAGAACTCGTCTATTTATAAGGGCGAAAAAGCGTAACCGTCCGATCGGTGTATTTGAGGCTTCATCAACGGTCGCGATGCGTTCGTAACGGCGAACCGCTACGATTAATCTGAGGTCGTCCGATCTTGAATGGACGCTCCGGATTCGCCGCGTGGATCATCGTTATAAAACGCATGAAATTCCATCCTTTAGATCGCGATCCAACGGTCCAGATGGAGAAACGCATGATTAAATCAGGGCCGTTATAACTCGACTTTTTAAGACACCTGCGTTGATCTGATCGGATGGTCCGCGCGTCCACGTGATCGAGGCTTGTGATGCTGCCACGTCGCTACTGATCCGACCGTTATAATAACGCTTTTAAGACACGTGCTGATTGATGGATCAGTGGTCCGCGTCCACGCGATCGACGCGCGAGATCTCGCGTGCCGCCCGATCCAACGCTCCGTATGCGTCCACGTCACCTGAAAGGTAAGTAAAGTGTGGATTAGTCCCACAGTGGAAAAAAAAAAGAAGAAATCGTCGGGTTTATAAGACCCAACGATCTAAAGGGTTAATAACCCTTCCCATCTAGGGAAGGCTGAAGACCCCTTTTACCTATATATGTAATAAATATATAATATATATAAAACGCGCCACGTAGGCGCGCTGCGCGAGTCCGCGTGGCTCACGCCACGTGGCCTTGCGTGCCACGTCGCACCCGCGTGGGACCCGCGCGCTTTTTGCTTTTTTATTTATTTATTTATTTATTTTAAACATTTTTTTAAATAGAAATTAAATCAGAAAAATAAGGAAAAAATCCCTAAAAATTGTAAAAATCATATCTTTTAAAAATAAAACTCCAAATTAATCCAAATTTCTTTCATTTGATCTGAAATTTAATTATCTATCATTCTAAAAATTCAAAATATTTAAATAACAAGAGATTTAATTTATATTTCAAAAATACACTCATTTCCTTAAGATTTTAAGTTTAGAAATTTAAATGAATGTTTATAAAAATAATTTCTCTTATTTTTTAACTTTAAAAACACTTATAATCTCAAGTAAATATGGGTTATAAAATCTTTAATCTTTAATTCATCATAATTAACCCTAAATTAACACATTTTGAGATTATAACATAAAATTGCATAGAATGATAGAAATGCACTCAGAATATGATAACATGCATATAAATGGAATGTTTTATGCCTTATTTTGCATTAATAATCATGTTTTATCATGTTAAGATTGCATGTTATCAGGTATTCTCCACAATTGCACACAACCCCTCAACATTCCATAGCCATACATTTTTATCCATTTACTTAGATGATGACCTCTACTTTCTCATTTTCATGATTTCACAAATCATTAAAAACTCATTTTATAGATATATATATATATATATATATATATATATATATATATATATATATATATATATATATATATTCAAAAAGGTCTTTAATTTCTTAGGAAAATTATACACCTGAATATGCTATCTCTCTCTCCTCCTTTATCTTTCACTTCTCATTTATCTTTCTTGCACAATCTACATGTCCCGCCCTCTCCCTCTCTCTATTGCATTTTGAGATTATTTGAAAAGAACACCAATCAAGGCAATGCCAAACTTTGTTTATCATATTTTTAAGGAAACTGAAAAGATATCATATTCAAAGGTTATGTCACAATATTGTGAGGAAGTTAAGAAAATGGATGATTCTGCTTCTCTTCTTTTGTCTTGGTAAGAGAGAGAGATGAACACAATGGAAAATAATAACCAGCATGGAAAACTGATCAAAAGCAAAGCCACCTTCTCTGCAGATTTATGAAGAAATTATCGCATTAATCATGGTCATATAAATCAAGATAATCAAAGAGGAAAGTAGAACAGGTCATTTACCCTTTTCTTTTGGAACTCACTAGTCTGATCTTTGCTACTATCTCCTTTATCTCTAGCTGTTGCAGTGCTTCCCGTTGACTTTTTCTCATCTCTGGCCTTGTTGAAGATCACCGTAAAGCCCTCGGCAGAAGCCGGGTTGTTCACATCCCATTCCCCAAACTTTGGCAAAGGAACCCCCCTTTCCTGTTTAATTGGATGCATTGATCACCAATATTGTCATGAATTCAAAACACTTTGCTCCAAAATGGGCTCATTTTGTTCAACACTAGGTTTGACTTTGACATGAAAGCCTATGATTTTGGAATGATTCTGCAGTGCAAAAAGTCAACGCCTCAAGAAGGTTTGACGATAAAGTTTGACGATTTCACCCCAAATTTATCAGAACGCAAACCCTTTTTCCATCAATAACTCAAAATATTTATAATTTTTTTAATGGATAGTAGAATGGTGACGAGGAGGTTTGACCTAAATTGTTTTATGCTTCATGCTAGAAAAGAAATTCTTGAAATCGCCTTCTCCGATTTATAAAAAAGAAATTAGCCCAGCAAAAATCCCAGCTTCTGCTAGAAAAGTACAACGTTCACTCGGAGTTGAGCAAAAAGCCCAGCAATTCTTTTGAATACAAATTCATACCAGACATCGTATCAATGCTCTCCAGTTTTACCATCTCTCTCTCTAACAAAGGAGACATCTCAGTGGAGCCCATCGTTTCAATACCGCACAACAATTTATGCTGTCAGGTTTCAAAATCTCTCTCTCTCTATCTATCTATCTCTCTATCTATCTATCTATCTATCTCTCTCTCTCTCTCTCTCTCTATCTCTATCTCTCTCTCTCTCTCTCACACACACACAATGGAGTCATCTCGGAGATGGCCATCATACAATTACCCCATAACATAAATCTAAAAGAAACGGGAAGCATCTTACCGAAGCCATGTCGGGGGCCGTCTGTGGAGTTCCCTTTCCCTCAGCTCAGCCGGCGACAAGCCACAAAAGAGATGAACAGAGTTAGAGAGGGGGAGAGAGAGAGATAGAGAGCGAGAGAGAGAGATAGAATTAGCAGGACAGAAGAGAGGGAAGGAAGAGGGAGAAATGGACGGTGGGGAACGCGAGATAACTGCCCGAGGAAATTGTCGAGCATTCATTTTCCTTCGTGAGTTCCTTGTCCCGCTTTCTTCTCTGAGCCCATCGCAGCCTTCTGTTAACGTCCAGTCTCCATTCAGTTATTCTTCACAGGAACTGTAACGCGTAAAAGAACGAGGTAAATAGGGTTTTCACGTGCATGGGGACGTAGAGTTAGATTATTAGTGCATGGAAACGAAAATGGAAGCAAGGGAACAGCGCAGACGTTGGTAGAGAGAGAAAGACAGGGCTGTGGAAGTAAAACTTTGGAGACTGTTTTAGAAGTGGGTAGAGAGAGAAAGATCATTTGGAGAGTTCTGTTAAAGGCCTTCATGGAATGCCCTAAAATGTCATACATTCATAGATTTAAAAAAAACTAATTCCATATTTATTTTTGAAAGAATCAAAATTTTCCAACCGATTTTGTTTAAATCTTCGAACAAAAAAATTGTATGTTTAATAATTTCATTGTGGAAAATTCAATAAAGAATTTGTAATGAAGATATGAATTGAAAGAGGAAAGATTTGAAAAATTAAAATTAAAATCCATAGCAAGGAGACTTGTGGAGGTAAAAGTAAAAAAACCATGAGGAACCCAATAAATTTAAAAATTTTGTAATCCCCGTGAGCACTCAACCTTTGTTCTCCTCTTCATTGGAAATAGGGCCCACTTATGCCCATTTCTCAGTAGATCTTCTAAAAATTTCATAGAGCCGATCCAGCTCCTTTGGGGGAGAATTTATAATTTCAGGGTATCGTATTAAAGGGAACTAAACTTAGGAAAAGGGGGAGTCATGTAAGGGAATTTATTCACAAGTACACACCCATCAATCGCTGATATTGATGAGAAATATTCATCAGCCATAAGTCATCTACCTAGAACCTATGCCAAGCATCACCAGCAATGATTTTACCTACTAAGAAATCATGTTTCTTGGAGTATTTCAAGAGCATATTTCCTCTAAAAGAGCCCAAGCCCACCGGATGAATAGACAAACTCTATACCAAGATATTAGTGTGGCATCCAATGAGTTGATAGCATGTGATCATCAAAACACATGATCAAGGGCCAAAAGAAAGTTCAAACTCGCTTAATTGATGATTAATTTAAGTAGAATTAGTGAATAAGGGTCAAAATCCTTAGAGATTGAAGTTGACTTTGAGATATTTTAGGATTCAATTACATTGAGTGATAAAATGGGGTGATAATTTAGGGAAAATAACACATTAAAAATAGAACTCAAAGATATTTTTAATCCATAAAAAATAACACAAGTTAGAATTGAATTAAGTGAGAAATCAAAGAGAGAAGTCAGAGAGAGAAAACCACTAGTAAAGAGAAAGTCATAAAAGTTGAGGAAGTTCTATCAACCTACCACTCAAAATTGAAATCTAATTCCAAATGACACAATAGACTAGGAAAAACATGACCCAAGTGGCCCAAATATCAAAGAATTGATATAATTAATTTCCTAATTAAGCGTTTTTGATTATGTGATTTCAAAGTGGAAATTCAAAGTCCAAGCAAAAAATTCTTGTAAATTCTCGATAACTTAAGATCAAATTGAACAAGATAGTTAAGGAAAGAGTTGTCCAAGTATTGACCAGTTGAGATTTCTCCAAGAATCCTTCTTTCAAGGAGAGAGAGAGAGAGAGAGTTAAATAGAGACAAAATTAGGCATGGTCATCCAATCATCTCGTTAGATGCATGGAAAAACATGATTAAATGATAGAAGTTGAAGCAATGTCTTTAATGTCAACCATAAATATTTTGTTTGATCAAATGCTTCATAATCTTGATCTGATCTGTCGCTCCCAAAATCGTTGCATCATTCTAACTTATATAGACCCTTATCATTCCTAAGATCATGGTTTAGATGATCTAAGATTAAGTACAATCTTTGCCTAGTAGGATTGTGCCATGTACTACCTCCATTTAGGTGAAGATGGAGGGTTTAAATTAAGTAATTCCAATTCGCTTAATCTCACAATCCTAGGTGCGTTATGTCCCATCTGAGAAAAACAAGTAAATTCTATCCTATATCAGCTGACCAAATTTTCCTAATTTTGTGATTTTCAGTTTACATAAATTCAAGAAAACAAAAAATTCAAAAATAATTGAAAACTTAAAAGATTTATTTTAAGTCAAATTTTAAAGTCCTTCACCAAAGAATTCAAAATATTGGAGTTCTCAATGATTTTATCCATGCATTAATATTATCTTGAGTGACTGATTAGTGTTCGACGGTTAACCATACCCTAAGTCATTCATGAGTCTCGTAAAAATAAAGGATTATAGATATCTAATGACCAATGATGGAAAGACTTCATAAAGGAGTTCTTACATACTTCATATCTCCTAGAGTACGTGACGAGACGAAATCGTGAGGTCGTCGATTTCACGCGGTATCGCGTCAAATATAATACCGAACTTACCAATTTGGGGAATTAAGAGAGAATTGAGGGGTATAATGGTAAATACAGGTCAAATCCACAGGGAATTTAGGTATTTTCGAGATATCTTTTAGAATTTGGTCAAATTGGACGATGAATTGAGGTGAGAAATTAGGGAAAATGGTGTTTTTAGAAAGATAACTTCAAAACGAATCCACGGAATCAAGAATCATCGAATTTGGACTTGATTTCGCGGAGAAATCGAAATTTGAAGTGGAGAGAAATTTTAGGAACTCGCGAAGAACACACTTGAAATTGAAATGAAATTAAACATAAATTGAAGTCCTAATCCTAAAATTGATGATACATGATGATAGATAAGAGGATAAACTTGTTTTCTAACCCGAGATAACGATCAAATCAATCCAATTGATCGCCGGATCGACGGCTCTTCATTCCGCGAATTCAAACGTGAACATCGGTGTTCAAGAGACAAATTCTCCTCGCACGATCGTCAAAATCTCTCTTATAAACACTCCGTGGACGCGGAATCTTGTCTAGAAGTGATTACAAGAGAGAGATTCAAGAGAAGATGCAAATAGATAGGTCAATTAGATCAAATCTCTCAAGAATACATCAAAACGACGAAGAACTCGTCTATTTATAAGACGAATTGGGGAAAACCGTCCGATTGATGCGTTTAATCCGCAACAACGGCCGAGATTAAACGCATATTTTCGAAACGGTAAGAATAAGTCATGGTCGTCAGATCTTCTTTGGACGCTCCAGATTGATCGGATGATATGCGTTTTAAAAATTCTTTGATTTGTGCCCCTTGGATCGCGATCCAACGGTCCAGATGAATAACGCATGATTTAATCTAGACCGTTATAATCCGCTTTTAATTCACACGTGGGCTTGATCGTGATCGGTGGTCCGCGCGCCACGTGATCGACGCGTCTGATGCCGCCACGTCGCAGGTAATCTGACCGTTATAATAAATTTAAATCCCACGTGTTCTAATCACGATCGGTGGTCCGCGTCCACCCGATCGACGTGTGGATCTCCCGATGCGCCGCTGATCCGACGCCCCTCGTCGTGCCACGTCACCTGCAAGGTAAGTAAAGTGTGGGGATTAGTCCCACACGGAGATTATTTCGGAAACCGTCGGGTTTATAACACCCGACGGTTTCTAAGGGTATGACCCTTCCCATATAGGGAAGGACAAAGAACCCTTTTACCTATATGTATAATAAAAATATATAATATATAAAAGCGCCACGTAGGCACGCTGCGCGGGTCCGCGTGGCTCTGCCACGTGGCCTTGCGTGCCACGTCGCACCCGCGCGGGCCCCGCGCGCTTTTTACATTTTTATATTTATTTTAATCTATTTTAAATCAAAATTAAATCGGAAAAATCAGGAAAAATCCAGAAAAATCCCTAAAATTGTAAAAATCATATCTTTTAAAATATAACTCCAAATTAATCCAAATTTCTTTCATTGGATCTGAAATTTAATTATCTATCATTCTAAAAATTCAAAATATTTAAATAACAAGAGATTTAATTTATATTTCAAAAATACATTCATTTCTTTAAGATTTTAACTTTAGAAAATTAAATGAATGTTCATAAATATGATTTCTCTCATTATTTAACTTTAAAAACCATTCATAATCTCAAAGATGGGTTATAAAATCATTTATCCTTAATTTATCATAATTAACCCTAATTTAGTGCATTTTGAGATTATGACATAAATATGCATAGAATGATAGAAATGCACTCAAAGTATGATAACATGCACATAAATGTAATGTTTTATGCCTTAAATTGCATTAATAATCATGTTTTATCATGTTAAGATTGCATGTTATCAGTACGTGGTATAGCTTGGCACCTAATAGGTATAACTCTTTCATAAACTCCTTCGAGTTCTTGAAGCTATTCAATTATCTAGCCTCTAGCGATATCCGCACAATCTCTGGATTGTTGGATCTCCTCTTCAAAGCTCTTCACCATGAGAGAGAAAAGAGAGAATTCCCCAAAGGCTTGTATGGGCACCTTGAGTTGTGGTCATTCTTCCCCTATTTCTAGACATTTGGTATGTGGATTTTTCATAAAAACCCTCATACTTATGTCTATATCCACTAACATCTATAGACCTTATGTGTGTGACCCTCTAGGTATATATATCTCACTAGTTAAAAACTCTATAAGGCTAATAACACCTTATCGGTCAACCTTAGTTAATTATCCATATCAAAATATAGATTAATTAATCGAGGATTGATTTAACCCAATCGATAGCATGAGTTGCTAGCGCGTTGGGTGCCAAGGTACACCACGTACTCTAGAAGATGTGGAGTATGTAAGAACTCCCTTATCAAACCTTTCCATCGTCAATTATCATATATATATAATTTCTTCATCCACACGAGACTCTTGAACGACTTAGGGTATGGTCAACTGACAAACCCTAATCATTCACTCAAGTTAGTACTGATGCATGTAGGAAATCATAAGGAACTCCTTCTCTAATATTTCTACTACTTTCGATAAAGATTTCATCGCATCTCATTCATTGAGTCAATCTCCTCAAATGCTGAGGGCGGATGATCTCATATTGACCACACAATCATCTTCAAGGACTTCATGACACATCCAATAAATGACCTTTTAGAGATCTCGTGGCTAGGGATTCGTAAGTCATAATCAAAATAGGATCATCCATGTACAAGATATCTTTGGTATCTCAAGTCAAAGGATCATATACAGAACCGTGACATGAAATAACTTGAGTAGAAGTTAGGTATAATTACCATTCAAGGATTCATACGTATCAAGTCAGTTAACTCTTTCTCCAAAGAGCACCTCAGTGTCTTCACACTAATGGCTACATGATCATACTCATCATATAAGTCAGATTAGATAGTGATATTCTTTCATGATAATTTGATGTCCTTCTCTAATATCCCACGAATAGGAATGCTTATAACTTATGTTTAAAGACTATTGATCATTATTTTATGATCTCATCATAATTCAATTAATCATTGTATTTGTTCATGAACTTCATTGCAAACATCATACATGAATGACAATAAATAAATTTTATTCAATGAATATAAACAAGATATGTAGAAGAGTGATTGACTTTTAGGTCATATAATATCCTTCATAGGTTGCATGTTATCAATTGATAGTTAGGTATCATTAAATTTAGGGATTTATACAAATCTTTAGAGTGAACTCTTTCTGTATAAAGTACTCACCATCTATCCTTAGTGTCCACACACCATTAACTACAAAATCAACTATACGCATCATATGAGTTGAATCAGATAGTGTTGTTCTTTCTGGATAATTTGATATCTTTCTCGAATATCCTATGAATTGGAATGTTGAGAACATATGTTAAAAACCAGTGATCACTATATTATGATCTCATCATAATTCGCTTAGTCATTGCATATGTTCATGGACTTCATTGCAAACATCACACAAGAATAGCTATAAATAAATTTTATTTCAATGACCATAAATGAGATACATAGAAATGTGATTGGCTTATTGGCCAAATAATATCAATCAATGGCATCATCAAGTGATGCAGCTATCTATAAGCTTTGAGAATGTTCTCGAAGTCAGCCACCCAAAATCCATAATTATGGCCATTAATGGTGTAGGTCAACTAAGTAAATTGCATCGTGATGATTGATACACGAGGTTGCAAGGGAACATCTATCAACGAATTGAGTATAGTAATTGATATTAGAGGCATGCATATTATTTTTCAAGAGTGATGAAGGTGTGCCTTCATTGGCCATATGCGATGACATGTGACCCAAGAAGAAATAAAGAAGCAGCCACAAGCATGAAATAAGTCCGGTCGCAAGGAGTATATATCAAACTGAACAAGGCAGCCTCAATACAAGACCACATAAAGATGAAAACCACAATTCATTCCCGGTCAACTCTAGATGCTCTTCATTCTTGACTCCAAATAGAGGACAAAGCTAGAAGCAGTAGAAGAACAAGAAAAAAGAAAAATCTAGCTGCAACAAGAGACTGCACAAGAGAATAAGTAGGAGATTGTAGGAGACTATAGAAGAGGACAAGGCCTACTACTTTATAAGACAACGGAAAAAAAACACAATCGTCTAATTGCCACGTTACCAAGCAGCAAGGTCAATCAATGTCACAAATTTTTTAATCAAACTTAAGAAAAATACATGTCTTACCTACAATCACTTGTGCAAGATGACAAGACTTTCCACAAGATGATATAGTTTAGAAGAGCTCCTAGAATCACCATTCTGGTACCATGTGGGAATATAAACCCTAGATCTAATTCATTGTCCCAAAAAATGAATGGTGTTGATATATATGGAGATTTATGAAGAGATAGAGAGATATCGGGCAAGCCCCCTATAGATCATAGAAGGAAAATGTTCTATGAGGCTCAAGAAACAAGTATACTAGAATTTTCCTTAGACTCAAGTAATGTGGAGATATTTGTGAAAGTTGACCCCTAATGGTTGTTGAAGGAAAGGGACATGACAAATTTCTACAATCATCATGAGAAATTGTGACGCTATATTTGCACCAATAATATTTGTCTTGAAACTATGCTTATTATAGGAGAATTTTTAGCAAGGTGTATCATGGCTACCACAAGTATCACTTCATCCATGTCCAAAAGAAGAAACCATGTATAAGTGTATGATGTCTAGGAATATTGAGTTCCAAATACTGCAAAGGAATTTCCTAAATTTATGATTTTTATGGATTTTATCATGCCAATACTGAAATTCAAAGGAGATTTGTCACAATAAGAAAAATATCCCATAAATTTTCTAAAGGGATTGGCTCCTTTTTTATCTTGTCGCCTAACAAAAACAAAATAAAAAGGGCCGACATCTTTTATTGATAATGGATGAAGAACATTAGACCCCAAAAGCTTATCAAGGCATATTTAATGTCTTTGCCATGTTGGGGATGAACCATGCTCATTTGATACATGGATTCATTAAAAAATAACCTTCATGATGAAAGAACATGCCTAATGTCATGGCCAATCATAAGTGAGAACCAAACATTTGTGCCATTATTGTTTGTTGTCCTATGATGTAGACACGATACTTTACAATAAAATCAGTGTGACATCGCTTACAAGTCTGCCGACATGCCGACCCAAAAAGGGCGGTTAACCTGTGGACCGGCCAACTAGGTCCTTGGTCAGGCCCACCAGCCTAACCCGGCCCAAAGCAGTGCCTACTGACCCAAAAAATTTCTGCCCCCAATTCAGCCCAATCTGTTCTATGGTCCTTTATTCCAAATAAAAGACGAGAAAACCTGAAATTTCTTACAACCCATGCATGAAAATCTCATTGTATCACTATAAAATACTAGAAAATGATGGCTCTGAGAGCCCTACCTTAAACAATCTCCACTTCCACTTGGGACTCTTGTTGAAACTACTTCTCTTTGGGTTATCCTAGTAAGTGCCACCGACACGTGTTCGTTTATCATAGAAAAAAGCCTAAGCATCGATATCGACCAATACTTAGAATGCATAAGGAAGATGACCCAAGTCGAAAGTGGTCGACAATCTATTAGTTCATCTATGTTGAGACAAGGCATGGAAACTTTGTTGATGAAAAGCATCACATGAATTAATCAAGTGCATGATAGAAACCATGTAGAAATCTCATTTCTCTTTCTGTGAAAGGTCTTCATGTTAGGGCATTTATTTACTTTGGTGTGACTTTTAAACGTTCAAAGGAACATTGATTATGACATCACATTCTTGGTCATTATGATTATCAACATAACATAACTCAACATACAGATTTCAATCTTCTTCACTACATCACAACAACCCCAAACCACAACAAGAGAGAAATAAATGAGAAAAATCAGCCTTCAACATACAAGTTATTCCTATGGCTTGTGAGCTTCAACACTGACTTATCAGTCTTCCCTCCGCTGCTCTTCTGCTCGCTAACGGAGTCTTGCTGCGCGCTACAAAGCTGAGACGTGATCTTCAATCCAGTGAGGCTCTTTGGTACTACTCCTACCCATCCCCTACTCTTTTCCAGACCCAACTTCAAAATCTCCTGCTTCATTCCAAGACACTCTTTTTCCAGCTCCGAAACCCGAATCCTCATGCTATCCATTCCCACCTTCAAAACCTTGTTCTCCCTCACTGCCGCCGCCCACCCACCGTCTCCATTCCCTCTCAAACCCTCAGAATTCTCTGACACCATTAAACACCCGGCAATTGAGCTCCTCAGTTGAAGCTGCTCGAAGAAAAGCACTTGAACAATGACTCTAAGCGGCAGTCTGTTATTCTGAGCTGCGTGAGTGCAAGCTTCGAGGGAGAGCTTCTGACAGTCGATCACCTTGCAGAGCTTTTCCTTCTCTTGCTCTGATAGCCACGGATGAAACTGCCCAATAAAAGAATAATAATCAAAGCCCATGAAACGGAAGAAGAAAAGGGAAAAATGGATCGATAAAGGAACAGCTTTCCTTGAATCAATGAATTTTACCAAGATGAAACAAATCAAGAACGGATTGATCGAACAAATCAAAATACAGTTCAATTTATTCTAATATAAGTAATAGAAATTCGAGTGCTTATTTTAGTGGCCATGACCGTTGATATAAAATATTTGTGTCAATCAGATAGAGGTATCAACGATCTGCCGATCCAGATGATCAACTGGATCTGCATTTACTAGGCCAATTTCTGGTCATTGGATGTAATTTAATGGCCAATTGATCAACGATCTGTCAATTCCAGATCATCAATTAGATGGAGCATTCTACAATCCGGTGATCCCCATCCCCTAGCCCAATTTCGGGCCAGTGGATGTGACTTGATGGAAAAGATTGACCGATGGACGTCAAACACGAGTCGACACTGATCGAATGGAGATCAATCTGGATCAAATTGTCAGTTTGATCTTGATCGGCCATCTGTAGCTGGGGAAAGTACGAGAAAATCAATTTTTTTTACCTTCAAGAAAATGTCAATGGCGCGATAAATGCTGTCGTCAAGAGGACGAGAGTACTCCGGCACAGCTTCTGCCAGAGCCTGGAACTTTTCGAGCTTCAAGTTTGCATCTGGCGCAATCTCCGCGAGATAGCCGTCGATCAACTTCGCCACGGCTGTTGACCTTGAAATTGTCGGCGATCCAGCCATAGAAGACTCCTCATTCATCCTGTAAGGTGAAGCGCCCCGATCCACATCCAAGAAATGGTTGATGATTCTCTGAACGCAATCCACATTATAGAGTGTTTCTTCCGCAGATTGCGAGAAACTCGGCATCAAAAGATCTTCCAAGCTCGCTTTATCGAGCTGTAACCCTATTCTCTTCTCAAGGTTGAAGATGCAGGAAGATGAGGCTTTGAGAATTATCGCTGTTCTCAATAGACTAAACAGGAATTTCACCGGCATAACATCCTTTTCCATGGGAATCAAATGATCGATCTCCTCCAGAAGAGCTCTTTGATCTTCTACCAGATCGTGCGCCGAGGACGAACTAGCATAAGCACGACGGCGGTTTAATCCAGGGAGATATTTATTTGCGTAGAGAGCAAGAGACCCACAGATCATCTTCTTGCTCACTCCTTTAGCTTCCATGGCGGAGATCAATCTCTTATAAAATGAAAGATTCAAGATCGACACATCCTCGAGCCACCAATCCTGGCGATCGTTCCTAGGTCGTGATCCGGTGCTTATTCCATTCCAAAGAAAGCTCCCTCCGGGGCTCTGCCTTGGTCCTCGCGCCATTATTGGCCATCCGAAGAGCTCTGGATCGGCACCAGAAGCCTTGGAGGAGAGAGAGTCAATGCATCGGTGGACAATTTTGAGGTCTTCAGCTTGAGGAAGAAGAGACTCGCAGGATTGGAGAGCTTTGAGAGAGTCTTTCCAGCTGAGGAGAACCACCTGGTTGAGGAAATTCTCCGATTGGAGGATCAGATTGTTTTCACTGCAGTCCTCTGTCATGCCCAGATGCTCGGCAGCGCACCGGAGCGCTGCCACGTTGGCAGCAGTGAGCTCCATTTTGACATCATAGCAGAACTTGGCGACCATTTCAAATGATCGGGCACCGCCGGGGAGGGATTTTACAATGATTTTGCAGGTTTCTACTTGAGATGATGATGATGATGCTTGATCGATAAGGTTCCCAAGAATTGTGCTTTTCGATAACAGAGGAAACTGCAAATGAACAACGAAGATTGTTCAGAGATGGAGAAATTCGGATTTATTTACTGGGCAATAACCGGATTGTAGCGCAAGAGTAAGATTTTGAGAAGAAAAAAATAAATTTTACTGGGATTGATTGCTTGTTTTAATTACAGGTTTTTTTGAATGGTGAAGAACAAGATTTCAAACTCAGGCAAAAAATTCACATAAACAAGATTTCAACACGCAATAAACACATTCAAAAAATAAAAACCAAAAATTAGTGCTGGATTTAATGGGAGGGAAAAAGATTTTAAAGGCAACGAATCAGATTTTTGACAAAGAGAAAAGCAACTTTTCTAGGAAAAATCAGATTTTTGTGAGAAAAATCAGGTCTTAATTTCCAGTAATAGGGGCAAGAAAGCGGTTATTTCAAGCAAATTTGACAGAAAAGACGGACATTGTTAGACAAAAACAGAAAAATGATAGATTTAGTGGACAAAAAAATCCGATTCTACTTGAAAACAGCAACATTTTATAATGGGAAAAACCAAAATTTGTTCTTGCTCTAACGGACAAAACCAGATATGAGAAGCAAAAATCAGATTTTGAGGGGCAAAATCATGATTTAAATATGCCATAACCAGATTTTGATCCTTATTTAATGGGGAAAAATCAAAATTTAAAGGAAAATCAGGTTTTTACTGAGAAAAACCAGGTTTCAGTGTCCAGCTTTAGTAAGACCAAAATGGTCATTTCAAACAAATTTGCCAGGAAAACAGACCTTATACACAAAAACAGACAAAAGACAGATTTAGTGGCAAAATTGATGGGCAATAATCAGACTCTTGTTGAAAAAAAACCAGATTTTTGAAGGAGAAAAGATAAAATTTGTTCTTGCTTTAACGGGCGAAAAACAGCTATAATAAGAAAAATAATCAGATTTTTGAAGGGCAAAATCATAATTTCAATAGACCAATCACCAGATTATAGTTATAATGGGTAATCACCATTTTTTTTTTGCCCATTAAAACTAAAATTTAGTTTCTAGTTGTAAAGGACAAACAAAAATTTTGATCGGCAAACTGATATAAACCTCTCAGATGGAAATCTGAATCTAGGGTCCAGCAGAGATGTTTTAAGGATATAATAGAAGATAGGAAGTAGAGAGTTAGAAGGATCCACAGGGAAAACGTACATCCAACCTACAGAGGAAGAGAAAGATAGAAGAAAAGAAGAAGATCCATGATAATAAGAGGCGAGACAGGGAAAAAGAGGTGAATGGAAGACCAAGGAAAGGATTAAGAGAATGCGACAATGAGGGGGGGGGAGTGAGAGAGAGAGTGAGAGGCTGGGAGAGAGAGAGTGAGACACATATAGAGAGAGAGGGTGAGAGAGAGAGAAGGAAAATTTAGAGAGAGAAAAAAGGGGTTTGAGAGAATGAGAGTGAGAGGGAGGGAGAGAGAGATACTGGAGAGGGAGGGTGACGGACAATAATGCCCTTTCCACTGCCCGCTAGAAAAGGCTCTAACAGACTTTATATGATTCTTATAAACTATGGGGTTGCAGGATCAAATTCTCCATTTCTTACAGGAAAAAACAATTTTTTTATGGGCAAAACCGATTTCCATTTCTGATTTTGAAGGACAAAATGCAGAACTTAATCCAGGAGAAATAAGCAAAAGTGATTGTTCCAGATTCCAGAGTTGATGATACTGATAAAATTATGTTATACCTTAAAAATTATCAGGAAAATTGACCATCATCTATCATTTCAGAAATAGTAATATTCTACACAATGCCAAAGAATATCTTCACAGTGATAGACTAATTGGAGTAAGATGATTACAAGCCTCTAGAGAGAGAGAGAACCTATGGGAGGAGAGGGTAAAACATGTCAAAAAAGGGACTGAATAAGGATCAATAACCGAATGACGGTGGAATTGTTTTTCTAAATCTCTTAAATAATTGAAGATACCAATAGATAATGACACTTTAACAGAAAGAGATACCCTAAAAATTTACCTTATTCTTATGGAAAAAAAGAAAAAAAATACCTTATGAAGATGAAATGACATGTCTTCTACTTCAACGGTGACATCACTGGGGAGGCCGGCGGCGCAGAACCTGTGAATTTCATAGAAACAAAAAGTCAACAGCTTGAATGGTCAAAGTTTTCGTCTTGCAACAATTTTTACAGAAATTCCTCTCAATTCACCCAGAAATTAAGATTCCCCTCGCAACAGCAGTCAAAGCCTGAATTGAAATGGTCAAAGTCTTCATCTTGACACAATAATTACAGAAACACCCCCAATTCGCCCAGAATTTCAGAGAAACAAAAAATAACTTCTAAAAAATCAAGTCTTCATCTTGCAACAGTAGTTCCCCTCAATTCACCCAGTTCACAGGAACAAAAAATAACAGCTAGAAAAACTCAAGTCTCGAGACAATAATTACAGAAATCTCCCTCAATTCACCCAGAATTCACAGAAAAAAGTCAACAATTTGAAATGGTCAATGCCTTCGTCTTGCAACAATAATTACAGGAATGCCCCTCAATTCACCCAGACATTAAGATTCCTCTCATGAACTGAACATAGGAACACATTTCCGTCATTAAACTAAAAAATAAGCTGAGAAGAATAGATCTGGAGAACAGATTACAGATTTGAGAAAAAATACCTAAATTAGTCAAAGATGTAAATAATGCAGCAATCTTGCTAAATAGTTAGAATGTGAATCCCCGGTCAGATAAAGAGAGAGAGATACCCAGAGAGACAGAGAGAGAGAGAGAGCATACCAGGTCTGTCCTTGGCATTGGAAAAGATCCGTTTTGGACCCAACCTTCAAACAAGCCATCAACACCAGCGTTGAGCAGCAAGACCACTGATATCGAGAGATAAAGAGAGAAAATGTCAACAGATGAGCATCAAGAGGAGAGCAAATCAGCAGGAAAAAAAACCAACCTTCAAAATCCTAAGAAACTCCTCACCCTTCACCGGAAAAACATTCCTCTTCCGGGAAAGCAACTCAAAATATCATCTTTGCAAGTTCTCTCTCTAGAAAAGCTGACATCTTCCCACCAACGACGAACTACTCGCAGAAAACGGCGATCAAGAGAGGACAAAGCGACTCACTTCCCTGGGCTGCACGGAAAGAACGCCACAGCCCGTGTTTTCTCTCTCTCTTACGAGAATACGTTTCTGACTCTCTCTCTCTCTAAGAAGAAACGCCTCGATAAAGAACACGACTGCAAAAGACTTGAGACCCTTCAGAAAGAAGAATCAGGTTCTATTCTGTCGTTTCCACTGTCTTGAAGAACTAGGCGCGCTGCCGCAACAGCTCTAGATCAAGATAGAGAAAGTAGAGAGAGAAAGAAAAGAAAATAATTATAGAGATAGAGAACGAAACGAGAAATAACTTACGAGGCAGAAAGTAGAGAGAGAAATAGCTAGAAGAGAGAAAAAGTAGGAGAAAAAAGAGAGAGAAATAAGTCAAATAACTCTAGGAGAAAGTGGAGAGAGAAACCTGAAATAAATAATCCAACGAAAAGAGAAAGTGGGGACTAACAATTATAAAAGAGAGAGAGAAAGCGGAGAGGAAAACTGAAGAGAACAACTGTAAGAGAGAGAAAGTAAAGGGAATTAACTAAAACAAAGAGAAAGTAGAGAGAGAAGCCAGAGAAAAACTATAGAAGAGAGAGAAAGTAGAGAGAGAAAGAAGACAAGGGCTCGAACAACCAGGAGGGCAGAGAGCAAAGAGGGTAGGCGGGGATATCATGGCAGCCCCGCGACTGGTCATTTGCATTCAATGCCACCAACGCCTCAAATTTATTATCCAGCCATTAATGGAAGTAAAGTCTCTGCCAGTGGGACCCACATTTTACACGTGGAGTCAAACGCGCTCGTGGAACTTTCTCTCTCTTGGTTGGTCAACATTTATTTCCGGCTGCACAGCTGGTTGACCTGACAGTCCAGCTCACGCAAAACGACGCGCGCATCGAAGGTTCATTGGACCGACCGTCAGGATTCGATCTGCCGATCAAGAGGATAAGATAACGAGTCATCGCGACCGTAGGATGTGAGGGATTGACGTTGACTCTTGAGGGGCTAGATCTCCGCTTGTATCTTAGCTGGAAATGTCCACGTGGCCTTGAAGAAGTGGTGGCCGTTATAGTAATTAGAATCTGCACTGCATTCAAGTAGTAGCTGCATGATATTTAAAGAGAGAGAGATGCACTGTTGCCATATGACTGGTGCCAATGATGATGTTAGGAAATGGCCATCTCAATCATGATGGGAACATGATTGATGACCGAGTAGATCTATCAACCAATATGGAGCATGATTGGGAGGGAGATAATAGAGAAATTTTATAAAAAAATGATCTCATCGACCAGGATCGGTGATCAAATCATATGATCATATGATCATATAACCATTCTTGATCGGTAATCAAATCGATAAGAGTTTATATGATGGCTAATTGCATTGTTTGCATTGGTCATGGCGATCTGATCAGTGATTGGGCATTTTCCTAGATGGCGTGAAAGATTTTTTTTTTTTTTTGTGAGTGAATTTGAGAATTCACCATGTTGACTCCCAATATTTTCAAGGTGAGGAGCAATAATTATCCCAAAGGAGAAATTATAGATATATTTTTAAAAGAGGATGATTGGGTCAAAGAACATGATATGATACCAACTTTAGATGATAGGATCAATAAATCCCAAATGACTTCCGCCTCGATTCTTAAAGAATTTGGCCAAACCTTTGCCCTAAACCATTGATGACATTTTATTTTCATCAATTGCATTGATATAATACCAAAGTGATGATCGATGCAATATTTTGTAATTAAAGGTTGAAAACCTATCGAATGCATATATTTTTCGATGTTTTGATGCATTTTCTACAAAATTTTTCAAGTATTATAATTTAAAAGGAATTACTTGTACTAAATTTATTTTTCTTCGAAACAGACGGGATGAAATCATTCGTAGACATACTTTTCTCGCATCCACTCAAATGCTACTCCGATGACATCTGCCACCCAATAAGCTCTTAAAAATCCTATATAATTTCATATAATTTTTCGAAATATTATAGAATCAATTTCTCGAGAAGTAACTAACTTGTTTCCTTAGGCTTGTACATCTTTTGATGGCTTGATGCATGATTGGGTTTATCTTTTTTTTTTTAACTAGAGAAATTCAACGAGAGGAACATACTACTATGGATTTATTTATTTATTTTTATTTATGGATTTTTTTAATTTTTTTTATTGTGTTTATGACAAAACTCTGGCAAATTGATTGTGTAATTAAGATTAGAGTGTGTTTTTTTTTTGTGATCTCTTTTGCCGGCTCCTGTTCTTGGTAATAAATAGGAACTTCAGTAAGTTCACCATTGAAGCTTTCGTGTTACTTTACATAATTCCTCCAACTTTGAAATTCTCTCATGCTTCTAATCATATAATGACTTTATTTCAAAGAATGTATAGCCACTTGGGAAGGTAAAAAGAATATGCAGAGA
Organism: Lemna minuta; assembly: GCA_024174645.1. Classification (NCBI taxonomy): domain Eukaryota; kingdom Viridiplantae; phylum Streptophyta; class Magnoliopsida; order Alismatales; family Araceae; genus Lemna; species Lemna minuta. The sequence goes on along the minus strand of CM044116.1, from coordinate 3,818,885 downwards.
AGAAATGGATAACATTATTCCATAAAAAGTGATGAAACCTCGATCTCAGGTGTAGAAATGGGTCAAGAAACTTCTTATAGATTTCCAACTTTCTCTCTTGCATCATCCATGATATAACGATGAATAATTCCCTCGTACTCTTAGAATTTTAATATCTTCAAAAGGCTATGAGTTTGCCTTTCTTCTCTTTATCTCTAATAATCATCAATTCATCATTAGTATCAAAAGTTGACTTTTTTTAAATAAACATATATTATTTATATCTCTCTAACACATGCTCCCTTAGGTTTTATGTGGATTCACTAACATATTTTATCAAAATCCCTTTTTGAACTAGCCTCATCTACCTTTTCATCTCTCCCAAACTAGTTTCTTATTGTGGAGGATATTCTTGTATAGCCTACTATTGTTGATGATGTTCTTTTGTAAATATAGTTGAAGAATTTATTCAATTGAAGCATCATTTGATTCATCATTTTTTCTTTGGGAGAAAAGAACAAAGGTGAACTCTAATTTGGATGATACTTTGGAGCCAATCTAGGCTGCAAGCCTTTATATTTCTTTTAACGAGATTGACGAAATGAATGTGTGCAGTCATTAAATACACACGATATCGTGTCAAAAAAAGTCCAAACTTACCAATTTAAAGATTAATTCACTAATTGAAGGGTATAATGGTAAATAAGGGTCAAATCCACGGAGAATTAGGGAAATTTGAGAGATATCTTTGAAATTCGATCAAATCAGACGACGAATTGAGTTTAGAAATTATGCAATTTATAATATTAAGAAAGATAACTCAATTTCGAATCCACGGAATAAAAAATCAAGTGATTTGGATTACAATTCGTAGAGTAATCGAAGATTAAAAATGAGAGAAAATTTGATCGCGAACTTTGATTAAAAACTGAAACTAAACTGAAATTAAACTTAATCTATGATTCAAAACTTAAATCTAATGCTAAATGATAAAAGATTAAGATGAAAACACGCAATCTAACCAAAAGTCGAGCTCGAAATGATCCAATTAATCGTCGGATGCATGGCTATTCATTCCGTGATTTCGAAGACGAAGATAGAATTCAAGATGTAATTTCTCCTTACTCCCTTGATCAATTTCTGATTTCAAACACTCCTCGGATGTGGAAACGTGTCAAGAAGGTAAAGAAATCAAAAGACTCTTAGATTGTGGTGTTTAGACAGTTCGATTTTACTCGAAAATCCAAGGGTAACGTTTCGGTTGCGAAGAACATCGAATGTATAGAAGAATTGGGCGTAACCGTCAGATCTAATGGTCTGATCGCGATCAACGGCTGAGATGACGCGCTTGTTGACGAATCGGTGTGATTAAGTTGCGTCCGTCCGATCTGCGATGGAGCGTCAGGATGCGTTCACGTCGTACGCTTTGAAGAGACGCGTCGTTTGATTCCTCCGTTGGATCTTCGTCCAACGATCGTGATCAATCGGAGGTCCACCAATCGCTCCAAATCTCGACCGTAATAACTCGGGTTGATGGACGGCTGCGATTAAAGTCCATTTAATTGAATCGATGCATTATAAGATGCTGCCGCGTACCCCTTGAGTAAGTGACATCCGACGTATGTGATTAAATCACACGATCAGATGTCCCACGCATCGCCACATCACCTAAATTAAAACATAAAAGAACATAGTCCCACATTGGATAAATAGAAGAGTTTTATCGAGTTTATAAGATACGAAGGACGTAAGGGTTAGCTTAAATCCGATTACGGATGCTCCCATCCTATTTATAAATTCCGTGCATACGTGTCACGCACACACATGCTTGTCACGCACACACGTCATGGACACACGCGTGTCCACGTGTCACACGTCCGCGCGTCGCCACGAGGCAGCGCTCCGCCACATCAGTGTGCGATAATATAAAACCCCTTTTTAATTATTTTTTAATCAATTTAAAACCGAATATACAGTTAAATAAATTCAGAAAAATTCTAAAAAATTCTGAAAATTTGGAAAAATCATAATTTTCAAAATACAACTCCAAATTAATTCAAATTTGTTTTGTTGGATAAAAAATTCAATTATCTATGATAATAAAAAGTTAAAATATTAAAATAACAAGAGAATTAATTTTAATTAAATAAATACATTCATGTATCTTCTAAAATAACTTTTGAAAAATACATGAATTTAAATAAAGATCTTTTCTCTTACACTTTAATTATTAAAACATAGTTATGATCTCAAATATAATTAGGATTAAAATCATAATGTTCAAGTATTTATAATAATACATAAATTGATGTATTTTTAGATCTGATTATGAAATTATGTAAAATGATAGAAATATACTTAAAATATGACAACATGCATGCAGTTGGAATAACTAATACATTAATTTGCATTAATAATCATATAAATTCATGTATAAAATGCATGTTATCAGAGACCTCGATAATAGTTTTATTACTTCATCCATAGATATTTTGGGTAGGTCTTCCATGATTGTCAAAGTTATTACTACATCCATATAACTCATTGATCATGCCATATGTATTCATGATCTGAATAGGCAGATTTTGAATACTTTTTTAATATCTATTCAAAAGTTATGTGCAATTATGTGACCTCTTGTCAAATTCTCTGCTCTTAGAGACTTTTCAATTCATCATTTATTATTTCTATATTTTTATGGTGACCCTACCATTTTTACTCAACAATTTCAAATTGAGATTATTCATTTCCAAGGTGTAAAATAAGTTAAAGGCCTCTTCGTGGCCTCAATATACGAAATTATTCTAGAAACTACAAGCCCTTGATAGTGCAGCCAAAAGTTGGATGCTCAAAAAGTGTGAAAATAGGTTGGGTGAATAGTATAAAATCAAAAGCTGGTAATCCTCACGATTAATATTGAATATAACTTTCAATCACCATGATAATTGGCCACTTTTAATTCTTAAATATACTAACATGCATGCATTTTCGTGCAATCCTTGTTATTTGGGATAAATTTGCATTTTAAATAATTTTTGATTAAATTTGTCAATATTGACATTTTTGAGCTTTTTCAAGGTTGAACAATTTGAAGCTGATAAATTTTATTGATTATATCATTTTAAAGATTTTATGAATGGATTGAGCATGAAATAAAAGAAGAGAAGAAGCCTTCATAGATGAAAATAAAGAACAAAAATTAGTTTGACTTAATGAATTGAAACTAAGAATCATGGCTTGATCACTTTAAAGTCAGTTCTAGTTTTTATTTCAAATAACATCAAGAAAAATAAAGATAATTTATGATCTAACACCAAATAAATAATATTAATAGGCACTAAACATTTTAATTAAGTTTATTTTGTGTGTTTGGATGGCCCACTAGGCCTTCCTAGTCAACCCACCTGGCCTATACTCTAGGCTAAACCATTGGGTCCATCACTCTGTCTTTTCATCTCTCATATCTTCTCACTTTCAAAATCTCCTCGTCTCTCTATATCTCTCATCTTCTTCTTACTCTTCAACTACCTTCTCCCTCCCATGAACACTTGCGTGTTCAGCCCCTCGTAAATATGCATTAAGGAGTTAACTTGCATTCATCTCTCTATCCTAATCTCTCCACATTTTCCTTTTTAAAATATTCCAAAGGCACGAAAGGAGAAAAAGAAAATAGTGGGGACCACATGATTGAAGTGGTGCATGCAAGTGACACTTGGCATGTGCCATAAACTCCAATTCCTTATGGATTCGACATCAACTTCCAGTTATGCTTGATTTTAATCTTTACTTTAGTGACCATAGATTTAACACTTGTCGCGCATTGAGAGGAATAGAGTGATAGAAAGAGAGAGAGAGGTCTTCCAATGAGAAGGGGGCTATGATAATGAAACGATCATAGAGAGATGACAACTTATTTTTTATCGTTCAAAGTTGATCACGTGGGTACTATCTCCAAAAAAACAATGATAACAAAAACCTTAATCGATAAGGTCCTATTTGTTAGCTTTTTTTTGGTATAACACGACAATAGCCACAAAATAGGGCTTTTGTTTGACAAAGCACGCATACTTTGAGAGCTTATCTCTCATCAAAGATTGTTTTCTTGGCATTCTTGACTGATCAGTGGTTATTCATACCCTCTTTAGAAAAGGGACCAATGTTCCAACTTGTCAATTGAATGAGCTTAAATCCTAATGGAACCTCATAAACTCTCAATGCAAACAATGAAGAGAGAGAGTTTTGAATTTTAGAGAAGCTCATCTTTTAGCAAAAATATTTTAGGCTATCAAAAATCTTAAAATATATCTTATTCCATGGACAAGATGGAGAATTTTTTTTATCACATCGAGATAAAAAAAAAATGGTCGTCTTATACCAAGTAGATTCGACAAGTCATACATTGAGTTTCATTTGAATGAGTCATATGTCAACGTTGTTATCATTCTTAATACTTAACTCCTAGTAAATTTTTTTCTTTTTTTTCAATCCTTGCGTTGCAATGGCAAGACAACCAGTGTTATTTTAATATTTTTAGCACATGCATATTAAATATTGGTGAACCTTTCATGTGTTCTTCAATGCACTTTCCAATAATTTTTCTATTTGTGTTGTTACTAGAATTGTTTTTCATGATGGCATAAGCCTAAAAAAAAGAAATATCAAAATTAGTGATTATAGATTGCATGAAGAAATAAATACTAGGAAACAATTATTACCTTTCCTTGCAAATTGTGCTCTCTTTGTCATGTTTGGACCTGTACGTGTGTCAAACAAGTCTTCTAACCTATGAACTTTTCAGTCATATTGATTAATCTATGAACTTTTCAGTCAGAGCTCATCATACCTTCATGGAATAAGGAAGCTTCGTATCACTATATGCACAATTTATATGAATGGTTCATAAAAAACATAAGGGAACATCTTCATGGAAATCTGATGCAATATTTCTTACACTTCGCTAGAGTCCTTCATGTATATTTTTTTTCACCCACATTTTGCTAAGGTAAAATGTCGGCAATAGAGGGATGTCCATGTAGAGTTTCATGTTGTGTATAAATTCAAGGAGTGTTTTTACTTTATATCTCTTCAAAACTTGTTCACACCACAAATCTTCTCTTTTTTAATCATCACCTTCTTCGAGACCATCATCATCTCAGAAATTGAAATAATAATATCCATTTTCATTACAAGAAAAATGCTTGGACAGTTTAGTTCTCTTAGGTTTCACACCATCAATATTTGAATGAGTTCTTAATGTACCTATGACTTATACTTTCACCATAATTCAAAATAGATATGAATAAAATATAAGTAGAAATATAATATGTTCTAAAAATTACAATATACATGATTCACGATCAAATTATTAGATGTATGGTATCAAACTTAAGTATCCAATATATAAAAAATTATTCATAATCGATGGTCGCTCTTCGAGTTCAAGTAACTTTTGGCATTTTTTACTTTAGTAGAGAATGCCAGAACACGTATATTATAGAGAAAGGTACTCAAATGGTATTAAATAAATTTATCAAGATAAATGAAGGAAGAATTGAAAGTTCTAAAAAAATAGAAACATGGATTATATAGAAATGAATATAAAGATAAATATATAGCTAGATTGATACATGACTAGAGACTTATCATTCATTTACCCATCGCTTGATATATAGGCAAGCAATGCAACTCCAAATATAAGGCAGAGAATTTTTTTTGGATTTGAATTAAAATTGTGAATGCAAATAAGTTGTGCACATACAAATCTGTTTGATTAGATTACAAGGATTTCAAGATTCAAACTTTTGATCCTTCAAAAAATTTTATGTCACCAACCTTATTATTAGTTTGAACCTAAACTATAGGACAGCGACAACGATTAAGAAATTAATCAAATCATTTAAAATGGTTCTTCATTTTCTGATTTAACATGTGAATTAAGGCAATACCATTATCTTCATTGCTTCATAAAGAGGAATATAATTGAATAACAAAGACTTTGAACTTGAATTTTGGGCCTGAATTTAAATTAATTCATAATTGATTCAAATCTGCATAAGAAGAATGAATTTAAATAAAACTTGTGCAATAAATCAACTCACATCAAAGAGAAATTATGAGAGTCTAAACAAGTCTCTAAAATGTGTGAGCCATAAATAATGGCAATGGATTTTTCAAGGGCGATAACAATTTGATGATAAAAATACACCTTACATGGAAAAACATCGAAGCTATTATACCTTGCACGTAGAAGAAAGATCATTTGTTCAATCTACCCTAGTAGAGTTGAAGTATTTTATTTGTAGAAGATAAGATATTCATACAAAAGAAGTTCCTAAAGAAATAATATCTCCATGAAAACTACCAAAGTATTTTAAACCTATAACAAGACAAAAACACAGTATTTTAAAATTATTCTTTAAAAAGTAATCTTATTATAATTTAGTATTTCACTTAATATAAATATCTAAATGGTATTATACCTAACTATCAATCAAGTTGGTTCATGCCATGATTTTTAGTAGTCCTTTGACCTTTGACGCCAAAGACATCTTGTCATGGATGATCATATTTGACTATGACTTACTAAATACATCTTGTGATGTACTATGACTTACGTATTTTTTATCGTTATGTATGTGAGTTTATTATAGATGATCTCCCTAATATCATGGATTGGATATGAAAAGAAGTCCTCAAAGGTGATTTTGAAGTCAAGATAGGATTGTACGCACTCTATGTTTAATAAAATTGACTCAAAGAATGAGATGCAGTTGAATCATTGGCCAAGGTAATGAAAATATTAGAGGTGTTCTTGATAATTTTCTCCATACATTAGTACCAAATTGAGTAACCAATTAGGCTTTGCATTTGACAATGTACTAATTCATTTGTGGATCTTATGCCCTCTATGTTTAAGAAAATTGACTCAAACAATGAGATAGAGTTAAATCATTGGCCAAGGGTAGTGGAAATATTAGAAATGTTCTTGATGATTTTCTCCATACATTAGTACCAAATTGAGGGACCAATTAGGCTTTGTATTTGATCAAATACTAAGTCATTTATGGGTCTCATGAATGAAGGGATATATGTACACAATAATTAGCATTATAAGGTTTTGTACGAGAGTTCTTATACACTCCGTCTCTCTTATAACACGTGGTATAGATTGGGTACCCAACAAGTAAGCAACTCAACTTTTCGATTGGGCTAAATTGTAAGTTAGTACTCGTAAGTTTTATAGGATCTATAGAATTATTAACTAACAAGATATATAGACTTACAGTGTCACACACATAAAGTTTATGGATGTTAGTAGATATATATACAAGTTTGAGAGTTTTTCTAAAAATTTCTTATTCCAAATATGATAGATATTATGTGGCCTATAAGTGAATTACACTTCTATATATCTCATTTATGTTCATTGAAAAACAAATTATTCATTGTCATTATTGTGTGATATTTTTAATGAAGTCAATGAGCGTATGCAATAACTAAGTGAATTATGATGAGATCATACTGCACTGATCGTTGGTGTTTAAGCATATGTTATAACTATTCTTATTTGTAGGATATTTATGAAGGACATTAAATTATTTTAAAATAACAACATCATCTTATCCGACTCATGCGATGGATACGTCGAGTTATGTAACCATCTATGTGGAAAAACCAATGATAGATAGTCGGTTGATAACATGAAATCTTAACATGATAAAACATGATTATTAATGCAATTTAAGGCATAAAACATTACATTTATGTGCATGTTATCATACTTTGAGTGCATTTCTATCATTCTATGCATATTTATGTCATAATCTCAAAATACACTAAATTAGGGTTAATTATGATGAATTAAGGATAAATAATTTTATAACCCATCTTTACTTGAGATTATGAATAGTTTTTAAAGTTAAATAATAAGAGAAATCATTTTTATGAACATTCATTTAATTTTCTAAAAGTTAAAATCTTTTAAAAATGAATGTATTTTTGAAATATAAATTAAATATCTTGTTATTTAAATATTTTGAATTTTTAGAATGATAGATAATTAAATTTCAGATCCAATGAAAGAAATTTGGATTAATTTGGAGTTGTATTTTAAAAGATATGATTTTTACAATTTTTAGGGATTTTTCTGTATTTTTCCGGATTTTTAAAACTATTTTTATGATTTTATTTTCTATTTAAAACATTAAAAAAAAAAAGGGGCAAAATGGGCGCGGGACCCGCGCGGGTGCGACGTGGCACGCAAGGCCACGTGGCTGAGCCATGCGGACCCGCGCAGCGCGCCTACGTGGCGTTACATATATATTATTATATACATATATATAAATGTTCTTTGTCCTTCCCTATATGGGAAGGGTCATACCCGTATAGGTCGTCGGGTCTTATAAACCCGACGATCCCTTCTCTTTTTTTCAGTGTGGGACTAACCCACACTCTATTTAACATGCAGGACGTGGCGCGCGGAGGGGCGTTGGATCGTGATCGGAGCGCGCCGATCAAGTGGACCCGTGGTCCACGGATTCAAATCAAAACCACGTGCGTTATAAACAAGTTATAACGGTTGGATCTTATGCGACGTGGCAGCATCTCGCACGTCAATCGCGTGGAGGCGGGGTGCACCGGAGATCAATCAAGCACGTGCCTTAATTGAGGCGTTATAACGGCCACGATTTCACGCGATCAAACGCATCTGGAGCGTTCGATCGCGATCCAACGGGCGTCGTTCCATGCGTTTTATAACGCATCTCGGGAGATCGCATCCAGATCGTCCATCCACGATCTGACGGCCATGATTTAAGCTTACCGTTTTGAATTGATGCGTTTAATCTCGGCCGTTAATGCGGATTAAACGCATCAATCGGACGGTTTTCCCCAATTCGCCTTATAAATAGACGAGTTCTTCGTCGTTCTATGTATTCGAGTGAGAATTCAACAAAATTGACTGTTTAGACACCTCTCTCACTCGTTTCTCTCGAGTTCTTCCTCCTCCTCTCTCAATTCCGCATCCATGGAGGGGTAGAAGTCGAGATTTGGTGGAAAATCGAGGGAGAAATCGACGCTTGAAGCTCGGCGTGACGATCTTGACGTTTTCGGTGATTAATCGGCTTAATCACCTCGTTTTGATCGCTAAATGGGTTTAGTGGAAGCGGTTTTACCTCAATTATCCTCCTATCATCTTTAATTTTCGTTTAGATTAGGATTTAGCTTTCAATTTCATAGAATTTCCTCTAAAATTCTGATTTCGACGTCCGAAAATTTCTCTCCACTTCAAATTTTCGATTTCTCCGCGAAATCAAGTCCAAATTCAACGATTCTTGATTCCGTGGATTCATTTTGAAGTTATCTTTCTAAATCCACCATTTTCCCTAATTTCTCACCTCAATTCATCACCAAATTCTAAAAGATATCTCGAAAATACCTAAATTCCCTGTGGATTCGACCCGTATTTACCATTATACCCCTCAATTCTCTCTTAATTCCCCAAATTGGTAAGTTCGGTATTATTTTTGACACGAGACCGTGTGAAATCGACGACCTCACGGTCTCGTCTCGTCATCGGTGCTCTTTCGAAAAAGAGTTCACAAAATTGATTTATATGAATTCCTTAATAGTATTGTACTTAATTGTAAATCAAGTTGATTCATGTTATAGTTGCGTGCATAGTCCTTTGACTTGATAGTCCAAGACATCTGCTGGATGGATGACTATATTTTGATTACGACTTATGAATCCCTAGCCATGTGATCTCAAAGATGTTACATATTAGATATAATATAAAGTCTTTAAAGATGATTATGTGGTCAAGATGAGATTATTTGCCCTTGATATTTGAGGAGAGTGATTCAAAGAATGAGATGCAATGAAATCATTGATTAAAGTAGTAGAAATATTTGAAGAGTTCCCGATGATTTCCTGAACACATAAATAGTAACTTGAATGATCGATTAGGGATTTGATAGTTAACCATACCCCTAAGTCATTCACGAGTCTTGTGAAGACAACGGATTATGTATACATGGTAATCGTTGATCGCAAGGTTCCACATAAGAGTTATGGTGGATATTATGTAGCCTATAAGCCAATCACACTTCCATATATTTCATTTATGTTCATAAAAATAAAATTTATTTACTGTCACTCTTGTGTGATGTTTGAAATAAAGTTTATGAGTATATGCAACGACTAATTGAATTATGATGATATCATAATATAATGATCACTAGTCTTTAAACGTATGTTATAAACATTCATATTTGTGAAATATTCAAGAAGGACATCAATTATTAAAAAAAAAGCACTATCTGATCTGACTCGTAAGATGAGTATGGTTGATCTTGCAACCATTGGTGTGGAGATACTAAGAATAGACATTGAGTAGCCTGTAGAAAAATAGTTTATTGAATATATCTATATGAATCCATGAATAGTATCATAGTTAACTGTTAATGAGGTTGATTCATGTCATGGTTGTGTATGTTGTCCTTTGACTTGAGATACCAAAGACATCTTGTGTATGTATGATCATGTTTTTCTTATGACTTATGAATCCCTAGTCACGGGATATCTAAAATGTCATATATTAGATTTATTGTTATTATTTTTTTATTATTTATTTTCCTATCTTATTTGACTGTTCTTAGAGCATTTCTTGTTCTTGGTCCTCTTCTTGAAACTTAAAGATCCATGTCTTTGTTTGCTCGCTCTTAGATCACAACTTTTAGATGTGGGCCAATCATATAAGTATCATCAAATGCACTCGTTCTTATTAAATGCCTATTAAATCAAGATCATAGATTGAATCCATGGATTGACAGTAAGTCAACTCTTGATCTTTACACCTAATCAAAAGTCAAACCCAATTTTGTTCTTCCTCTCTCATCGAGCTACCAAAAGATAATATAATAATATAATAATTCCAAATCTCTAAAAAAACAACGATATTTTTTGTTTTGACGTTTGACTATTTCCCTCCTCTCTCTCCTTCAAAATTTCGCCACCCGTGTCCACTCTCCCTCTCTCCCTCTCTCTCTCTCTCCCTCTCTCTCTCTCGTCTCACAAGGAGCATCTGACGGAGGAAAGAAAAGACCTTGCGCTCTCTCTAGCTCCATGGGAAAATTTACAAGCCCCTTTTTTTGCAGAAATAAATCATTACTCTTCTCATGGGTACCTCGGAACTTCTTTCTCGTGGGTTTCTTCGGATCATTTACATAATGCTCTGCGGGCGAGAATGGAGTTTGTCGAAGATGGGAATCCTAAAGAAGCTCTTTTTTATCTTGGGTCATTTACAGCCGTCGATCTGCAGTTCTTGTTGGAGAATCTGGGATCTGGGTTTAATTCTTCTTAAACGGTGGAGTGAATGTACTTTTAGAGGAATCTGCTCGTTGATTTCTTTGGGCTTTACTGCCTTATTCGTTGTGTTATGGAGCTTCTTTCTCTCTCTAAGTTCAGCACTTTTTCTGTTCTACGCTCTTCTGGTGTTGGTTAGTGCCCTATCATTTATTCTGATTATTCTTACTTATTTTACCCATCACGAGCTATAATATTTTATGCATCACAAATTATATTTTTATGTTTTCCAATTATTATTTTCATTACTGAAAGTATGATAGTTAATTCACTTTTGCGAATCACGAGCTATAATATTTTATGCATCGCAAATAGTTTCCTACCTGCTAGAGATGATTGTCATTTCCTCAAAGCTCTTCCTTTCACCTTTGATGTTGACTTTTGCCAATTTTTTTTCTAAATTTAAGGAAATTGTTCCCCACTTTAAGATTTAATGTTGGACATGGGACTTCATGGATTTAAATATTTTGGTCTCAGAAATTACACAGAAAAAAGAGTGATTTCAGAAATAGAAAGCTTATACTAATATTTTATCTGATGTGATGACTTCAGTTGGCTTCTTGTGCTACCACTTGTTACCTTGGACAAACCTCCGGGCTGTTGCTAATTGGGTTTTTAGGGGTTTTGGCCCATTGGGCATATGGAAATACGTGGATGATTGCTGGTTTACTAATCATTGGAGGTGCTGCTAATATTTGTAACTCATCTTGTTGCTTATAAAATCATGAGTAAAGTTTACGATTTTAATGCAGGATATCTCTTTTGCCAGAGCAAGGCCAGAATCTTGATCTTCATCTCAACTGCATACTCTCTTTATTCTGTTTTTGTGAGTGTCGGATGGAGTGGGATTATTCTGTTGACCAACTTGTCCTTTCTTTCGAACGATCTGTTGTCTATGTTTCTCCAAGAATGTGATCATGCCCACGAAAATGGTCAACGGGAGGAGCCTCAAAAGTCAACACCCGATGACATTTCTCCAAAAGACGGGTTTTGTTCTCCTGAGAGTGAGGCCATGAAGGTTGATTCCGGCATAATTTCAGAAGAATTGGATGGGGGGAACACAAAGGATACTGAAAAACACGCTACCTTATCTGATGAAAAGAAATCTGATTCAAGATCTTTGGATGAGATTAGGAGAATCATGGATAGTTCGAGCCATTATGAAGCACTTGGTTTTCCTAGATACAAGAACATAGATTCAACAGCACTCAAAAAGGAGTATAAGAGAATGGTAGCTAATGTTACCTTTTTTTGTTTCACTATGTTTGTTATTATTTGGAGGCATATTAGCCAAGTATATTTTTATTATTGGGTCCCCTTTAATTTTTTTATTTGTTATCTCTCTATAAAACACTGTTCTGTAACTCTTGTGCAATTATTGAAATCATAGGCTGTACTTGTTCATCCCGATAAAAATATTGGAAACCCATTGGCTAGCGAGTCATTCAAAAGATTGCAGAGTGCCTATGCGGTTAGTGGTTTAAATTCTCAAGAATATTGATGTAATTTAATATATAATTTTTTTAAAATTTTCGTTCTAGAGCATTGACTTATAGTAACAAAAGTCAACTTCAGGTTCTTTGTGATGTGACTAAGAGGAGGATTTACGATGAGAGACTCAGAAAGGAAGAATTGAGCATTGTTCTGCACAAGAATCATGGATCCTCTAATCGGGTATTTAGATTCTTTCAGTGACAGCTTATTTTTGTATGTTTTAAAGTCAACATCTGAAAATAATCTTATCTGTGATGACCATGTGGCGCATATCCATTTATATCTGAGTATTGCAACGATTGACATTCTCTTTGGTGTTCACGATCATTGGTTGACTTTACATAGAGGATACTACAACATCAGGGATATCTAGATGGCTCATTATCTGCCGATGCAGAGGATTGCAACTACCATTATTGACTTTTGTGTTCATGAGCATGATATGACACTGTGACACATACATGTCATCAGACAATGAGAAGTTATAGACACATCCCTTCCTTATGACAATACTTTAATTTGTCTATGCCCTTGGATAATTATATTACCCTCTAATTGTAATGGTGAGAACCTTGCATCAGAGTATGCACCATGGCATATGGAACCTATCATGCTCCTGCCTATCCTGCACATGGTATGCATAATAAGGTTAGCACATGACATGGATGTGGGACCTAGGCACATTTGCTGGTGTGTGCAGAGCAGAAACACTCACTTGGCTCCATGACAACTGTGTTGTCTGGGGTTTTGGGCAGGAGCCTAACAACGTGGTCACGCAGGCTAACACAACTGCAAACAGCCTCTGACCAATCCAGATTCAGGGAATGAGTTTTTCCCCATTCTGTCAGCATCATACAAGGACGTGGCAGACAAACCAGGAGTGGGGTAGCATTGGTCCTCTCCCCAAGTGTCAGATATGATATGTCTGCGGAAGACTAGGCCACACGATGGTGACCTGACCATGCCCTAACCAAATATATGATGAGGGTTTGCTCCCCCACATAATTGGGTCCTTGGGCTTATTGCCAAAGCATCTATTTCTATCGCATATCATCCGTTTCGAGCAAGCAAGTTAGCTTCCACCACAGTGTGCTTGGGCCTTCTTGTTGTGTTTCTGCTGCCTGAGTGAGCACCAGGAAGGAAGAGGAGGATGTTGACATCGAGCAAATGTCAAAGCCTAACATGGGTGAGGGTTGTTCAGTTGTCTAACCTCACCCCATGACAATAATGCAGAGGAATGAAGAAGTGAAATAATGAACATGTCCCTCTTCCTCTCCTTTCATAGTTCTCTGTCCTCTCTGCAATAGGCCTCTCCCCCTCTCCCTCTTGATGAACCTGTCCTTGATCTCTATTCTCTTTCTCTCGATGAGGCATCTAATTCTGATAGGAGTACAATTCTCGATACATTCCTGCCAGGGTTGTATCAGGTTGCCGGTTGTCTTTATTTGAATGATAATAGCACATCAGGGATAACTGGACAATTGCATTTCCTTAGTAATGCAACTACCAGGACTGACGTTGGTGTTCTTGATCAATAGTTGACTTTATTTTTATAATAATTTTTTACATCATGAATTGTTCTGCGATTATCAATTTTTACTTTTATTGTTCATGTTCATTGGTTGACTTTATTTTTAATAATAATATGATACAGACTGGAGCAGTGAATGGAGGTGAAAAAAATCAAGACGCATAAAAATGCACATTGTGCAGCCGAATTCATCTATGGATCCTCACCAACAGGAGCATTGGCAGAGCCAGATGGTGCCAGGTCAGCATACTTTTTCTTTCCTTTGAAATAAGAAATTTCAAAAAAATACTTTACTCATGAGATTTTGTTTATTGTTTTTCTTTCACTAGGATTGTAGCCAATATCATCCGGCCAGAGATGGAGAAGGATGGCTTGAGAAGGGGCCCACAAGACCCACCTCCGGCACTAAAAAAGTAATTCTTTCATCAACGCCAGTATAAATTGTCAAACCTTCTAGAATATATACATTTTAAATATAGAAATCCTGGTTTCTATGTTCTAACGGTATGCTTTTTTTTTTTAATAATTCTAAAGGTATGCTTTAAAACTTATTTTTTTTGTTAAAAAAGGTTGTTTATTATTTAACCCTAGATTAGTAAATATTATAGTATATGACCCTGTCAGTACGTTGCCAGAAAGTATGACCATTATCTTTAAAACGTTCATATAGTTTGTATAAATATATCTGTTCTACATTTAAAGAAGTATTCCATTTTCTGACTTCATCTTTGACTCTAATCTTCTCCCTTCTGCAATATTTGATTCTAAATGATCTATCAATTGTGTGGAAGGGTGAAACCCTAATCGATATATTAAAATAAGAGGTGTACATGCGTCTATAGATGGGGGAGAAGATGATGAAATATGATCGTTCAATGTGGGACTGAGGCTCTATCAGGCCATATGCTAACAAACTGCCCGTAGTTAGACGGCATCTCTAGCTTATCATTTTTTATCAAAATCTTTTCAACTAAGATGATAGGGATATAATTGTTAAGATCGCGGGATTTTCTGATTGTGGGTTTTAGAGGTTTTTTTAATTGTTTTTTAGGCGGAGACTCCGCGGGCATTTGTCTGCGCTGAGGATAAGATCTTTGATATCACTGAGTGGGCTTCTTGTCAGGTTGGTTTTTTTATTAATTTGCATAATTTGGTTTCTCAACTTCCGCATCTCACTCGCTGAAAAGTTTCATTTTTGGGCTCTTTTTACTTTTCTAGAGTATGTTCTCAAAATCAGATCTTGTTGAGAAACATACACATCTCTCATTCTCTTCCTCACTCTCTCTCTCTCAAATGCTATCTCTCTTTCTTTTTTGTCCACTCTCTCCCTCATCTGGGTCTCAGTTTTTATCTATTTCTTAAGCAACAAACACCTGTGGCACATGTCTAAGATCAAAAACACCCATTCTCTCTCATTTCATCTCTCTATCCCTTGTCTTTGTTGTTCCTTCTAGGTTTCTCCCTGTATCTTTCATCCAGAAGAAAACGTTGAACTTGACATCAGAAGCACATCCCTCTCTCCCTTCCTCTCTATCCCTTTGCTGTCTCCTTTTTGCTTTCGTCTCTCTCTCTCTCTAGTTTCTCCTCTCATCTCTCTCATGGATTTTTGAATCTTCAAATTGAAACATGGCATCAAAAATACCAAATGCATGGCCTGTTTCCTCCTTCCCTGTCACACTCTCGCTCTAGTCTATCTCTCTGTCCCTATCTTTTCTCTTTTCATTGGGACCTCAAGGCCGCAATTTGGGAAACAAAACAGTCTCATGTGAGAGAAAGCACTCTCTCTCACAAACATGCACGCACTTTCTCTTTCTAGATTTAGTCTCAAGACATTTACTTGCGAAGCAAAAAGATTTGTTTGCATGTCAGGTTGGTTTCTAATATTCAGCATTAAACTCCTCGGAAATATTCATTTCAGAACTCTCTATCATCCTTTCTTATAGATCTCTGATCCCCAAATCAAAAGGTGGAAGGTCCTTATTACCATCTCACTTTTTGGAAACTCTCTCCTCTCTCCTCTCTTTCTCTTTACATAAGGGCGTTTAAAGCTGCACATGTATATTTCTTGATTTCTTGATTCACTGGTCTCTTCTTGATTTCGGGTCTCAAGAGCCAAGACTGAACCAAAAACACCCTTGTCAGATTAGAAACACTATACCTCTCTCTCTTTAAAGACCATGTCATCTGAATTTACTGATAATCATAGTTCACCATGGTGAAACTAAACCATCATACTAGCATCGCTGATCTATCTACTCTTTTTTTTCTTCTCCCAAAGATGCAGGGAGTGCCCTGCAAAATCAACGGCCATCAAGCGACCTTCCGAGCAAAGATTGTGGGGCCAGATCCAAGAGCCCCTTCATCGGACGAATCTCCTTGCAAATCAGATGCTCTGATGACGACGATGGCAATGATGGAGATGGAGAAGAAGGGTGAAGTTTTTTGGTTGAAGCAGGCATTCTCGTCGGGCCGTCTTTCCGATGCCCACCATCTTAAAAAAACTTGGACCCCTTTTAAGATCCCTCCCAAGAACAGCTTCGTCCGGCAGCTGCGCCGATATTCTCTTGGTTAGATCATCTCTCTCAACATGTATCTCCAAATTGTTGCCTAAATTTCCTAATCTTTAAATTGTTATCTAAATCCCTCAGTTTCCAACTGGTTCTCTTTGTCCTCACTCATATTATCTTATACTCTCTCTCTGTATCCCCAAATCGTTCCCTACATCTGCTTTTTTTTTTTTTTGAATCAGAGGGAGAAGGGCACCCTTCATTCCAACTGCTTTTAACTTGTTATCTGAGTCCCTCAATCTCAAACTAGTTCTCTTCATCCTCTCTCTCTCTCTCTCTCTCTCTCTCTGTCCATCTATCTATTTATCTATCAATCCATCCATCCATCTATTTATCTCTCTCTCTCTCTCTCTATCTCTCTATCTGTGTATCTATCTTTCTATCTATCCATCCATCTATTTATCTATCTATCTTTCTATCCATCCATCCATCTATCTATCTATCTTTCTATCCATCCACCCATCCATCTATCTCTCTATGTTTCTATGTTTATATCTATCTATCTATCTATCTATCTATCCATCCATCCATTCATATCTCTCTCTCTCATTCTCTAAATTTGTTGATGTTTAACTTGTTATCTAGATACCTGAATCTCTTACTAGTTCTCGTCATCCTCTTTCTCACACATTATCTTTTTTTTAAGGTTTCTCACGCATTATCTCATACACTCTCTATACACCTCCAAATTGCTTCCTAATTTCTTCAATTTTAAACTGTTTCATAAATTCGTCAATCTTAAACGAGTTCTCTTCATACTCTCTCTCATTATATTACGCGCTCTCTCTCTCTATCTTTCTCTACAACTTGTTTGCATTACTTTTCAATTTCTACATCCCTCAATCTCTAACATGTTCTCTAAATCCCTCAATCTTGAATTAGTTCTCTTCATCCTCAAACTCTCTCTCTCTCTCTCAACTTGTTTTTATTATTTCTCTATCCCTCAGCCTCTCCCTTAGCCTAAACTTGTTCTCTAAATCCCTCAGCCTCGCCCCTGGTTCTCTTCATCCCCTCTCTGTCTCATTTATCTCATACTTTTCTCTCTCTATCTCCAGCTAATTTTCTTCATTTCTCTTTCTACTCTCTCTCTCTCTTAAACTTGTTTTCTTTACTCTTGCATCTCTCAATTCTTTCTTATTTGTTATCTTCATCTCTCCATCGACTCTCCCTCTAACTTCATTCTTTATCTCTCTATCAACTCTCTTTCTTTAGTCCAATCTCTCTCTCTAACTGACACAAAGAGTTCCATGTAGAGATCTGACATGAGTGGGCCCAGAACTTTTGCGTACGTCAGCCCTAAAACATGCTGAAATGTCATTTTTCAATCTCCTTAATTTTCTTTTTCTGGGCGTGCAGATTGATCTAATGAATCCAGGGATCAATGTACTTAATTTTGCATTGGCCTCCCAAAAAGCAAGAATAGTACAATAAAACCCTGTGTTCTCTGTTATCATTAGCATCCAAGACTGGCCGTTGATTGAGATTTCTATGTTGATGGGAGCAACAACCCTTTGATCCGATCATCAAGCATGATTTCAAATCGATCTGAAATCGTCAAGCCCAATTTCTGAGAGAAGCATGTCGATCTGATCCAAAAGAGATTGATATGGATTAGATTGCCAGTCTATCCTGATTGTCATTCCCTAGCGATATAAGCTGCCCGATTTAAGTCGATTGATTGGAGCTTCAAAGATTACTATGGTCCTTTCTCTCTTGGAAACCTCGAAGAATGAAATTTATGAGAAATGAACCCTTTGATCAATCAAACCTTATGAGAAATGAACTTTCTTAAGGAGCGAGCCTCCCTAATCATAGGGTTGGTCAATTTTGATCGAGTCGATGATATGATCGTCGCTCTTCGATCAATTGATTGGCAACCAGAGCAAAGTCACTTTTTTGATTGATCGATAAGATCGCCGTGATCTACCTTAAAAGTTTAAAACACTATTCACGCCGTGAAAACAAAAACCTCTCTCGTTCTCTCTCTCTCTCTCTCTCTCTGATGTAGCCCAGAATGTAGCCCAGGAACCCACTTTGTATTATTCTGGGCAAATTTATATTGGAGGCCCATTAATAGCTTATTGGACCTAGGGAGTATCCCAAGGACCTGACGTATTCTATTGAAGATCACCTAAGGACCATAAATATTTATGACAGGTCTTGGAATCTTTAAATATCTTTCTGGGGAGGCCTAACAAGGCCTAGAAGATTTACTTTTGCTTTTGTCACTTCTATCTTTGACACGTGTATGATGTCAGAGTTGTATTTTCAAGACTTTTGTATTGTCTTTTCATGGGTCTTGTCACTTGGACGACCTTTCACTTTTTGAAGCCTATATAAGGCCCCCAGTTGTAACACTTAAACACAATTTGAAGTTATCCCTTTTGAGAGCTTTTCTTTCTTCTCTTGAGTGTTCTCCCTGTTAGAGAGTGCTCTGTGCTTGTGGATTCAAGTACACCCCTTGTGGATTCAAGGGTTGAAGAGGTTAGTTCTATGGACTCAAAACCTAACTCTTCTTGAAGATCAAGGTTTGTGGATTCAAACCATTGTTCTTCGTTGTTCCTGTGCTAAGGCTGCGTCACTCTCCCCTCCCCAATTGTTTCACACGTGAATGTTGAACGTTGCTTCGTATAATCGTATTGCATTGCCGCTTCTTCAGAACCTCTTCGTCATCTCATGCATGACGACAAGTTTCTTCATTTTCCTGTGCTTGATGCTGGTAAGCTACTCTCTATCTCTCTCATCACCCATCTTTTAATCTATCTATAGCTCTAGCTGCCCATCGATCTATCTTGACATCTATCCATCTATCAATCTATCTATATTTCTCTACCCATCTATCTTTCTCAGCCTTTTCTCTCATCTATATGTTGACTTCTATCTCTCACTCTACCCTTCAACTCATCTTTCTCTCCTTTACACTTATCTTTCTATTTATCTCTCTCTCTTCTAACCTGTCCATATGTATCCATCTACACAACTTTCTAGCTCTATCTACTCTTCTACCCATCTACAATATTCATCCCTGCTCATCTCTTTTTTCATCTATGCCTCTATCTTCCCATCTATCTCAACCTCTATCTACCCATCTATCTGTCTATCTGTCTCTCTACTAATCTCTTTGTCTATCACTATCTCGCTCTGTCCATCTATTACCTCTTTCTCCTCTCATCTTTGTATCCCCGTAATGGAATCATAGATGTTGATTTCTCATCTTTTCCCTTCCAAGCGGATGGAGGATCCAACACTGCAAATGATGCAGCAATGACGATGATGCACAAGTTATGGGATTCGGCTCTTGCTCTCGACCCTCTTACCACTGATGACGATGATGCAATGACGATGACTCTGTTGGCTTTTTCCTTCTACCATTGTCAAAAAGTCAACGTTCTTCTCCTCTTTGACTTTGAGTTTGACTATTTCCTTCATCTTCTCCACCTGAAATCAACAACCATTCATCCTTAAAGAAAGTCTAGAAAATGAAATAAAGCTAGATTCCCGCTGAATCATGGCAAGCTTGCGGAATGTCTATTATTTCTATTAATGATCGTCGACCTTTTGCTAATCGATTGCACAGACTAAGTTGATAGATTGAGGCGTCGACCTTTTGCTAATCGATCTCAGTCGATTGTGATTGTCCAACCCTACATAATCAGATTGCCATGATCGGAGTGGATCACCATCTTTGATGTAGGGGATCTGATCAGTGATCGTAGAAGATCTGATCATTCTGCCATCGATCGAGACTCTCTGACTAATTGACGATCTGATCAGCAATCCCATCGCCTATCAATCCCATCATGATCATGGCGGTCTGATCTGTAGACTCCAAAGATCAACCCATCTCTGATCATGATCATGGAGGTCTGATCGGATTGGATTTCTCCCTTTATAGCTTGATATTTAAAAAATATTTTAATCGATTAAATATTTTATAAAAATAAAACCATGAAAGCATGCGACTCGAGCGTCTAACAGACAGCACGTGCCCATTTCTTCACCCGCGTGTGCACTCGAAAAAGGGCGGGAAAAAGCGGAATAAACTAGACGGACGCGGGAAAACCGGAAGAGCAGGAAATTCTATCTGATCTCCTGGATAGCGAGCTTCGTGGCAAAATTCGACTGCTTAATCTCTGCACGACTGCCATGTAATTTATTTGATTTTTTTTCAGCGTACTTTTTCGTGTTACGTTTAATTTGAGTTTTTATAAAGATTTTCTTGCTCTGCTTTGATTTTCTAGATGAAATTCGACATCTGGGATCGGTATCCTTATTTTCTGCATGTTTAGTTCTAAAAATAAACGATTCTTATCGATCTTTTCATTTTGACGCGTCTAGTTGAAACTTTTTCATTCTTCACTATATCCGTGGTAGTTAGAAAAGAACTGTGACTTCATGATTTGTAGTTCTTAAAGAGTATTATCCGCTTAAGTTCTTTGCCGTAGGACATTCCTATTTTTACTCTTCTTGATATCTTCTCCTCTCGTCAGTTGCTTGTTTTTTCTCAATGTATATCTTGTCTATACGGTCAAGTCATTTGCTTTTTTTCCTTAGTTGATATTTTGATATTTCGGTTAAGTTCTTTCTATAGAATTCTCCTGTTATCATGTTATCTCATGGATATTTCGACTATCCGGATAAGTTCGTTGGTCCAGAATTCTTCGACCGCTTCTAAATATCTGCCCTTTAGTGATCTTATCTCATTGACATTTTGATTATCCGGTTAAGTTCTTTGCCAGAGGATGATCCTAACTCTTCTTGATTTCAGCTCCTTTTTCTCATTTGCTTGTTTTTTCCCTTAATGGATATTTTGATTATCTGGCATACGTGGAGCTTTGATCATGAAGAGATAATCTCAACTATTACGATTTCTTGAAGGACTTATGTCGTTGGAAGAGCTAAATTGATTCATTTTTATTCATCATTATTTACAGATATCTATCTATCTGGTCTTCATGGAGTTGAATGATCTCAATTCTGATGAAAACCTTCTACTTGAAGATTTGGACTCGTACTGGAATGAACTTAATGATAGATTGACTGTCTCGAGAATGGTAAATGATTCCATTATAAGAGGCATAATGAATGCTGTCTCTCAGGATGCCATGGATCTCGTCTCTTCTAAGGAGGAAGAGATTTCCAGATTAAAAGCAAGATTGCACGTTTATGAATCTGGTAAAATCATGGATACTGAATCAGTCTGTACGTTTGAAACTGATCGCAAGAATAGTGCCCATGCCCAGATTCATATTCAGACTTTGAAAACTGGCATCAAAGAGCTTATGTGCCCAGATTCTGGCGGAAAGGAAGTCCGTTTAAATGTTTTAACGGAAATGAATGATGCTGTTGATGCCCTAAATACACTCATTCCTAAAATGTACAATGACAGCAACGGAAAGGAGATACAGTGGGAGTTTGAGAGAGAGATCTGCAGCATCATCCTTCGAGATTTCATGAAAGCTCTCCGCGAAGAACAGACCATTTTTCTTCACAACCAAATCAGAATTTCGGATATTGAGGTTGAGCACAGGTCAGAGAAGATCATTGGTCTCATGGGTTTAGTCCAGGAGCTAGATTCCATGAATTCTATCCTCACAAGTGTTACATCAGAAATGGACTCTGAATTGAGAAAGGAAAAACCCATGGCCTGTAATAGAACCGAGTGGAATAGATTGAAAAGACAGTTAGAGTCATCACTCCATGAGAAGACCGAGGAGCTCTTTAGATTGAAGCGTGAAATTCTTAATGAGAAGGGTTCTTTCTGGCACAAGAGGGGAAAATTTACCGATGTACTTGTAGAAGTTGAGAAATATTTCCCTTTCTTTGATTTGAAATCAGGCCATCAAAAGGAAATCCCTTCAGTGAACTTGGAAAAGCTGAAAGATGAGATTTCAGATGCAGGTGGAAAGTTTTTCGCTGAAGTAGAATCCAGGTTGGATGAACAGATAGGGCATCTGGATAGAGTCGTAAATGAATTCAATTTTGTGTCTGTAAAATTAATGTCATCTGTTGCTAGCTTAGACGAAGCAATCTGTCAAAATCAAAAACAAGAAGCTAAGCTATGTGAACTAAATCATAGGCTTGTTTGTACATCAAATGCCTTAGATGAGGCAAAGAGAGAGAATGCAAACCTTTTTCAGACAATCCAACATAGAGAGAGTGAAGTTCTTTCTGCAACAGGGAGACTAGATGAGAGAGAAAGGCGTATGGAATCCATTTTAAAGCACGTTCATGAATTCTCAAGATCCATCGATGAATTCCAGAGCAGTATCTTAGCGCGTGTACAAGTCAGAACTGGCAGGTACTGATTTTGTGATCTCATTGTTTAACTTCACTTGAAAGCCATTGCCATAGAGCGCTGGAAATTCATATTTTTGTTTCTGATGCTGGATAAATCTGTTCAAGTATTCATAAATAGTGGAAACCAACTCTTCCATCGATTATTTTTCAGATTAGAAGGATTGTATTATCAACTCAGCCTTCTGTTTAAGGCATTCAATGAGTTGAAGGAAAGAGAATCTTGGTACATAAAGAATCTTGAGATGAGATCCTTGGATCTCCAAAAGGCAGAAGCTGAGGTAAGCTTTCATCACATAAATTTCTTTATGTATTTTTCAAGATGCATTTCCCTGGAGTTATAATTTCTGTTTCTTGATGTTATTGTCCAAATTCAGGTTGATATTCTTGGTGATGAAGCGGACGCTCTTAGGGGCATACTTGGGAAGATCTACATGGCCCTTGACTATTACTCCCCTGTGCTCCTGCATTATCCCGGGGTAAGTGTATCAAAATTTCAGGCTCCTTGGTTATATCTATTTTATAATCTTGCAGGGGACTATTTTTAAATATCTGAACTAGGAACGAGCGATAATGCGTGCAGGGCAAACTGATGTGTACAAAATCTGATCGGGGGCGTCTCTTTTACGCAGAGAAAGACATGAAGTTATATGGTAGGAGGGATGGAAAAGGATAAGAAGCTAGTTGGTGCAAGAAATAGGAAGAGATGAGAGAGAGATGAAACTGTAGTTTGGTTCAAGGGATCGGGAAGAGGTGTGAGAGAGAGGTAGATGACAAGGAAGTTTGGTGAGAGGGATGGTCAGAGATATGGGGCGAGAGATGAAAAGGTAGTTTGGTGCAAGGGATGGGAAGGGATGTGGAGAGAGAGAGAGAGAGAGAGAGAGAGAGGAAGATGAGAAGTTTGTTTGGTGAGAGAGATGGTATGAGATATGGGAAGAGAGAGCGATGAGGTATGGGAAGGTATATGGAAAGAGATAGAGATGAGGAATGGGGAGATACACACACACACACACACACACATATATATATATATAAATATATGTCTAGGTACACACACACGTGCATATGTCTATATCTATATATATATAGGTACACAAACACACACATATATAGATAAATAGAAAGAGAGAGAGAAGAGGAAGTAGTTTGGTAGGCGATGGGATGAGATAATATGTGTGTTTGTGTGCATATATATAGAGAGAGGGAGTGAGAGATTGTGTGCGTGTCTGTTTTCATATTTTCTACATTCAATGACACTCATGGTAAAAAAAATGTGCTTATCCTTCTGTTGTAGGTTATGGAAACTCTAAAGTTGGTGGAGAGGAAACTTAAAGGAAATCCACCCTTCATTCATGAAAAATCGGCCACAACGTTCTCCTATTGAATTCCGTTGTCCGTCAGCTCAGTGAAGATAAGCCAAGGTAACATTTATCTGGTTACCTTTCGTTACACATTGTAAGAATCACTCAAGAAGAAGAATACAAGTCTGAAACTAAAGTACAAGTCATAGTTTAGGGTTTTAGGTTTAACCCATCCTTGATGACAATTTGAAGGGAGCAGTGAACCGTTCCTTGTATTCCACCCTGAAGTTATGTGATATACCCTAAAACTCTCATCTAGAGAATCACTCGAGGAGAAGGGCAGTATAGAGTTTTCCCCTTGAGTATTTCATTTTCTTGCAGGTTAGTAACCCTATCTGCTTGTAGTGAAAGACGACCAACTGAAAGGGAGGGTTTCTTCAAACAACAAGAAGCTGAGGCAACTATTCAAATCAAATGAACTAGTGAAAAGATTTTTATGGTCTTGTTCTAAAATCTGATGGGTAGTTTGGTGCGTGGGATGGAAAGATGGATGGGAAGAGATAGGAATTTATAAATGGAGGAGAGAGAGAAAGAGAGAGATGAAGAGGCAGTGTAGGGGACGGGATGGGAATATATATATATATATATATATATAAAGAGAGAGAGAGAGGGGAGAAGGTAGTTTAGTGGGAGGGATGAAAATAATTACTAATATATGTATATATATAAAAGGGGAGAGAGAGATGAGAAAGTAATTTAATGGGAGGGATGGGAAGAGATATGAATATATATATGTACACAGCCAGAGGGAGCGAGAGAGAGGAGAAGGTGATTTAGTGGGAGGGATGGGAAGAGATGAATATATATATATATATAGATAGATAGATAGATAGATAGATAGATAGATAGATAGAGGGAGAGAAATTGTTTCATTTCATATTTTCTTCATTAAATGGTACTCATATTTAAAAATGGCAATCCTTCCCACGCAGGCTGTGGAGACTCTGAAATTGGTGAAGAGGCCTCTGAAAGGGACACCAAAAAAAAATTGGCTACCACAATCTCCTATTGGATATCTTTGCCCGTCAGCTAAGTGAAGATAAATCAAGGTGACATTTTATTGGGTTATCCTCATCACACTTTGTAAGAGTCACTCAATAAGAAGAACATAAGCCTGAAACGAAAGCATGAAGTCATGGCTCAGGGTTTAGGTTTGAGAACCCACCCAAGATGACGATTTGAAGGGAGCGATGAACTGTTCAATGTCCGAGGATTGAATGCCAATCTCTTGTCATCTCTGTCATGACTAATGGATGACAATATCCTCCAGGTCATGATTAAACATGTGACAGTTCTCGATTTGTTTTGGTTTGTTCAAAACTATTGAGAATAAGAAGATATTTCTTTGCCCGAATTATTCACAAAAGTGAACAAAAACAATGCAATTTGTCCACTTGAGGTGTTGACATAAATGTTTCGACTTTGATGTTCTTGGCAGTTTTCTTTCCAAACACTAAAGGATGATCGGTGATCACCCGGATGTTCTTGGGAGTTTTCTTTCCAAACACTAATATTGGATGTTGATTGTTTGGGATTCATTACATCACGAATATTTTGTTTTTTTTCTTTAGTGAAGTCTTTCTCCGTGTGTATCATGTTCCTTATGTATGTCTAATTTTCATGATGATGAGGATGATAGAACTTGAGTTTGCATCATGATTCATCAGCATGATCAGATACATAAAACAGAAATAAACTCGTACCTTGATTCAGGGGATGATTATTCGTCATCGTAGATTTCCGAAGTGGAGAATAACCTTCTTGAATATCCCCAAGATAATATCATGATCTCTAAAAGAAATAGTATTATATCTAGAGGGTTATAAGCATTGGGTTACTCAAGTGGACTATGGCTTCTTATTTATAGAGAGTGAGGAGAGCTTAAGCCTCTAATCAATAGTTAGTCAGCCCATTAATGACTAATAATTGATTTAATTGCCTCTACACATAATTAATCTCTACACACATAAATGAATGTCTTAATCTCTATATTAACATAATTAAATTATTTAATATGATTAAATGATAACTAATCTACAATAATACATAACTATGTCCACTTAATAGAGATTAAGTCCTAACAAAGGAATTATGGTTGGTCCTACTGATTCATTAGCCTAAAAAAACTTTGTTCGATCAACATGAGTCTGGTTGAAAATTTTCTAAGATGTTTGTCACTTTATAGTTAAATTTAATGAGGCATCTGGGACAATATCCTCCAAATTTCTGAAGTTTCTTCTTTTAGGGTTAGAGATGAAAAGGTGGATTTCCATGTTTTTGGGAGGTGAATCATTTTTTTTTTCCTTTCAATCTTGAATTCTTCCAGACTTGGGTCCTTTTCTCCTCCATCCACTTTTCTTCTCGTGTCTTTTTTAAAAAAATTACGATTCTTTCCATCAAATGTATCATTTATTTCATCCATTATATTGATATATTGAGAGGGTAAACTCATGTAACCAAGATCATCTTCTTTCCTATTATTCTTGAGAGTTGAAATGAGAGGGCTTTTTGGTCAAACCCAAGTCAATGTGCAATTCAAGGCTCAGAGAATTGATTGTAACATCTGGTTGGAGAAATTCGATTGCAAAATAAGTTGTCATATGGAGTGTAAAGATGGAGGCAATATGGACTGCAGTCGGTCGCTCGCCCTCTTTCTAGTGTGGTCTAGTGCACTGAATGTTGTTTCTATTCCTAGATTTGCACAAAGGTGATGAAATTTGCTTGAAAAGAATAAAATTTCATATCAAGCCCGTCGATGATTTCGAGGTGTTGCTATTTTTCTAAAATGGGAAAAACATTCTTGGGAATTTTCTTGTCGATGATCTACATAGGATTGATCGATCATGACAACTTTTCATGCTATATTTGGCTCATACCTAATCAGAGAGTCAAGATTCTCACGTTTTCTATCCCTCTAGAGAATTACAAGTGGTCCTTGATAGGAAGAGAGAGAATCAACCAATTTTATTGAGAGAGAGAGAGAGATGACTTCTTACATTTGAGCATACACTTCATAGAACCCTTGCCCCACAACATCCCAATCCACTTCACAGAGGCTAAAATCAGACCATGAACATGGCCTCCCATCTACAAACATCAGAGGAGATCGTTGACCGGGACGCCACACGATCAGCAAACATAGAACATCTGATCAATTTGATCACAATCAAGGATATAGTATCGATCACGGACTTGATTGATGACCTTATCACCTACCAGATCATTTTTTATAGGGTAAAAATCTTATAGTGGCACGACCTTTCATTTTAGGTCGAGATTGTGGCACGACCTTTTTCTATGTCCAGTTTGTGGCACCACGTCAGCATTCCCGCTGAGGTGGACGGTTTTCTTATTCCGTCCCCCACGTGGCTGCCACGTTTTGTCCACGTTTTCATTCTCTCTCTCTGCACTCTTTCTCTCTCTTCATTCTCTCTCTCTCCCTCTCTTTCTGTCTTCTTTTTCATCTCTCCCCCTCAGAGACGGTCTCTCTCGCGACGGAGAGCAGGCTCCCCCCGAGTCGGTCGGTCAACAGAAAGCAGCGAGAAGATTTTCGACAGGTCGGAAACAACGACAGCAGCCTTCGAATTTTTACTAGAGACAACGACCTTGTCTTTGACTCTCCCACATACCCCGTTATAAATTTACCATGGATCTCGTCAGAGCTCCAAAAAAGAGGTTCTAAGCGAGCATGTAAAGTCAAAACAATCCAGCGAGAGGCAACTCCACTCCGTGAGGAAGCGGCGAACTGACGACGTGGTGGCATTGACCAAAGACTATCATGTTGACCGCCATGGATTCCGGCAGCTTGTGCAGAGCGAATGCTCCGCCACATATGGCGGCGAAGCAAGGGGGAGAGGAGACCGGCTCCATCGAGTTGTATTAGCTGCCACTAAACAATGTAGGTGGTTGAATCTACAGATATAAATATTTGAACATTGTGATTTCTCTTGTCATTGACTTTTCTTGATAATGCAGGTCAACGGTTGGATGAAATGAAGCTGAGTGCTCTTGTGAAGGTTGAGGACCTTTTGCATATTGTGGGTAGCCCTTTTGTCTGTTGAATCGATAATTGCTTATCCGAAGAATAGAGAATTGCTTATCTCGTTACCGTTTTTGAAAGAATTTTGTTTTTTTATAGATGACAGAGACGAAGCTAGCATTTCTCGCCTCAGCTGGTGCATCTCCTCTCTGTGAATCCCTAAAGCACTCTACAATAGGGTCGGGAGGACTCATCATCATTGGTCCAGAAGGGGTTGAGCTTTCTCTGTCTACTCATCTTATCTCTCTCTCTCTCTCAATTTTATTCCACTCCTATCTTCAACAGTATTTAACTCTCTTTCTTCATTTGTATGCATATTAATGGAGGCTTACTTTCTTTATCTCTCTGTCTCACATGCGCCAGTGTGCACACACACGCAGTCTTTTATTCTCAATTTCTCTCTATCAAAATCGGATGTTTTTTTAACCCTTACAGATTTCTCTGAGAAGGAAGTGGAGCTCATCACTGAGAGCGGGGCAACTCCGGTTGGTCTGGGTCCCAGCCGATTGCGCGTGGAGACTGCCACCATCGCCCTTCTGTCCGCTCTTATGCTCTGGTGCGAAGCTCAATCCGTAACCCAGAGAGAGATCTAGTAGAATAAATGATTGAACTCGACAGCGAGATGGACCAACTGGTCAACAGAATACTTCAACAATGGAGATGTTCTATGGAATTCTGGACTGGCCAATGACGCTCGTTGAACATTTCAAGAGGAAGAATAATTCGCAGCCCCATCCCATAGAATCGGCGAGCAACAGTCACGACCCACAGATGATGGAAGAGTTTGTTGAGGCTTCGCCGCCATATGTGGCGGAGCATCCGCTCTGCACAAGCTGCCGGAATCCATGGCGGTCAACATGATAGACTCTGGTCAATGCCACCACGTCGTCAGTTCGCCGCTTCCTCACGGAGTGGAGTTGCCTCTCGCTGGATTGTTTTGACTTTACATGCTCGCTTAGAACCTCTTTTTTGGAGCTCTGACGAGATCCATGGTAAATTTATAACGGGGTATGTGGGAGAGTCAAAGACAAGGTCGTTGTCTCTAGTAAAAATTCGAAGGCTGCTGTCGTTGTTTCCGACCTGTCGAAAATCCTCTCGCTGCTTTCTGTTGACCGACCGACTCGGGGGGAGCCTGCTCTCCGTCGCGAGAGAGACCGTCTCTGAGGGGGAGAGAAGAAAGAGAAGACAGAAAGAGAGGGAGAGAGAGAGAATGAAGAGAGAGAAAGAGTGCAGAGAGAGAGAATGAAAACGTGGACAAAACGTGGCAGCCACGTGGGGGACGGAATAAGAAAACCGTCCACCTCAGCAGGAATGCTGACGTGGTGCCACAAACTGGACATAGAAAAAGGTCGTGCCACAATCTCGACCTAAAATGAAAGGTCGTGCCACTATAAGATTTTTACCCATTTTTTATAATATATCTCTATTCTCTCTCTCTGATCGCCTAAGTGATCAGCAACCCTTGATCCAATCATGATCCATTTTGATTGATCAAAATCAACTAATTTTCTATCATACTCTATGCAATCTTGATCAGATCACCGTTCCCTACTCCCATCATTGATTTCCTCTCTCTCCCCTTCATGACACTCAGCAGATCTAAGGGGCAAAGTGGTGAATTCAGGTAATATTCATATCCTTCAAATTCTTGATAAATTCATCACCCACCTGAGATCCAACCCTAACAAAAACTGCAGGATAACCGAGGGGAGCTTCAACCCTAGATTTAAATCCTCCATAACCTCCTCCAAACAATTTCCCAGACCAAATATGCCTCCATGGCATTACCTCCCCGCCAGGAAAATAAACCCTAACATCATTTCTCCCCTGATCCAACACAGGAGCCACCATAATCTCTGTACCCACCAGAAATTGCTGGTAGGTTAGATCCTGAACGATTTCATCATCTGGGTAGTGAAGAAAAAGGTGCCGCACGACTGGAATCCCCTTTTGCGACGCTTCCTGGAATCAATTAGGGTTTGTTTAGGGTAAATTTTGGATTATCCCCAACTTCCAGTTAGGGGAAATCACCTTTACGAGCTGAATTCGGTAGAATTTCCAGGCATTGTAGATTTTGGCGAATCGGGCGAAGTGCACTAGAGTTCTCTGGTTGGAGTAGAACTGACAATTTGAGGCCGGCTTGTTCCCCTGCAATTTGAGGCCGGTTTTCAAATTTTCTTCAACACCAAAGAAGAAGAAGAAGAACTAAATTTCACGATAATTTAAATTATTTACATAAATTTATAGATTGGACGGCTTGTTCCCTAGCAAATTTTAGGGTTTTCAGAAGAGCTCCAACAGAAAGAAGAAGAAGATGAAGCATATATTATACATTCTGATTTTACCTCGTGGGTGCGGAAGATGGTGGTGAAAGCGTTGACTTCCATCCAGCGTAGAAGAAGCTCTTCCGTCCTGCAATATCGGACAACAGGAACGTTGACCGAGCAGTACCCGCCGATGTCACTATGGTTGAGGGAGAAACCAGAGAACCCGCCGCTGAGGAGGCCCACAACGGAGCTCTTGATGCCGTCATTCTTCTGCCAGCTGACCATCTGGTCGCCCTCCCAGAAGAGCATTGACCACTTTGGGCTGTCCCTGAAGCCAGCTCGCATGAAGAAGACAAGGGCGTTTTCGTCTGTTGGGTGGGTGTTGGTGGTGGGCTTGAAGGAGTCCGTGAAGTCTCGATTGACTTTGGCCCACAGTTCGGGGTACCTGTTGTGGGCCGAGATCGGGTCCTCTCCTGCCATTAGAAGAAGATGATGATAATGATGATGACGATTATGATGATTATGATGAAGATGATGGTAATGATGGCGGTAGTGATGATGATGATGAAAGAAGAACAAGCTTATGATGGAGATAATGATGAAAGATGATGTTCATTCTGGTGGTGGTGGTTGTGGTTGTGGTGGTGATGATGATGATGATGCCAGAATAAGAAGATGAGGATGATGATAATGATGAAAGATGATTAAGAAAATGATGGTGGTAGTGGTGGTGATGATGACGATGATGTTTTATGAGGAACAAGATGAGGATCATGATACTGATGATAGCTGAAGATAATGATGGTGATGGTGGTCGAGCAAGAAGAGAAAAATAAGAGAGCAGATGATAATGATGCAAAAGGAAGATGATAGGGATGATGATAATCATGAAAGTTTCAGAAGATGGTGATGACTATGATAATGCAAGGAGATGAATAGGACAATGATGACGATGATGGCGGTGATGGTACTGTGGTGGTGGCAATGATGATAATGATCGTGATGGCTGTGGTCATGTTGAAGATGATGATGGCGAAGATGATAGTGATGCAAAAAAGGACTAGAAACATGCAAAAGAAGATGTCCTCATGAAGATGATGATGACAATAGTGTTCATGATGATATGACGAGACGATGACAATGACAATGATGACATTGGCCACAGAAAATGATGATGATAATGATCATGATCATCATCCTGATGAGAAGGGTTCAGCAACATACCAGAGAAGAGTTTGGCATCTAAGGGAAGACCCTCCCCAAAGTCAGCCATCCATCCACTAAGACCACAGTCAACCATCTCTTGCAAGATCTTCTTGAACCACTCTCCAGCTTTCGGATGAGTAAAATCGATTATTCCAACCTCGAATGCAGTATTCGGCACCAAATACGTCGACCCATTTCCATCCTTGACCAAAATATCCAGATCATCTGCTTCCTTAAACAGATTCCTCTTCCTATTCAGCTTCGCTTCCGTCTACAAAACCACCCAAAAATAAATTTCCCAAACGGTTAATCACCATCATCATCATAGTCGTAGTCGTCGTCATTCTTACCGGAGCTACACAGGGATTACAATATCCCATGACCCGGATCCCATGATCCCGAAGATCATCCACGAGATGCTTCCATCTAGGATACCGATCCTCGTCAAGCTCCCAGTTCCACCATAGTTGAGACCCAATGACCGTCTCTCTCTGCCCAACCCAATCCTGAAATCCCCATCATCAGCTTACAGATTTTCTCCCTCAGTGTACCCATAAAAACATCAAAATCAAACCTGCAACCAGAATGCAGAGATCGGCACGTCATGTTCCTTAAGCTTTTCCCATGTCCGAAGAACAGCTTTACTCCCACCTTGCATGCCCACAACTGCGCCGGAAATGATCCATGAAGGAAGCTCAGGAGGTCTCCCGACAGTTTCCGTAAGTCTCTCCACAAGCTCCAGTGGCGTCTTCCCTTCCAAGATCCTTAATTTCGCCGAGGACCCGTAAATCTACACGTGAAAAGCTTCCCCGATGAAAAACACGCAACAGCATACCTTGATTTGCCATTGTTAGAATCGAGATATGGGGAAGATCAGAAACCTAGGAGACGAATGTTGAAGCATGAAAAGGTTTTGCTCTTTGTACGCGAACCCTCAGAGGCAAATGAGTAAATGACCCAAAAAAGAATGCATTTATACAATTGTACCATTAACTATTTATAATTGTATTTATGCCCCCATAAGACTTCATTTGATGAATATCGAACCCCAGAACTCAATTTTTCTCTCTTGAAATCTTGCTGCTCTCTCTCTAGAAAATTTGTCGGTGAAGAGAAAACCAAAGAATCTTACCAGGATTTGGATTCTATTTGGCTCTGAGAGGTCCAAGACTGTAATTATTCCTCATTGTATTTATACCCAATGAGATTATAAAATTAACTCAACGGAGTTTGGCTCTGACAATAGAAAGTTTACTCTCTCTCTCTCTCTCTAGAAATTTTCAAATAGAGAGAGAAGATCAAAGAATCGTACCTGGATTTGGATTCTCTGAGAGTTCCAAGACACTAATTTTCCCTAATTTTATTTATACCCAAGATTAACAAATTCTCTTAAGGGAGTTTGGCTGCTACATTAGAAATTTGAATTTCTGTCTCTGAAAATCTTGAGGCTTTCTCTCTCTAGACATTTTCTCTCAAGAAATCTTGATACTTCTATCTCTAGAAGATTTTTGTAGTTCCTCTCTAGAAATTTTCAAGTAGATGGAGAAGAGGAAAGCATCTTGCCTGGATTTGGATTCTGTCCGGCTCTGTGAGGTCAAAAACAGAGTAATCATGGCCTTCTAGAAACGCCGCCTTCATTTTAGACGTCATGAAGAAGGGAGAAGGAGCGTAAGTTGTGCTCCAGTCTCCTCCTGATCTGAGAGAAAGATGCCATGTCATCTTCTTTTTTTCCTCCTGCAGGGTTTCACTGAAGTTTCCTTTACCTGTGGCTGACTAAATTTGCGGCGAAGGTGATGGGCTGATCTCCTCTCCCAATTCCTTGCTCTTGAACCAGGATTGGAACTCTCATCCCTTTGAATTCGATCCTCGAGAATTGCTCTCCAAATCCATAGATCTTCTCTTCTTTCTCGCTCAAGAGAGTGATCACCACTCTGTTGAAAGACCCACCTTTTTCCTTTTCTCTCTCTTCTTCGAGAATTATCTCTCCAAAGGTGACATGGAAGCTGACGTCATGTGGGTTTTCCTGTTGGAGGAGGAGAGAAAAAGAGGAGTGGAAGTGGCGGCGCCGCCAGGTCTCTCCGGTGACCTCGCCGGAGATGAGGCAGGATGAATTGTGTTCCTTTATTTGGTGGATGAATTGGTTTTTGGCGAGGAGAGAGAGGCGGGTGTCAGAAATGATAATGGAGCCGCGGCTTTCTGATGCTGCCGTGGCAGCAGAGGCGGCTGAGATGAAGGGCTGGCCAGGGAGGGAGGAGAAGATGGGGCGGTTGGGGTTGGCGGTTGAGAAGAGAGAGATGGATCCGCCATCATCCGGTATCCATGTAAGATGGAAGTTGGAACCTATGGGGAAGGAATGGGATGTAGAGAGAGAAGGGTGATGGTGGAGAGAGCCTCGGATAATGGGGAGACCTTTTGGGGTTGGAGGGAAGGGGTTGTTGATCCTGCTGTGGTGCTTCTTGGAGAGATGCAGGGATGGTGCCATGGAGAGAGATAGGACAGAGAGATACACAGAGAGAGAGAGGAGAAGTCGGGAGGGAGTCCGATCAAAGTGAGATCTTTAGGATGAATTGGATGGAGGATTGTCGAACTCCACCTATTTATAGAGAGAGAGAGTACGATCAAATTTGAAAGATAGCCGTGCCCATGAGTCAAAGCCCCGAATTCTCATCCCTAGAGAGAGAGAGATCAAAATTGAAGGATAACAGAGCCCATGAATTGGACGAAAAGAGAGGATTGCACGACTCCACCTCTAGAGAGAGAGAGTTTGACGGGTTCATTCGAATCGGGGTGGGGCCATACAAAGAGGGCAACTTTTTCCCGGATAAACACCGCGCTGAATCTTAGATTCTCGGTCAACCCACTCTCTCACTCCTCAAAGGTCTTCCTCGATCTCTCTGATTTCCTATCAGCTGACGGATCAGCTACTCTTTGCGCTCGCATAATTGAACCATTCTCTCTCTAGCTCTCCTTCTCTCTCTCTCTCTCTCTCTCTCTCTCTATCTATCCATCTATCTACCGATGTATTATCTATCTAGCTCTCTCTCTCTCTATCTGTCTATCTATCCATCTATCTACCGATGTATTATCTATCTAGCTCTCCCTCTCTAACTATCGATCTATCTATCCATCTATCTACCGATGTATGTATCTATCTAGCTCTCTCTCTCTCTACTCCAGAAAAGGAAGAAACCCAATTGCGTACCCAGACGTAATGAGAAACGAGGTTCGTCGCGCGTTAAAGGGCATAGAGACAGGGCTCTGTGGAGGGGAAGAGTGATGAATCTGGACGCCAATGCCGGCAGATTCTTTTACAGCAACGACTCCCTTCTCGTTGCCCTTTTTTGGCAGTGCATCTGCCCGCTTTCGTTTCAAACATTCATTCCGAACAAGTTGTCTGGCAGTTTTATCCCAGACCAGCCAAAACTCCCGTTAATTCCATTTAAAAATCTCCTCTGTTCTTCTATCTGAGTCCCATCTTAGACAGAGAAACTCTCTCTCTCTCTCTTCAATTATACAAACGAAGTCCCACGGTACAAGCCCCGAATTCTGATCAAACAAGAAGCGCACATTTCGCTTCTGGATCCCATCTTTGGATAGAGAAACTATCTCTCTCCTCTCCCTCTTAGGTAAACAAGCAAAGCGGTATGAGCCCTAAATCCTGATCAAACAAGAAACTCCACTGTTTTCAATCTCTCTCTCTCTCTTGTTTGAATCCGGATCAAAGAAGACATGCCCACTTCACTTTTGAGAAGATGAAAATCTCTGCTAATCCTTCCGAATCCCATCGATAGACACAGAACCTGCGATCACTGATCAGTTCGCCATGATCGATTAGACCTGCATGATCAATGCAAGCAATCCGATCGGTGATCGTAGAACCCATCTCTCTCTCTCTCTCTTCTCTCTCTCTCTCTCCCAAACACAGACAGAGACAGATGCATTTGTGCTTGTGCGACGGCCAAAACAAACCCCTATGTCTTTCTTCCTCCCTCTCCGGTGCCCTAAAAACAACACAAAGTCAACGCGATGTTCAGCGTTGACTTCAAATTTCAGAGAAAATATGGAAGACCCATCAACAACTTCAAAAACGTTAGACTGCCAGTCAATCCCGGCAACCTTGTCAGGAACTTTTGGCCGGTGAAATTTGACCGTTGACCAGAGCTCCCATGATTTCTTTTGGCTTTTTAATGTCTCCTCCCGATGGTCTGACTTTTGGATGAGGTCAGAGCTTCCACGAGTCGGTACATCCACCGATCAAGCATCCCTGCCAAGAAAGCTAGGATGAGTAGATGGGTCAACGGCTAGAGAGAGAAGATATGAAGCAGCAGGTAGACGAGTTGGCAGGTAGAGAGAGAAAAGGGTCCATGAGCAGTGAGATGGGTCAACAGATAGAGAGAAGTGGACCAATGGGCTGAGAGAGAAAGGTGGATTATTGAGAAGAGAGAGAAGATAACCAGTCAACGCGAACGTTCCGCCTAAAACAGCGCACAGGCGGGTGATGAAGTGCAGAAAGCTGCGCCGTTGCTCCTTGATTTTCACCGTTATTGGAGAAAGATCATAGATGAACAGCACAGCTGTTTCACAAGAACACCGTGTTGGTCAACTCTAAGCTGCCTAGAGAGAAACTAGGGGTTGACTTTCACCTGGCCATTTCTTCTCATCGCTCTCCTTCATCTCCACAAAATATTCTGTAACAGAGAACTGATTCGTGGGCAACACCTCCTTAGAAATGTATCTATACTCAGTTGGAACCACCTAAAAAACTCTGCTCATTGAGTATGATTTTTAATACGCATATGAAATCAAAATCCCTAAAAATGAAGTAAATCATGCACCTTGATGTAATATCTGAATGTTCCACTGGTATCATGCAAGATCCTCCTGGTTCCATCCAACGGATTATGAATTCCTGGATATTTCGGACCAAATGATAAATCATGGATCTCATGACTCACATTCACATGAGATGATCCTCCAAAGATCTGGATAGTTGACAGAATCGAATCAGATAATATTATTAAGATTAAATAAATGGCTGATCCGGTACCTGTTGGGCAACATAAATGTTCAATCCATGAACAGATATGTGGAAATTTCCAGCAACCCTCTGGACATCTAAAACCCCATAAATCTGGATGCAAAAATAATTATTACATTTTTCATTTTTAAAGAAAACAATGTCGGATTAAAAGGATAATTACCCGACATCCTTCGCCATTTTCCAGTGATTGTTTAACTCTCTTAATCATTTTCTCAGCATCCTGGTCTAACCCTGATCCTTTCTCGTGTGAAGTTCCATTATGACCATCTTTTTCCGCATCTGCAGAAGAAATGAAATTTTAATTTCTTGAAATAGCAACTGATGGTTGGGTTAAGGGATCATGTGATCTATAACCCCAAGGGGCCATATGATCGATTGTAAGGTAAGGGAAGATTCAATCAGGACCTTTGGAGTTTTATAGAGAGGAATAAGAGAGAGCTTTTTCTAACACATCAGGTATTCCCTGGGGATGGAGAATTAGGGTTTTACAGGGTTGCTTACATTCAATCAAAGAATGGGTGAATCACCTTGATCGAGTGATACAAACCTAACTATAGTTAATATGGTCATTGGGCTAAAGGGGTATAAAGACCCGACATGTAGGGTTTCTGGAATTTATCATCAATCTTCCATTATTCTCTCTCAATGGGTACTCTCTTCCGCACTTCTCCCCTCTTTCTGTAGGGGATTCCAATACATTCCATGCGAGTGTATGATCAAGCATCTGTCGAATGGCTACTTGATTCTGATCAGGGAGAACCAGTTATTATATCCTCGTTATCATTCCCTGATCATGATGATCGATCGAATGATGAAAGTCTAACTGACGTATTATAGAAAGTTAAATAAAAAATATGACACTATGATGAAAAAAGCAAAGATTACCTTGAGCTTGTGACTTCTCTTTCGCGACAAGATCAGAGACATATTGTGAGTTAAAGATATGCCCTTCTTTATTTAGATGAAGCTGTTGAGTCGATGGGAAATATCAAATCAATATTAAAATTTAGCCATTTTTGGGTAAGCCAGAGCATATAAAATAGATAATAGAACATCTAAAAGTAGATTGGGATCTAAATAATTGCATCTTTAGTCATAGAAAAGATAAATGTTTCACAACAGATGACAACTATCGAGATGTCTTTTCATGCCCAATGTCAGGCGACTGAAATCATCTGAAATTAAAATATTACTGAAATACAAAAACAAACAAGAAGCTTCTCAGAAGACTTGGCTTATTAGCAATGACCAATGGCCAGCTAACTAGACATGAATGCTCTGGTAAGGGTTAAACAAGATATATGAAGCAACAGTTTATAAAATCAGCCCAAATGTTAAACTTCAGCGTTGAAAATTTGCCAATAGTGTTAACAGATAGCAAGAAAGAACAAGATAGACAGCGATAGGGAAAGATAGAGAATGAGTGAAGGAGATAGCATGAAAGAGCAAAATAAAGATTGGGAGAGCAAGCGAGAGGTAGAGAGAGTAGAGGGAGGGCAGAAGACCAACCCCTGGTCATTAACAGGGACGGTCATTTGTAAGGCGACCCTACCACACCAGTCAACAAATGACTAAAAAGTAGACTTCTGGACAAGATCATCAGTCAAGGCGTTGACAAGAGCACAACTTGTAGAATATCACCAGGGCTTCTACATTCACATGTTGGACTTTTAACCAAATAAACTAGGCTTATCAGAAAGAAATTATAGTGATTTGAATTCTTATCCCATGCCCATAATTCTTATGATCGACCATGAGGTACATCATAAGATGAAGAAGAATCTAGAATATCCATTTTAATGGGAGAGGAAAAAGGAGGGATTCTGTGAAAAAGAAAATTAGTTCTTGACCATAAGCTGATTTCTGTTTTTTGTCTCCTAAGATGTTGGCTACTTCATCTCATCTCTTTCATCTTCTTGGAATGAAAGTTGTATTTAACTTTATAATGTGAATCACTTTCAACTACTATAGTATATAATGTACATTGATTTGATAATTTGTCTAAATTCACGAACTCTGTAGATGATTTGTCAAATGGAAACATATTATTAGAATAATGCTCTTATTAATCCTGGGAAACCATTGAGCTTCCTAATCAGAAAACTTAACCTCTTTCTACCAATTAATATAAACTTGAATAATTTAAGATTGATGGAAAGACGAGGAAAAAGAAATAAAAGTATCAACCCAGTGAACTGGGACAGAAAGCTTAGAGGGGATCTTAGAAAAATCCTTACTTTCCAAATATTTGTGTCCACATCCACCTCATGTTTACCGGATATATCAACAGAGTCCATGCTTAGAACTTCAAAAGAAAAACGTCAAACAGTCAGTGGCCAGGAAAATTTTAATCCCTTGATGATCAACTACAGGAGCATTAAACTGATAATGGTAAGAACAAACCTTCGCAAGGCAATGAAGGAAAGGAAATATTTACGTGGATTGGAAGAATTTCTCCCCGCTTCAAATCCACTGACATCTACGGAAAATAGCAGGAGTCAAATTTATTGATCACTACTACAAATTTTTCATAGTTGATCACTACTACAATTATCTCGAGCTTAAATTCAAGGAAAGGTTAAATCAATCCGGAAGACAAAAAGGATAGGTAATTCGTGAGAAAATAATAAACCTGATGCGTAGTATATATTGTGAGATAATACTTCAGTTCATGTACAAACAATGTCGCCATGATAGCTAAGCCTACAATTGAGACT
The DNA here is from genome assembly GCA_024174645.1 of Lemna minuta. NCBI lineage: Eukaryota > Viridiplantae > Streptophyta > Magnoliopsida > Alismatales > Araceae > Lemna > Lemna minuta. The sequence continues at coordinate 3,779,022 of CM044116.1, read as the reverse complement.
GCAACAACAAGACATTAAAGACGTGAAGAACATAAAAACAATAACTAAGTATGATTAATTGGAATTAGGAAAAAAATTTCGAGTTGAAGCATTGCAAATAAATAAGGATCATCCTACCAACTGCTCCGCTTGAAGTCTTCTTCAACAGATGCTCTTCTGCGCGTGGGAATGCATCAAGGTTTCTCAATGCTTGTAACCTCATTTCTCCTTGATCTTCAAACTTTCAATGAAAAGAAAATCTGGAAAAGGATGGCAACAATCATAAGATATCTCATTTATTCTTGATTTCAATATTTTAACAATAAGAAGATAAGAAAAAAAGGATAGCAAAAATGACTAGATATCTCATTTCTTCCTGATTTGAAAACAACTTCTGAAAAAGGAAGGCAACTATGATGCGGTTCCTCATTTCAATACTTTAACAAAAAAAGATCCGAAAAAGGATGGCAACAATTACAAGATATCTTATTCTTCTTGATTTCAATGCTCAAATGAAAATAAGATATGAAAAAAGGATAGAAACAATAACAAGATATCTCAGTTCTACTTGATTTTAACTAATGTAACGGACGAAGATGTAAAAAAAAATAGCAACAGAAACGAGATATCTCATTTACATCTTATTCCAATAATTAAACGAAAAGAAGATCCAATTTTTTTTGCTACGTAAAAGGGTGACCTTCCTTTTTGCGTTTGAACAAAAACAGAATACAATAAAATTTAGATGTGATAAAAAATTAGATAAAATTCTGATTAAATCAGATTTTTGATGCCAGACTATAATCTGGTACAAGAGATATTAAAACAACATGATAAATAGATTGATTGACTCCAGAAAACTAAACGAACAAAAAAAAACCCCGAATAAACCCTTCGCGACGAATCTGCTCGAGTAAACAAGTCAAATGAGACCAAACCAGATAGAAAAAGAAAAAGAAGGAAACTCAATTAACAAACGAGCAATCCGGAACCTGAGTTCTTCGGAGATCGGACCAGCCGGAGAACTTGAAAGCACCAAATCCAGAAAACGCAGTTTGAGAATGTCTGCTTCAAGGAGACCGCAAGTTCTATAGCGAATTCTGGAAGGCTTTAGGGTCGCCGACGGGTGCAAGAGGGGAGAGAGGGAGAGAGAAATGACTCGTGCGCGCACACAGACAGCGAGAGAGAAGGTGGCCTGCGGTGCCGTGTCCTTATAACGGACCGGGCTTTGCTACTGGGCCAATAAACAGTCAGCCCACGGAACCCAGACAGACGTATCCGGTACTAGAGATGCCCGATTCCGATATCCAGATGCTGGATATCTCTCTCTCTGTCTGTCTCTCTCTCTGTCTCTCTCTATGTCTCTCTCTCTCTCTCTCCCCACAGGATTCATGATTTCACCTCTCTCAGGCACTCGTTCGACGCCATCCACCAACCACCCTTCACTTGTGGTACTCAGATCGTGGCCTTCTCTCCGGTGTTGTCGGCCCATCATCCTCGGTGGCGGTGTCAGCCCATCACCACTGTTATCGCTAGATCATGCTCTACATGTGGCTTTCTATCGTTGAAGAACATCAAATGAAGTCATTTTGGGCATAGATTGGCTTTGCACATTGCGATATCCTACTACATTTCAAGACCAATGGAAATCCTATATACTTTCCAAGGGAATGCCTCTACAAGCCTTCTGGAACTATCTTTTTGCTTCACTATAATCTATCAATCTTACTATCTAGGCTCCATGAGGATCAACACTTGACCATCATAGTGAGGGAGGATTTTTTTTCTCAAGAATTCAAGTTAGAGACACAATTAAGCATATCCCTAAATTGAGTTCGTTGCTACTTTCAATTGCTAAAATATTTGAAGTTTGTCGTGGAAGATATTGTCTATATTGCAAGTATATCATTGAGCTTGCCTTACTTATTTTTTTCAGCTTTTAAGAGAATCTTGGAAGTGCTTCCTTTCATGAAAATTGAAGAAGGTGTTGCCAAGTTGGCGCAGCCGTAGCGCGGAACAATGTAGAACAGAGACTTGAATCCATAAGCCTTGATCTACAAGAAGGAATAGAGTCTGAATCTAGATAACTAATCTCTTCAACCCTTGAATCGACAAGTGGGTTGTACTTCAACCCCCGAGCACTAGAGCACTCTCAGATGGGGAAAACACTAAGAGGGAGAAAAACAAAGCTCTCAAAAAAATGATAACTTTAAATTGTCTCCTCGAGGGTTATAACGGGGGCCTTATATAAGCCTCGAAAAGTGAAGGGCCCTAAACATATAACTGAGAAGTATTGAAAATATAACTTTGACAACATGCATGTGTCAAGAAAAAAACTAAAAATAAAATAAAAGTAAAGCTTTTAGGCCCTGCCAGGCCTAAGCAAAGAGATATTTGTAGATTCTAAGACTTTGAGAATCTGTCATAAATATTTGAGTGTCTCTAGGTAATCCTCTACATAATTTGTCTACTTTTAGAGATTATCCTTGAGCTCAATTAGCTTTAAATGGGCTTCCAACGTGAACTTGCTTAGCTATATCAAAAATGGGCTGTTGGGCTACACTCCAGGCTACATCGTAAGTACACTCTCTTAACGACTATTTGGAGATAATCTCGAGGTTTTGGATATCTCGTGGGTAGGAATTTTAAGTCATCTGAACCATTATCATTCATCGAAAAGCTGTCTTTGGTGCTTGAAATCTAGGGACAATATACACAATTGTGACATAAGTTTAGCTCATTGATAGTTAGGTATAACACCATTTAAAGATTTATATGGATAAATTTGTTGAAATCTTTCTCCAAAATGTATCGGATATATATCTGGTTTCTTTTCACCGATGGCTCTAGGATCATCCGTACTCCTAATGTGAAAAGGATCATCCGCACTACTCTTTCCACTAATTTAAATGTCCTTTTCGAATATCCCTTGAATAATAATATATAGAAAATATATTTAAAGTTTAGTGATTATTAGATTATGCTTTTATCATAATTCACTTAGTCATTGTATGTGCTAAGAGACTTTATTACAAATATCACACAAAAATGATAATGAAATTAATTTCATTTCAATTAATATAAAAGCAAGACATGAAAAGCGTGATTTGGCTTATAGCCTATACAATATCTTTTGACTAATTCCCCATTTTTTTAATGACGAGAAGATAGAATAAAAATAATCAATTCAGCAGTATAAATGAAAGATTATGTTTCAATTAAAAATGATTTATTCTTCTCCATTTCGTTTATTGAAATTTGATAATTAAATACTAATTTAAGACATGTTTAAATTAATCTAAGCAACACATGAGCTTTTTTTATAGATTTTTTTATCGATCCTTGATCAAACAAAGTTGACCATTTCTCATGATCGTCAATTGGCCGATTGATCAATGAAAAACTGTAAATGCAATCAAAGTCGGTCATCCCTGCGAGTGAGATGGCCTTTGGGCCTTACGGGTTTATTCATGAACCCTATGTATCTCTCTTCTATGGCCCTCTCTTCATCCACATTAGGGAAGGGAGGCGTTTTCTAGTTTTTTGAACCTTTACCTCTCTCTACCGCCAACATTAAACACATAGCAATACACATGAGATAGTTGTCTAGTATCCATGTACATCTTCATGCAGGAATGCATTTATGTACATAGTGATGTAAGTATGTATGTACATATGCATGCATGCATGCATGAAAGTATAGATCCACATATGCATGAACAATATCTATGTGTATGTTATAGATGCATACTGTTACATGCCATGTTTTAGGGGTATATGCAATAATATAGAATAAAACCTTTTATACATTGCCTTTCATATCAATTTTAAGTAATTGAAGTGGGATTGACTAACAGATCATTGCAGAGTCTGTTTGAGAGAGGCAAATAGGTGAAAACAGGGACCCTAATGGGCCTAATAGAGCCCAAATTGAAAATTTCCAAATATGGACCGATCCAGTCAACATTTTTCATGAAAACAATTTCACTAACTCACAACTATGCAGCCGCCAAAATAGTGGTATTTCTCATTGGAAAATGGCGATCCAATCAGAATGACGCGACCGTGATAAGAAAATTGGTCGTTCGATCGAGACGATTGATCAACCAATGCAGACCATGATTGGATCGATTGGCTATTGATTACTAGAGAGGGAGAGAGAGAGATTAATCATATATGATTAGATCCTCAATCTAAGGCGGCAATTGATCATAGAACCAATGCGGGGGAGAGAGAGATGAGAGAGAGAGTGACAGAGAGACAGAGAGACAGAGAGAGACATAGACAGAGACAGAGACAGAGACAGACAGAGAGAGACAGAGAGAGAGAGAGAGAGAGAGAGATCAGAGGTTCCACGATCGCCGATCAGATAACCTGCATCAGTAACAGCAATCCTATTTGAACATAGTGATCCATTAGTGACTGCCATTCGTCAGTTTCTCATTGCTCTGCATTCTACAAATTTGGTACAACCGGCCCAGGCCCCGACGACTTCAGTTATTTCCGTCGTAATGGGCCCGTATTCCTCTCCTCCCAGCTCTGCGTCAGCAGGTAGCCCGTCAGCATCGTGGGGTCCACCCAATCGTAAATTTCAATAAATTACTGCGGGGTCCACTTAAAGTCAAAGTCAACAGATTCGTGGCGCTTCTTCTCTCTAGATTTTCTGCTCGCCGTAGATCTCGTGCTTGCTGTCCCACAAAAAGCCTCCCCTAATCATCTACAGCGCACAAAATCTTTTCACTCTTCGCTTCCTAGATCCACAAGTCTCCCGCCGACGGCCTTGAACAATCCTTCTGGATCAAAGATCTCTCCATTCTCGCGTTCCACTAGCATTTTTAGATCTCTGATCTGTTTTTCCCGGAATGTCTTCTTCTTCCTGGACTGGTGAGTTTGCTCCTCTTCCTCTTTTACTGCAGATCTAAGTTCTACTGTTAATTTGAAAAAAACAATTCTGTTTTTCTCTAACTGAATGATTCCCCAGCTGTGGAGATGCTGTGAGAAAATGAAAATGTTTCAGAGATCCAATATCAAGTTCGCAGGCCTAGTTGGACTATTCTTTTCTGTGGCATCCTTGACTGTGCTTCTATACATCGCCAATTTCAGCGGCAGCGAATATTTGTATTATACGAGACCTTTTGATGGTTTTTATGGAACGGTACTGGATTTTAAGAACACTGAATGAAAATAATATTTCATCCGTTAGAATCGTTTTCAAATTATACTTATAGGCCGTGTTTCAGGGATTCAAATTTCAACGGCTTTGGGGACCCATTAGTGAACTGGAATTTCTGCAGCCGTATTCAGATCCCAGAGAAGAGTATCCGGGTATGATATTTTCCACGAACGTGTTTATTTTTTAAATTCATTATGCTGATCTTAGTTTTATGATTCGTTGGAATACTTCAATTTTTACTTTGTGTAAAATATTAAATTTGTCTTCTAAAGTTTTCTTCCTTTGTGTGGTTACCCATTCATGTACAGCTCCAAGTATGGAAAACAATGGCTATGTGTACGCCGAGATTTCTGGAGGATTTGAAAGCATTCAATCTTCAGTAAGATTACCTTACGCAATCAACGTTCAATTTTAGTAATTTCAACCTTCCTCCGTTTGTCGTGAGATAAAAAAATTATAATTATTCCCAAGATTGCAGATTTAGTTGTAGTTGCCCGGCTTCTCAACGCCACACTCATCATTCCTGAGATTCAAGAAAGCCTTCCGTCAAAATTCATCAGGTTCACAATACTGACTTAGTTTTTCTGAATTAAATTTATTTTTATTATTTTAGTGATGTTTATTTATCTCTTTTGGTCAACTTGGCTCAGTTCAAAATTCAAAAGCTTTGCGTATATTTACGATGAGACACAGTTCATGGAGACACTTTCCAAGGATGTGGTCATTGTTCAGAATATTCCTGCTAGTGTGAAGGAATCTATGAAAAACAAAGAATTTCCTATGATTTCACCGGATTTTTCAGCCTCTCCTGGCTTTTACATTACTGAGGTCTTACCTAGATTAAAATCATCAAAGGCCATCGGATTGAATATTTCCGGAGGATGCCTCCAGGTGTAACATTTTTTTACTAGAATTTGTAATTTGTAATTCATGATCAGCTTTTGAAATTGAATTTCTCTTTACTGCACAGTCTATCCTTCCACCGGCTATGGCAGAGTACCAGAGACTCAGGTGTAGAGTGGCTTTTAAAGCTCTTGAATTTCGAAAGGAAATAAAATCTGTTGGAAACCAGATTATAGACAGGTAACCGCAAAAAAATTACTTATATCTAATTCTTGGATTATTCTTTCTTGTTAATATATGTCGAGGTTAGGTCTATTTTGGTCATTAGGTGCTCAAGGGTTATTTTGGTCACCGTATTGTGACCAAAATACCCTTTAATCCTGCTCTGTTCTTTCATATAGACTCTGATAATACCCTTAATTCCTTAATTTATTGGGCTCTTGATGAAAATCATGCCAAGAAATGAAATGCATTAGACATTTCAAGAGAGAAAACCTTTTCTAAGCAACGTGCAATATTTTTTATCATTTTTTTCCAGGTTAAGAAACTTCGGGCAACCTTACATGGTATATCATCCTGGGATACTGAGAGATACTCTGGCATTTCATGGCTGTGCGGAGCTTTTTCAGGTCCAATTTTTAAAAAGTTTTGATTCATTTCCTGAAGAATTTATTTATATTGATACGCTTTCTTACCCCACTTGGCTGAATCTAGGATGTTCATACGGAGCTTATACAGTACCGGCGGGCTCAAATGATCAAACGTGGAATTCTCAATGAAGAACTGAACGTCGATTCTCGTCGTAAAAGGAAACATGGGTCTTGCCCTCTTATGCCCGAAGAAGTATTTGCTTATGCTGCCTTTCCTGTTCTATTTCTCGTTAGACCAAATTGCCTCTTCCTTTCTGTCATATCCAGATTTACTTCTATTATGGAAATTTTGAGAAAAATTGAATATTTTTTTTTTAGGTGGGCCTTTTACTTCGTGCCATTGGATATCCCCCAAATACAGTAATCTACGTGGCAGCCTCAGAGATATTCGGTGGTCAGCGGACCCTCATCCCACTTCATGCCATGTACGTAAATGTCGTTGACCGGACAACACTATTGAGTAAAGAGGAATTATCACAGCTGCTGGGCCCAGAATCTCCACTTGCTGAAGAAGTTATTTCTCTCCCTACTATTCCAAGCGTAGAAGAACGGACCCAAGAGTGGAAGAAAGCAGGCCCAAGGCCTCGCCCACTTTCTCCGCCACCGGCCCGGCCCATTACACTTCACGAACAGAGCGGTTGGTATGCATGGATAAACATCATTGAGAAAGAACCCGATCCCTCACCCATTGACCTTAGAGAGAAGGCCCACAGGTTAGTGTGGGATGCCATTGACTTTATGGTATCTGTCGAAGCCGATGTATATTTCCCTGGATTTCATAATCATGGGCGGAACTTTCCGGATTTCTCGAGCCTCGTCATGGGTCAACGTTTGTACCGCACGCCTTCTGCGGCGACATATCGCCCTGATAGGTAAACACCATCTCTCTACATTATATCTCCCTCTATCGATCCATACACAGATGTTACGCACAGACATATATCATCTCTCCCTCTATCTATCAATATATTGAGAGAGAGATGGTGCAGAGTGAGAGGTAAATATAGAAGGAGAGATGATATATGTATATCTCCTGATCTCTATTTCCTGCACCCCCATCCTTGTTTTGGTAGTTTGAGTTTTAAATTTCTTCATGAAAATGTCCTAGATTTTTCTTTTCTAATAAATGGAAGATTATATGTTGTCAATCTGAAAAGTTATCTGACTTTGACCAGGAAAGTCATCACGGAACTGTTTGACACTATACGAGATAATCTGTACCATCCAAAGCGCAATTGGACGACCAAGGCAAGAGATCACCTCAAGAGAAGTCTAGGGTTAGAGGGTTTGTTGAGGGAGGCAAAAAAGACAAAGTCCGCATCTTTCCTATCACACCCTCGTCCAGAATGTTCTTGTAGATTATTCGGAGTCAATATTTCAGCTCCGGTCAACGGATCATATGTAAATTCTTCTCTACCGGATGAGGAAGAGGTATGCCCTATTTGGATGACTCGTGAGCATGATCCCATAACCGACAAAGCTCCAGAAGCTGACTCGGGAGAAGAGGAAATTGAAGCTGAAGTGGAAATTGAGTCAGATGACGTCAACAAAGTTGAGGAAGTCAATTCTTTCCAGGCTGAGGAGATTGAGTCCGACGATTAATCAAAAATTGGAGCTGGATTATTTCTCTTTATCTGTCTCCCAATTAAGTTTTTATTATCTGTCAGGATCAAGATAAAGAAAGCAGTCCAGGGTTGACCTTGCTTTTCAAGATGGAGAATGTCAAAAATGGATGGACCACCCCCCAGAAAATAACTCAAGTATTGGATGATCAGCAGTTAATCCCCCAGATATTCTTTTTCTAAGATAAAAATCCTTTGGGTTGAATTTTTTCGACATGATTTTTTCACCCCATCAGTCAGATTTTTCACTTCAACCTGTAATAAAATGTTATTATTGAAAAAAAAATCTTATTATTTTATTTTTTTGACCCCACTGCTTTGTTATGTCAAGAGATATGCACAAGCAGATAATCTTGCTCTAAGCTGGAATCGCAGAGGATTAGAGAGAAAAAGGACGATCGTTTTTAGAGAGAGAACTGGTGGAAACCCGTGATAGCTCATGGAAAGGTCAGACCAACATTATTTACATCATTTTATCCTGGCACTGCTCCCTGAAATAGAAAATATTTAACGACTGCAACGAGAGAATTATGCATTTGACCGAGGAAATTATTTTAAAAAATACCCGGAGTTTTTCCTTAATTGGGTGTCAGGGAGCATCAATTTTTTGAATCAGTGTTCGAACATTTAAAGAGCACTGACAAATTTTCCAGAGTGCAATTAATCATTTCTGAAAGAAGCTGTAGCAAGCAATTATTACCAAGCCTCTTATGAAAAATCTGTTCAACTTAAATACCAAGCGACTGACAAATAACTGACGGAAATTATGAGATAAATAATTGGTTTCGGTGATCTGTCAGATACTGATGATCCAAGGATGATCATCTTGGGTGGCCCATCAAGCTTGGGATAGAATATATCCATAGATTATGGAGGAAACTTGAACCAAGGAAGAAGACAAAGTGGAATTAGGTATTTCTAGGATTAGGATTAGTCTTCATATGTAGAACAAATCATGACATATTGTTCAAGTGTGAAGACTCAGGCTGATCATCACTGGTAGTTTCAATAACTTCCTTGTTGCTCGTTTCCATGTATTGAATACTTAGAAAGATAGGCATTGAGAGAGAAAAATTGAGCAAATTTCAGATTTGTGTAGTTCCTAGATAGCGAAATTGGGCAAGAGAAGGAGAGAAAACCTGAGCATGAGAGAGAAGAGAGAGAGGTTGCCCACTTGCCGGCAGATTGAGCTATGCTGACAACTGATGGTGAGCGTGAGCGTCGGCTGATGACTGGCGGGGATGGAGCAGGGGACTCACATGAAGAATGGAGTAGGCCTTCAGGGTTTCCCTTTGAAAAGTTTAGGGTCAACTCCTCTTTGGCTACCTGTGTGGGAGATTGGGCGTCGAATCTGGGCCGTCGTGGCCCATGTTCGTCCCGGCCATCCTTGGCCCAGAATGGGTCCTAGCCCACAGTGATATTCTGGGCCTTTTTTTCACTGCCGATCTTAGGACTGTGCCGGTCCACCAGGCTGCGTTCGAAAATGCCGATCCCTAGATAGCACCCATCTGCCTAACCCGTAGCTCTTGGTTCTCCTTCTTGTGGACTCGTCGCAGTTTCTCTGGACACTCTGATTCAATATCAAAATATGTTGGGAATTACATTCGAGCACAAACAGATAGACTCCCAGCCCGGACTGAATTGGATTGTGAAGGAGATGATCAGAAAAACCCTCCAGCTTGCCAATCTTGTAGCCATCTGATGGTTGCTTGATATCTATGATCAGCTCCTTGTAAAACCCATATTCTATCCATTTCCAGCATGCAGGCGACCTTCAAGCTTCTATCAATGGTCTCTACCTGAAAAAATAGTTAAGAAATAGCATAAAATATATCTCCTCTCCTTCCTCTCTCTAACTTTTTAATTATGATGAAAGATTGATCCTTTATGATCAGCAATTAGATCCTCACATAAAATGGTCGTTTACTCAAGTGAATAAAAAAACTTTTTAAGTAGTCATAACTAACACTGATCACGAGCAATGGTGCTTAATTTTTATAGAGGTGATTCTCTTTTTCAAAATATCAAGAAAAAATCAAGTTTTGATGAAAAAGCTTCTTTTCAGATGCAATGATGATCTACAAATCAAACCAGGTGGGATAGAAACATCTAGCATCTGGTTGATAAAGCTATTTTATGATAGAAGGGAATAATATTTCATAAAAGGAGGGTTGACTAAATCTGCCAAATACCTCAACTTAGAAGAGATGGAGAATTCATCCTCGGCTGGCAGTATGACCCAGTTGACCAGCATCTAGGTCAATCTCAGATGTCGTATTAACAGAAGTATTTTGATGAACTGTTGACCGAGTCCTTCCTCTCCACCGCAAGAATTCCACAATCAAAGAATTCATACTGATCGCAATGCCAAAGGCCGTCACAGAAGAAAGGAGGATGGAAAGAACAGGAGTCATTTTCAGCTGCATCCATCACAAGTCAACGCAAGAAAGCAAAATCAAGAGATATAATGGGATGAACATTTGCATTAATTAAATAGTCAATGCAAAAGATAACCAATCCAGAGTCGAGGTCCAAAAAACGAAGTAAAGATTGGAAGGAAAACAGTCGTCAATGCCAGAAAGTCGTGCGACAAATAGCGAGAATGGGGCTATTGCAGCAGAGTGAACACAAAAGTCAGAGAAAAGGCGACAGTCCCAGAGTAGAATGCAAAAAAAGAGAGAATGGAGAAACCATAATCATTTCATCTGCAAACATCAGGGTCAACGCACAAGGTCAGCCATCCCGAAGGTCAACGCAAAAAAGACAACGTTTTCATCGGCAACTAATCCAAAAAAAACTGCAAAAAAGTCAGCCATCATACAGTCCAGATGCTCACATCCCAAAATCAATAAAAAAGACATAGAAATCAAACAGCAAGCTGGACAGGCAAGGTCACAAAGTCAACTCAAAAAGTCAACCACTACCAAAGTCAACGCAAAAAATATCAAAGTTGATATTTAAACCGAAGCCATGTTAGTTGATACCATGTCATAGTAGACGTAGGAGAAAAGGATGACAAGTGCAAACTGAAAGGATGCATATGCCCACACGTAACTCCTTGTAAACTGCAACAAATAAAGCCCGTAACTCCTTTGTTTTTTTTTTATTTTATTTCAAAAAAATAAATAAATAAAGCCCGAGATTTGTTCAAGAAATTTAGAAAAACAAAAAAAAGATCTTTGGTATAACAAACAGTTACCAGTTCTGTTCTATCGAAAATCAATAACATGAGAAAAATGGCTGAAATGCCATGCCAATATCTTCCATGGAGCAGCATACATCTACATTATTTTCCCAACAATATGGATCAAATGTGCCCTTTAGGGTAATATCTCCATCGATCGAAGAAGGAAATGCGTATTATAAAAAAAAATGCATATTATAAAGAAGGAAGTTTGTGATGGTTTCTCCCCTCTCTCTCTATCTATCTCTCACTTTAACTGTCACTTAATCTAACTCTCTCTCAGTCTATCTCACACTCACACTGTCTCTAACCCTTCTCCACACATAATCCATTGAATGAAGGACAGAAATGAAGCTCTAGAGAGCATTTGGAAGCAATCTAGTGGACATCAAGGATAAGACCATGAACACTGAATGCAGATGAAATCAAAGACGATGAAATCAAAGTACTACAGGACTATAAACATAAATTCACTAATAAAAATAGAGAAAATATAATCCATCCAACTTTGTCCTTTAAGCATTCTTGTACAAAATCTTTAAAAAGATAGACTGGAAAAAGATGGTCTGCGAAGAAACTGATGGCATGGAAGATACCTATGGTGAATGCTATGACGGATGAGAGGAAGCCCAATATACAAGAGAATGGCAAAGACAACGCAAGAGCCCGCGAGCCCATATCCGTTACCTGATTTCAAATCCTTTCAGTGAAAACAAAATATTTATTAAATTACCGCCTACTTTACATATTAAATACATTACCAAGAGCTGCTCAAGGAAGCAGAAATAAGCCAGCGTGCTGACCATGGCAAGAATCAGGACGTCCTGCCAGAATCTGTAAATTCATGAGATTAAGTAAGGTAATAACTCCAAGAAGAGAGAAATATAAATCTGTTAACAGATTCAAAGTAGGAAAGAACTTGAAGAGGAAAGTAGATTATCAAAGTAGAAAATTTTCGTTAATTTATTTTTCTATTTTCTAGAGATAGAGATTACTGGGAGAATATGAAACTTCTAGGACCCCTAACACTGACAGAAAACTAGAGGGATAAAAACTGGATTAGAGCCCACATAAAAGGTTATTTTCTACAGAGATATTAGTGAGAGATTATGAGCCTGTAATGGTACATGCCGTGATAAAAAGATGACGGTCAGATCAATTACAGATGAAGGAGCATGTTTCAGCAAAAATGATTTATTCGTCCCCATTTTCAATAAAAATATGTTACCAGACTATTCTAGTCACGTTGTAATTAAAATTAGTAACCATCAAGATATCTTTCCCGCAAAAAGCAATTAGTGTTCTTGCATTGAAACAGGCTATTACTCTTGATTTATTAATGATCTCTCTCTAGGTTCTCTTTCCTATATTCCTATTCTCTGAATAACTCTCTTTCCTCACTTATGGTTCTTATATCTATAAGTGCGTGCGTTCTCTAGCTCTCTCTGTTTACTCCTTTTCATATCCACTCTCTACATCTGTCTGTCTCTGTCTCTCCCTCTACCTCACTCTACCTCTTTATCTATTGATCTATCTACCTCTCTGTCTGTCTGTCTGTCTGTCTGTCTGTCTCTCTCAGTCTCTTTCTTTCCCATTCTCCCTATCGAGATCTCGTATCAGAGACATGAGAGCAACTACCTTGCTTGGGCTGTCTCTTCTTGCTGGTGAGCTTCTGACTGTGGCCCAACAGCAATGCGACTTTCAATTCTTAGTAACGTTACAGGGAGATTCTTGACTTCTTGCTTGCATACTTCACAAGTCTTGTTACCCTTTATGCTGAACCATTTCACTGCACAGTCTTTGTGAGCAAGCGCCAATTCTCCTTTGCAGCTGCACTCCATTTTCAATGTCTCTCCGCCTTCGGCCAGCTCCACAAAGCAGATTCGGCACACTGCTTCCTCTTCCGGTATGTCCTCGCCTTCATCTTTGGATGCCAAAAATAGAAAATTACAATAAATAAATAAATAAAACGAATTGTAATTAGTTAATGCCAAGATGACGTCATGGACTAATGTAACGTTGTAAAGGAAGAGGGAATCTGAGCGGTCAATTTCCCTTCAGTTCCCTCTTAAGATACCAAATCTAGAGAGGGTGAGAGAGAGAGAGAGGAGGGGGGGAGAAATAGGAGCACAGAGAATACTACTAGGTCATAAAGATAGATAGACAAATTGAAAGACTAAGATAAACAAATAGAAGGCACAGAGATATTTAGATAGAGACAGAGGCAATAAAAGACAGAATAAATTATTTATTTAAATTACAAAGAGAGAGAGAGAGAGAGGTTGATTTGCTGGCAGAAAGAAATCTCAATAGTAGAGAGAGAGAATGAATGAATCCCTGAGCTAAAATTTAACATTATAAAAGAGTCAATATCCTTAACATTCATTAACTTAAAAAATAATCAGAAACTGTCTTTGAGGAAAGCAAAACAGGACAGTCACAATGGGAATAGAAAGGACACCAAGATGAAGTTTAACAATATGAAATAATTAATTGTCTTCCCCATCAGGTTCAGTTGCTAAAAATGGATCAAAAGAACAAAAACCGAATATTTGCTTCTATTTTCAGCTAGAAATGGACAGTTGACGGAAGAGCAAATTTTCATGATTACGACGAGAGGTAAATTACCAGCCATTTTCGTGGTGGGTCCATCTGGCAAAGAAGAATCAGCTGTTGTTGGAGATGGGCTTGCTTGAACCACACGAAATCTTCCTCCGAGAGAGTTCATCCGATGCAAGCTTCCACCTTTAAAAGTGCCCGGAACCGATAGTGAACGGATAATCGGCTTTCGCATTTCTTTCTACAGAAAAAAATGAAAAATTAAAATTATATATGCAGCGTGTGAACAGAAATAGTAATTTCTGTTGGGTTTACCTCCAAAACAGCAAGATCAATCCCATGACTATCCCCCCCAACTCTCTCTTTCTCTTCCTCTTTCTCTCTCTCTACCAATCTCTCTATATCTTTCTCTCTTTCTCCCACGCTCTCTCTCTCTCTCTGCCTCTCTCTCTTTCTTCCTATTTGTTGATGAATAAATATTGGCATCTGTGTTTAGTTTACCTCCAAAACAGCAAGATCAATCGAATGACTAGCCCGTGAAGAAATTGGAGCAGAACCGGAAACTGGAGTTACTGGCATCGAGTGGGTTCCTTTCCCCATGGAATAGGAGAAAACCCGAGTGAGTGAAAAGGCTCGAGAAGTTGAAGTTTTTTCCTTGGAAGAATCTGATAATTGAGCTGATGAGAGAAGAAGCCCAACCCTTTCACACTCCGGGGTAGGAATTTTTGATCTCAAGCTCCTCTGAGGAAGCAAATTTCTCATGGGCGGCTTGTTGTTGGTCTTTGTTGAACTGGGTTTTGGTGGCAATCCGGTTCGATGGGAACTTGGAGTGGAGTTTGATGATGAAAGTGCGTTGCTTGTTCTTGCCGGAATTTCCAAAGAGGATAACTTCGGCCTCCTCGAATGTAGTATCGGCTGAATTTCCCCACCGCTTATTTCATCCGGGGTCAGCATCTGAGCGTTTGATTCAGAAGAAATAAGGTGATGTTGGAGAAAAATTATGGAAGACGGTTAATGGGTTTTCAACTAAAATCTCAAATTCTTTAATTTCAGCTAAAATCCTTAAGACTGTTCCTTTTTAGAACAAGAAGAAGCATCTAAACTGAAAGGGGCGATAAAAAATCAAAAAAAGTAAACGAAAAGAGTAATAAGAAGTGAAAAGAACAGAGACACTTCCCAACCAGAAAGCAAAGTTCCCTTCTCTAATTCTCTTAATAAAAAACTCAGAGATATTTGCAAACAGCCTTTAAATAAAGGGACGAGAAAATCTCATGTACACGAATAAAAGACCAATAAATTCAGCAAAACAAGCATCAAAGAAGATCATGTCAGAGAAGAAAATACCTCAATATCTCCTGATTCTGACGCTACTTCTCCTTGCAGATCACGGGTTTCTTCAGAACGATCCATAAAAGATCCCAGAGGATTACCAGGAGAAATCCAGAGCTCTGACAGCTGAAATCAGAACACCCGACACGAGAGAAAAAAAAACTATGTATTTTGTCACGAGAGGCGAGGAAAGAAGCGATTTCGACTCCGAGAACAGGAGAGGTGTCTTTTCCTTGAGTGGAGTACTCTCCAACTTGGGACCCCCATGATGGACACTAAAACTCACTTAGTGGGTTCCATTCTTTAATACCCACGAAAACCTCCACACCCATGAAAGTGATCTCCCTCTATCTCTCTCTCATTTTCTATGATTCTCTCTCTCTCTTTCATTTTCTATGATTCTCTCTCTCTCTCTCTCTTTCATTTTCTATGATTCTCTCTCTCTCTCTCTTTCATTTTCTATGATTCTCTCTCTCTCTCTCTCTTTCATTTTCTATGATTCTCTCTCTCTCTCTCTCTCTTTCATTTTCTATGATTCTCTCTCTCTCTCTCTCATTTTCTATGATTCTCTCTCCCTCTCATTCATTTTCTAGGATTGTTTCTCACTCTGTCCACGCAGCAGTTGACGGCCCCCAGCTGTTAAATGCACCCACTGACCTCGTATTTCTATTGACCTCAGGTATTAAATATCGTCATTTTTTTATTTAATCTGCATTTAAGTATCTGCCATAGGGAATGGAGAACACTGATCAGATGGTGGTGATCGAAGTGAATCATCCTGATTGATGCAGGCTAGCCGATCAAAAATCATAGAACCTCTAATCAATTCGATGATCTATCAAATGCCACCTTGATTGCCTTTCTGAAAGGCAATCAGATCTTTTTTTTAAAAACTATCTTTTATCTGCCTCTCTATGTTCATTTAAGTGATCACTAACCATCAATTTGATTATAATCCACATCGGTTGATCGATCGACCCGGTCGGCCAACCGCATTTTTATGATGATCGGGGAAAATCTGGTTAGATTGGCATCGCCTATTTTACTTAATTTGATGGCATTTACAGACGAAAAATATAGAATAATTGATGGCATGTTATTAGATTTCATTTCACAATTGTTTATAGATATTAATTTTATTTTCACAATTTAAAAGATTAAATTTTTATACTCTTGTGCCTGATTTTATGTGAGAATTCATCGTAAAGTAGTTGATCATGTAAGAACTAATACAAACTATACTTACCTTCCAATATTCCTTAATTTCATTTGGGATTTCTATTGATGATTTTTAAAACTTTGGCTTTCTTCCACAAATAATTTTGTGGTCCTTATTATAAAATAAATAGTTAATTTTTCATATTATTTTTTATGGCGATTTTTTTTCCATTTTTATTTATTTATGTCGGATATATCCTTCTACTTATCTACCCATCCATTTGAATACATACATATAAAAACTATACTCATAAAAAAATATTTTATATATCTTTAGATATATTTTTATCTATATTCTTAACCATTTACCTTTCAATCATATCTCTCTAGATTTTATAAATCCATAATCTTTTCTGGCACTCTAACCAACTTAGAACTTGAATATGTATGCGTATATTTATTGCGTATCAAATGTAACACCATTTGATAATGAATTCCTTCTCGTCTAACTTGGAACATAGTTCACTCACCAAAGATTGAGAACCCGTGGGAAGTAAATGACAATAATGTGGCTAAAATTTTTCGATAACCCCAATAAAAGGCACTAGCAAAGATATAAAGATGGAGACATTTCAAAAATTTTCATCCTTGTGTATAATCAGTGTATGCTAGATATGATGTTTGCAAGAGAGGGGAAGAGCAAATCTTAATTTTTCGGCATCACTGAAGAAGTGATTTGAGAAGAGTCTGTTTGGCTCATCATTCAAACAGATAGTTCATTTAGCATTGCACACGGCGAGGCTCTAAGGAGATTCACATATTTCTTTAGGCAAGCAAATGTTTCCCTTCTGTGGACAAGGATAGACCGAGAATTTGCATTCAAGATGATCAAGGAAGGTAAGGAAAAACTTTGAAAAATGCTTGAGCCAATTAAAAAAATTGCATTAATGGTTGATAGATGAATGAAAAATGAGAGGTCTCAAACATCATGTCATGGCACGACCACACGTCCCAAGCAAGTGGTTGTTCCGTTACAACATTACGACACTAGCACGACTCCTATGTGATGTTGTAATGACATGATTCCATGATTCCCCCCTCTCCCTCCACTCATCGTCTCTGTCCTCAATTTCCTTCCACATTTCCTCCTTTCCACTAGCAATTTACATTCCCCATTTCCCTCTCCTCGTGTTGCTCCCCTTCAACCTCCTTGATTTCTCCATTCTCCCGTCACTCCCCACCGTCTTCTCTGATTTCCCCTCCTTCATAGATCCTTGGAATCAAAATTCTTTGATACATGTTGTTAGTAGACACAAAGGGGCACAACGAATGATCTCAAAATGCCAAGAATCTAAAGGAGAGAGATGAGAGAGATACAGTTTGTAATTGAAAAAAAGAAATCATGAAATTTCTTCAAGAAACTTGTTTCACATGTATTATCAAACATGTAATGGGACTTTAGATAAAAATCCTATGAAAAATTGTCATAAAAAGTTCTTTAAAATATACAAGACCAGCCTACTCAACATGGCTTCATGCATCATAGTTACAACTAGGGAATGTCGATCAGTGATCAAATCAAGTATGTTGGATCAGATTGACATTATCAAACTCATCAATCTGTTCATGGATCAAGTAAAATGTACTTTTATGGATAAGTGATAAAAGTCAAGAGACTAATTGAGGGAGTGATTGATTATGAGATCGATTAAAAATCACTCCTTAAAAATAACAAACTGATTGGCAATCAGAGCATGGGGTATTTTGTAATTTTTGAAATTAAAATCTTTTTACTTTATTTAATTCTTTGGTCAAAAAATTTAATAGCAATGTTTAATCAGATCAGCCTGTCGATTGACGATCAAAACAATCTGGTTCGATCCATCAATGATCAAGCTGGCACACCCATTTTTAAAAGGCTTTGAAAAGGCTTGAGATTAGTTTTTAAAAATATATAATGTGCATTGATGTGGCAGCATTGGCACACGACAACATGCTATTCACCCATGCAACTCTAGAATATCACTTATTAAGCTCACATGATACAAATTAAACTTTATTTTTATTTAAATGTTTAGTTCATGTGATGTGGTAACATCATGAGTGTCACATCAAAATACTTCAGACTAATTGGTGTTGGGGTCTATAAACTTTCCAAAATTTTGATCAGAACATCGAATGCAGCGGAATAGATTGAATCATATGTTCAAAACATTGAGGCACCAAGAAAAGATGATCCTATTATCTAGTATGTGATGGATATTATGTGGCCTATAAGCCAATCACACTTTCATGTATCTTGTTTATGTTCATTGAAATGAAATTTATTCATTGTCATTCTTGTGTGATGTTTACAATGAAGTCCATGAGCATGTGCAATGACTAAGTGAATTATGATGAGATCATAATATAGTGATCACTAGTCTTTAAACATATGTTCTAAACATTCTTATTCGTGGGACATTCGAGAAGGACATCGAATTATCCGGAAAGAATAGCACTATCTAATCCAACTCATATGATGAGTATGGCTGATCCTATAGCCATCGGTGTGGAGACACTAAGGATAAATAGTGGGTGCTCTTTGGGGAAAGAGTTCACTGAATTGATCCGTATGAATCCCTGAATGGTATTATACCTAACTATCAATTAGGTTGATTCATGTCATGGTTGTGTATGTGGTCCTTTGACTTGAGACATCAAAGACATCTTATAGATGGATGATCATGTTTTGATTATGACTTACGAATCCCTAGTCACGGGATATCTAAAATGTCATATATTGGATACGACATGAAGTCCACAAAGATGATTGTGTGATCAAGATGGGATCATCCACCCTCAGTATTTGAGGAGGTTAACTCAAGGAATGAGATGCGATGAAATCCTTGGCCAAGGTAGTAGAAATATCAAAGAAGGAGTTCTCGATGATTTCTACATGCATCAATACTAACTTGAGTGACTGATTAGGGTTTGACAGTTGACCATACCCTAAGTCATTCATGAGTCTAATGTGGATGGAGGATTATACATACATGGTAATTGACGAGACAAAACCACGAGGTTGTCGATTTCAAGCGGTATCACGTCAACAATAATACCGAACTTACCAATTTGATGAAAATGTATCGAATTCAAGGGTATAATGGTAAATACGGGTCGAATCCACAGGGAATTTAGGAATTTTCAAGAGATCTTTTAGAATTTGGTCAAATCGGACAAGAAATTGATGGTATAAATTGGGGAAAATGGTATTTTTAGGAAGAAGACTTGAAATCGATTCCACGGAATCAAAAATCGTCCAATTTGGACTTGATTTCGCGGAGAAATCAAATTTCGAAGTGGAGCGAAAATTCGTATCGTTAAAATCGCGATTTTAGAAGAAATTCAACAAAATTGAATTTGAAATCCTATTCTAAACAGAAATTAAACTTGATTGGGAGGTAAATCATGCAAAACCGCTTCAACTAAACTCGTTTTGCGATCAAATCACCGTGATTAAGCCGATTAATCATGGAGAAAATCAAGAACGCCTCGACGAACTTCAACCTGCGATTTCTCACTCAATACTCCACCAAATCTCGACTTCTACCCCTCCTTGGACGCGGAATTTGAAGAGGAAGAGGAAGAACTCGAGAGAAACGAGTGAGGAAGGTGTCTAGACAGTCAATTAGATTGATTCTCACTCGGATGTCTAAGAACGACGAAGAACACATAGTTTTATAGGGCGAAAATTCGTAGCGGTCCCGATCGTTTCGATCGACGGTTACGATGAAAACGATCCATCGTGGACCGTTTCGAAAAATATCCTAGCCGTCCGATCGCGATGGGACGGTCCAGATGTGATCGTAAGAGAGCGTTATAAAAACGCCTTCGATTTCGCCCCTTCGATCTTGATCGGACGAGTGCGGATGCGCCCGCCGGATCGCATCACGACTGTTATAACGCTTTGAATTTCAGCGCGTGTCTTGATCGCGATCCGGTGGTTCGTGCTCCACGCGATCGACGCCCCGTCGATCGATCGGCCCTTTAATCCGTCGCTCCACATTGCGCCACGTCGCACCGCAAGGTAAGTAAGACACAAAATTTTAGTCCCACACGGACTTTATTTAATGAAACCGTCGGGTTTATAATACCCGACGGTTTCTAAGGGTATGACCCTTCCCATATAGGGAAGGACAAAGACCCCTTTTATATAAGATAAATTATAAATATATAATCTATATATCCGTGCCACGTAGGCGCGCTGCGCGGGTCCGCGTGGCGCTGCCACGTGGCCTTGCGTGCCACGTCGCATCCAGGCGGGCCCCGCGCCCCCCTTTTTTTATTATTTTTATTATTTTTTATTTATTAAAAACGGTTAAAAATTGAAAATAAAATAAGAAAAATAGTTTAAAAATCCGGAAAAAATCCCTAAAAATAGAAAATTCATAACTTTTAATATATAACTCCGATTTAATCCAAATTTCTTTCATTTGATCCAAAATTTAATTATCTATTATTCTAAAAATTTGAAATTAATAAATAATGAGAGTTTTAAAATTTTTATTTTTCAAAAAAATATAGTTATTTTTTTAAGAGATTTTAACTTAGGAAAATATAAATAAATGTCTATAAATGCTTTCTCTCATTATTTTAACTCTAAAAACATCTATAATCTCAAAATAAAGATGGGTTATTAATTTATTCATCTTAAAATCATTATTTTTAACCCTTATTTAAAGTATTTTTGAGAATATAGTGACTTTTCATATAATAATAGAAAAATACATATAAGTATGATAACATGCATGAAAATGAAATCATTTATACTTAAATATGCATCAAAAATCATGTTTTATGCTGTAAATATCGCATGTTATCAGTAATCGATGACGGGAAGGTTCTATAAGTGAGTTCTTACATACTCCATATCTCCTAGTGTACCTGGTGTAGCTTGGCACCCAACGGGCTGGCAACTCAATCTATCGATTGGGTTAAATCGATCCTTGATTATTTAATCTATATGTGGATGTGGATAATTAATTAAGGTTGACCAATAAGGTGTTATTTGGTCTATAGAGTTATTAACTAGCGAGATATATGAACCTAGAGGGTCACACACATAAGGTTTATGGATGTTGGTGGATATAGACATAATTATGAGGGTTTTTATGAAAAAACCTTATTCCAAATGTGTATAAATAGGGGGAGAACGACCACAACTGAAGGTGCCCATGCAAGCCTTGTGGGAATTCTCTCATTTCTTCTCTTTCTCTCTTGGTGAAGAGCTTTGAAGAGGAGATCCAACCATCCGGAGACCGTGTGGATACCGCTAGAGGCTAGACAATTGAATAGCTTCAAGAACTCTTTCAAGGAAACCTGTAAATATGTTTTCTCATTCATACTAGATGATAGGATTATCTGCTCTTGGTGGCTTGGTATTTTGAATGTCCGATTCTCAGTTTTTTCGCTGCATTTGATGTTTTGATCAAAATTTCGGAAAGTTATCGACCTCAGATCCCATCAGTATGTGTGAGAAAACATAATTATAGGGTTCCCTTGAGAGATTTCTTGAAGCTATCAAGTGTCTAACAAAACGTAATTATGTTTATATCCACTAATATCCATAGACCTTTTGTGTGTTAGCCTCTAGGTCCATATCTCACTAATTAATAACTCTATAGACCAAATAACATCTTATTGGTCAACCTTAATTAATTATCCACATTAACATATAGATTAATTAATCAAGCATCGATTTAACCCAATTGATAAGTCAAGTTGTTAGCCTGTTGGTTGCCAAGCTACACCATGTACTCTAAGAGATAAGAAGTATGTAAGAACTGACTTATGGAACCTTTCTATCATCAATTACCACGTATATATAATCTATCATCCACACAAGACTCATGAATGACTTAGGGTATGGTCTACTGTCCAACCCTAATCGGTCACTGATGAGACGAATCCGTGCAGTCATTGAAGACACACGGACATATGTCAAAACTATATCTAAACTCACCAATATAAGATAAAAATCAAGAATTAAATAGTACAATTGTGAATAAAGGTCGAATCCATAGAGAATTAAAATATTTTTGAAGTGTTATTCAAATTCGATCAAAATTGGACAAGGAATTGAGGTGAGAAATTAGGGATTTTAATTTTTTTATAAAGAGAATCAAAGATGAAATCATGGAATGAAAAATCACTCGATTTGGATCAAGATTCGTGGTGAAATTGAAGAGAACAAATTAGGGAGAAAAACCAAACACAAAGAGAGAGAAAACAGAAAAATTATCTAAACTTCAACTAATCTACGATTCAAAATTGAAAGATAATGATACAAGATGAAAGATTAGGAGGGAAACACATAATCTAAGCCAAAGTCGCGTTCAAAATGATCAAATTGATCCTTAGATCTTGGGCTTTTCATTCCGTGATTTTGAAGATGAAATTCGGCATTCAAGAGACGATTTTTTCCTATTCTTTTGATGAAATCTTGATTTCAAGCACTCCATGGTCACAAAAATTGACCTAGAAGAGGAAGAAATTAAGAGATTCAAGGATTGAGAAGTTTAAACAGTTCGATAGCTCGAAACACCCATTTTTGAGATGTTCAAGCTTGAAGAGTACATTTTCTATCAAAGAGAGAGACTTTATAATATTTTGAAATTGGGAGTAACTTTCGGATCTTCTCCTTGATGAGATCAATAGTCGCGATGTAATCGTTATGGTTAAGTCACAACCATCGGATCTTCATCGGAACATTAAGATCACGCCATGTGATTGCATGAAGAGAGAGCGTTGCCAGATCTCGTTCGTTCGATTGTAAATCGACGTTGCAGATTCTCAGATGGCTCTTTAAAACTTGGCCGTTATAACTCCTCAGATGAATAACCATGATTGATCTGTTTTAATAAAATGAATCCTTGTCCACTCGGATGCTGCCACGTACCACTATCACTTAAGTGAAAATGAGGGGCTGAGATTAAATCGCATCTTTTCGCGTTGATCGGACGCTTCTAGTTGCGTCTTGTTGCCTGCGTAAAAAAAGAAGATAGTTCCACATGACAAAAATAAATGTAATCGGACAGGTATATAAACAAAGTGTATATAGTGGGTTAGCAAAAATCCTTAATAGATGCTTAACCCACTAATTACACTTGTGCCCACTCGGGCACACATGTGCACACACGCGCACACATGTGCGCACACACGTGCGCACACACGCACACACATGCAGACGCGTGTGACACGTAGTGACATGTAATTGCTCTTGCCAGTCAGCGCGCAATATAAAAATTATTTTTTTAATTTTAAAATTCCAAATAAATCTAAAATAAATTCAGAAAAATTTTATAAAAAAATCCCTAAAGATGAGGAAATTCATAAATTTTAAAATACAACTCCTAATTAATCCAAATTTTTTTTTTGGATCAGAAATTAAATAATCTATCCTTTTAAAATCTCAAATTTAATAAATAACTAGAGAATCAATTTTCATTTAAAAAATACACTCATTTCTCTTAGAAAATAAAACTTAGAAAAATAAATGAGTGTATAAAAATATTTTCTCTTATTATTTTACATTAAAACCTAATTATAATATCAAATATTGATGAGAAAATCTATTCTAAAATATATTATTTAATTATACATAATCATCATTGAAATAATACATTTTTAGATTATAACTTAAAAATATATAAAATGATAGATATGCACTCAAAGTATGATAACATGCATAAGAATGCAATATTTTATGCTTAAATTTGTATTAATAATCACATAATTACATGTATAAATTAGATGTTATCAGTCACTCAAGTTAGTATTGATGCGTGTAGAAATCATCAGGAACTCCTTCTTTGATATTTCTATTATCTTGACCAAGGATTTCATCCCATCTCATTCCTTGAGTCAATCTCCTCAAATACCGAGGGTGGATGATCCCATCTTGACCACACAATGACCTTCATGGACTTCATGTTGTATTCGATATATGACGTTTTAAAGATCCCGTGGCTAGGGATTCGTGAGTCATAATCAAAACACGATCATTCATTCATAAGATGTCTTTGGTGTCTCAAGTCAAAGTATCAACCGTGACATGAATAAACCTGATTGACATTTAGGTATAATTACCATTCAGGGATTCTACGGATCAATTCATTGATCTCTTTCTTCAAAGAGCACCTATTATTTATCCTTAGTGTCTCCACATCGATGGTTACAGGATCAGTCATGCTCATCATATGAGTCAGATTAGATAATGTTATTCTTTCTAGATAATTCGATATCCTTGTTCAATATCCTATGAATATGAATGTTTAGATTATACGTTTAAAGACTAGTGATCAGTGTAATACGATCTCATCATAATTCACTTAGTGTTCATGGACTTCATTGTAAACATCACAAATGAATGGCAGTGAATAAATTTTATTTTAATGAACATAAACAAATTTTATTTTAATGATACATAGAAGTATGATTAGATTATTGGCCACATAATATCTATCATATAGACCATGACCTATGAAAGTGTATTCTAGTTCTTTAAGGAATTGATTCTTTAGGTATATGATTCTAAAAAGGTGACATCATAAGATTGTTTGCTTTAGAGGAAAGAGAAAACATAACATAAAAAAAGGAAATCGAGGAAATAAATCTTGGACCCGAGCTCTAGTTTGGTGAAGACAACAAGGCATGAGACTACAAGGCATCGGTCCTCTGATGGCCATGCCTAACCTTTCGATGAAGATGTTGACGACTCCACTAGCAGTATCGTACGATCCACACGGCTACATCATCTCTTCAAATGGTAGGGTACTCGCCCCACTAGTTACTTCTATTATTTTTTTATTAGGAGTGGAGAGAGAGAAAAGGAGAGAGAGAGAGAGAGAGAGATAAAGAGAGAGAGAGAGAGAGAGAGAGAGAGAGAGAGAAGAGAGAGAGAGAGAGAGAGGAGAGAGAGAGAGAGAGAGAGAGAGAGAGAGAGAGAGGAGAGACAAAGACAGAGAGAGAGAGAAGGAGAGAGGGAGAGTTGACTGACAATTGTATATAGTGGCCCCGGCAATTTGACATTTTTATAAGTACATAATGAAGTCATACCCATGAATTTCAAAATAAAAATTTACTCTCATCATTTTAAATCGGGCAGGAGAATCATAAATTATTTTTTCTACAAAAAAATATATTTTATGACAGTAAAGTTTAAAATATCTTGCAATTATTTCCATAAACGGGAGATTTGAATAATGAAAAAATCCATATGCCGAGAATTGAAGTGGGAAAACAGAAAACACGTGTTCCCGGAAGTCAACTCTCTCCGTGGTGCAGCGAACCGCGTGTGACGACCGACGCGGTCTCCCATTCCGCGATAGTGACGTAACCTTCAAGAATCCCATTTCCCAGAAATTTAAAGTCAAATATTTTAAAACAAATTTTCATCCATTAATTTTATAAAAGCGCCACTCTTAATAATATTTGTCAATAAATTCATATTTCATTATAAACTGCAAGGCAAGTTCGCGGTGGACCGGCGGAACATCTTTGACCGGTTCAGGCTAGTCAACTTGTGGCGGCGGAGCAGCAGAAACAGCGGTACAAATTACTAGAGATTGTAAGAAACGCTTTCTTGGTCGTTCGGAAGTACTTCGTTTTCGCCGGAGAAACATTCGCACAATGATCCGATTTCGTGTCTCCGGATCCGATTTTTGATTCTCTGTTGAGCTGGAAGGTGAGCTCCCTAGAATTTTCTTGAATTTTTTCATCGCGGGGATTACGCTTTCGCTTCTGGTTGAATTAGTTGGGATTTTTCAGCTCTGATGCCAAGAGATGAATTCTTTTATCTGGGTTTTAAGTTTTACTCTCCGATTATTGAGATCTGGTCGGAATTATTTTTTTTCCGGGGTTCAAGGAATTTCATGCCGGAATAGTTTTTCTTTTGAAGGTTCGATTTTATCAGTTCTCGATTTCGTTATCGTGTAATATAATTCCGGTGTGTTGATTCAGTTTAATTATGCTAGTGTAACTCAGTAATTTTGATTGAAGAAATAATCAAGTTCGTGCTGGTGAAATTTAATTCTGCAGTGTTTATTAAAGCATTACTCAAATTTGCTGAGGAAATCTTACGAGATGAGATTTATGCCATTCATCTGTTGTGGGGATAGAGTTTCGGAGGAAGAATCCTCCTCTGTCGACAAAGGTAATGTTTTTAATAAAAAATAAAACCATGGAGAATTCAATTCTGCATTTAATTGAAAATACAAACCCAATAATTCATTCTTGAACAGAATCTCCTGGAGCCAGGAATGTAAGGAAATATTCCTACAGAGAATTGCGGCGAGCAACAGATGATTTCAGTCAACTGAACAAAATAGGCGAAGGAGGATTTGGATCTGTGTACAAGGTATTTCTTGAGATCATGATCCTACCAAGTCATCAATTATTGATCCTAAAAGGTTAGGTGATCGATCATGAACTATAATTTCTCTATCTCTCAGGTGATTAGCACTGACCTGTAATTTCTCAAGTGATCAATAGTGAACTATAATTTCTCTACCTCTCAGGGGATCAATACTGACCTGAAATTGTTAGAACTCTCTCTCCGTCTCTCTCCCTCTTTCCAAATATATATTCACTGATGGAAACACCTGAATCAATTTACAGACTTAATTATCTTCTGGGTGATAAAAAGACTGACCCAACTTGATCAGATGATCCTGAAGCTTACTTAATAATGATGAAGTGTATGGTGGTGGAATTGCAGGGGAAGTTGAGTTGTGGAAGGATGGTGGCCGTGAAGGTTTTGTCGCCGGAGTCGTCGCAGGGATGGGAAGAGTTTTTATCCGAGATCTCAACACTTGCTTTCATCTACCATGAGAATCTCATTCAGATGTATGGCTTCTGCTCTGAGAAGCATCACCGAATCCTCGTCTACAAGTACCTTCCGAACAGAAGCCTCTCCCAGAATCTTCTTGGTGAATCCTTGGCCTTGGGAAAAAAAGCCTCTAATCATGATCATGATCATCATCTCTTCTGATTCATTGTGATCATGATCATCATTATCATCATCATTGTATTCTTCTTCTTCTTATGATTTATCATCACCATGACATGATGATGATCATCATCGATTTCTTCCTTGTATCATCATCATTTTATTATTTTTCATCTTTGATGCATCATCATCGTCATCATGACCCCAAAAAAAAATCGTCATCATGACATGATCATCATCGTTATCCTCATCATCATCACCTTTTATCACAGCTCTGTATTCTACATCTTCTTCCTTCTACAGCACTATGGCTACTGCTTCTTCATCTGATCAAAGAGGCAATGATGTGCAGGAGGGGGTTTCCATGAGCTGAAATTTGACTGGAAAACAAGGGCAAAGATTGTGATTGGAGTTGCAAAAGGTCTGGTATACCTCCATGAAGAGGTGCAGCCTCCGATGGTGCACCGTGATATCAAAGCCAGCAACATCCTTCTAGATGAAGATTTGAGTCCCAAGATTGCTGACTTTGGCCTTGTCAAGCTCCTTCCTTCAAATACCTCCTATATCAGCACCCGAGTCGCAGGAACCATGTAAGCATTACTTTCTCCATTTAACATGTCTATCTAATTCTCTTGCTCTCTCTTTCAAGTCTCATACCTTTGTATAATCTCTCTACATATATATCTCCTGTATTAGCTCTCTGTGTCCATCTCTCTCCTCTTTCTTCTCTCTGTCTTTTGCACATCTCCCTGTTTTCACCTCGCTCTCTCTCTCTCTATCGCTCCCTATTTATTGTCTCTTATCTCTTTCTTGTCTCTCTCTCTCTCTATTGCTCTCATTCTTGTCTCTTCTTGTATCTCTCTCTCTCACCCTTCCTCTCTCTTCTCTCTCACTCTGCCACCCAGTCTTTCCTCTCTCTCTTCTCTTTCTTCTCTCTTCTCTCTCTCACCCCTCTTTCTTGTCTGTCTCTCTCTTGCTCCTCCTTCCTCTCTGTCTTCTCTTTCTTCTCTCTTCTCTCTTCTCTCTCTCACCCCCCTTTCTTGTGCCTCTCTCTCTACTCCTTACTCTCTCTCTTCTCTTTCTTCTCTCTTCTCTCTCTCACCCCCTCTTTCTTCTCTCTCTCTCTCCCTCCCTCCCTCCTCCTTCCTCTCTCTCTTCTCTTTCATCTCTCTTCTCTCTCTCACCCCCTCTTTCTTCTCTTTCTCTCTCTCTCTCTCTCTCCTCTCTTCTTCCTCTCTCGTCTCTTTCCTGTCTCTCTCTGTGTTGTCTCTTCTCTCTATCTCTCCCCTCCCTCTTCCTTCTCTTCTATCTCTCTTGCTCTCTTTCCCCATCTTTCTTGTTTCTCCTCTCTTTCTTTTCTGTTATCTCTTTCTTCCTTCTCTTTCCACTCTTTCCACTCTTTCCTTCTCTTTCTTCTCTCTCTCTCTCTCTCTCACTCTCTGTCTCTCTCTCTTCCTTCTCTCTCTCTGTGTATCTAAGACGTACATATCTCTCTATCTGTCTATCTATCTATCAAACTCTCTTCCCTCTGCCCCCATTATGTCGGTTTATGCTGAGACTGGATCTGTGGACTGATTTGACAGAGGGTATTTAGCGCCGGAGTATGCCTTCAAGGGAAAGCTGACACGAAAAGCGGACGTGTACAGCTTTGGGGTTCTTTTACTCGAGATCGTCAGCGGCAGGTGCAACAGAAACACCCACCTTCCACCTGGCGAACAGTTCCTCCTCTCCCGGGTAAGTCTACCCTTTCCCCCTGGTTGAGGACAACAACGGCAATGATGATAATGGAAACATATGCAGGCATGGGAGATGTACGAGAGGGGGGATTTACTATCACTTGTTGATTGTGAACTCAATGGAGAGTTTGACGAGGAAGAAGTGGTGAGGTACATGAAGGTGGGTCTTCTATGCACTCAAGACAATCCCCGCCTCCGACCACCCATGCAGGTAGTGGCAAAGTTCCTGGAAGGAGAGACAGATGCAGATATGGAAAAGATAACCAAGCCTGGGCTTGTCGCTGAGTTTCTGGCAGTGAATATCAAGAGTGAAGCTAATATCAAGAAGAAGCATGAAGATAATTATGGCTTTTCGGGTACTACACTCTGTTCTGGGACATCCCCACGTAATCTCTCTACAAATTCCTCTCTCTACACCTCCAGCATTCCCCGCACCTCTTCAGCCATTAGCGATAGAGAATAGTTATTCATATGGTGTTTAATGCCTCTCTTTAGATGTATCTATGCAGTTCCATAATATTAACTCTTTCTCTCTCCCCCCTCACTCTGTCCAGCCTTTCATTCTAATATCATGTAATGATGCATCTCTATCTCTACCCCTCCCTTTTTAGTGGGAAGGGTGAAAAGTCAACTGATGATTTATTCTCAACAATCACACCCCCCCTTTCTCTCTCAAGCCTGATGCTCCATCAGACATGATCATGTGGTTCATCTACCATCTCCACTAACAGACTTGAGTGACATTTCTCTGCAAAGGCCAAATTTGACTGTCTTCCTTGTAGATGTTGTCGTCGTCATCATGATCATCATCGTCATTGCTTAGGCACTCAGCTCCATGATGTCCTTTTCAATTAGAATCAAAACACTGGACTTTGGACTTATCCCATGATCTACGATCTCCTTCCTCGCCTCATCCTCAGTCTCATCTTCCTTGTCCACAGCCACAGCCATGGCCTCTTTCTCTACCTCTCCAGCAGCTCCAATAGTTTTCTCCTCCTTTGTTGATTTCTCTAACGACACAATCAGGAAAAACTTGTTCCTCTTCATCTGTCTGGGAATCATGAAGCTTCTTTTTGTGTACCTTCAATGACCCAATGATCTCTTTGAGTATCAATGACCTGGATTCAATTGCCAACGTGACGACATTGAACTTAGCTGGCATTAGCAGTTCGTGTCATCCCATTGAGAGTTTCTATCCAGTG
Organism: Lemna minuta; assembly: GCA_024174645.1. Taxonomy (NCBI): domain Eukaryota; kingdom Viridiplantae; phylum Streptophyta; class Magnoliopsida; order Alismatales; family Araceae; genus Lemna; species Lemna minuta. The sequence continues at coordinate 3,748,597 of CM044116.1, read as the reverse complement.
TTGAGCAGTTGAAAAATTTTCAAGGATGGTTTCCTGAAAAAAAATCGTTCATGAATTCTTCTTTTACTATCTTCAGGTTCTGACACTCTCTCTTCAGAGCATGGTCAGAGTCGAAAATTCTGAACTGGTGAGCCTCCCAGATATCCTTCAATGATTCATTGCCTCCTATCTGAAGCTGAAAGTCTTCCCGAACAGAATTGAAGCACATGTTCACCAGGAACCCGGGGAACTCCAGTAAATGTGGTGCCTCCCAGATATCCTTCAATGATTCATTGCCTCCTATCTGAAGCTGAAAGTCTTCCCGAACAGAATTGAAGCACATGTTCACCAGGAACCCGGGGAACTCCAGTAAATGTGGTGCCTTCGCCATGCATGGAGAATGCATTACTGTCATACGATGATGTGAAGACATGGTTCTCCTAGACCTAGATCTGCAACCCCTTCGTCTGCCTTAGCATGTTCAGAACCCACTCTCCCTTTTCTCTCCAACATACCCTGGATCAACTGATGGGCATACAGAGATCAAAGAGAGAGAGAACAGATGGACCGAGAAACCCTCTCTATTTCTCGGTGCTGAATGGCAATGAAAGTCCATACATTTACGGGTAGAGAAGGCAGACATGAACTGACAACAAATCAGTAAAATAGGAGAATGAAGGACCCATGTATCCTCACGTGTGCAGGAAAAAACCAGGAGCAATAGAGAAAAAGTCAGTGGCTGGACCAGGATTCTGGCTCTTCTGCTGACCAGCCTGCATGAGCATCAAGATTCATTCCATGGTCAAAGCATGTATGTGTGGCATCAACACAGACCTTTAAGCTGCCTTTGGATAACCTCAGACCTTGAGAAAATGCACTGGGTACTTACCGTTGACTTTCTAGCCCAAGGTTTCCATGATCATCTCACTGGAAGCTATCATGCCTTTGATGGGATAGAGCATGGGATAAGCAAACATTGGATGACCTTCTGATCCTATGCAGAGGTTCATCTTTGGATAGACTATATGAAGGAAGGTTCCCTGACTCCATTAAAAGGAGCTTGGGCTATTCTCCTAGAATCAGTGTAGGGGCAGTGATGTCTGCAGTTTATTCATTTATGGTAACTCTTCTTCATGGTATGCAACTAGGTGAGTCTCCTAGAAGGAAAACTGATTGATCAATTGAAGAAAAAAATACTACAAAATTGATCGATCTCAAAGAACGCTTGATATCCATGACTTTGACATACATTTCTACATCATTATGACAGATTCAGCACTTATAAACAAAGTTTAATAATACTAAATTTCTTGGAAATTGTCTGATTTCATGTGATTTCATGAATTATGAGCTGAAATGTGCATAAAAACGAGATAAACTATTATTTCTACTTTTTGTTCGATGACTAATCTCATTCGGCTTCACCAAAAACAAGTGCAAAATTTCTAATCATACTTCCAGATTGTGTAATCGATGAAAAATAGGCCGAAATGTTAAAATCTATGAAAAGGATGAAATTTAGAAGCTTACTAGGATGGAAAGGCCCAAAATCATTAAGCCCACTTATACAAGAAATTAATACCAAAAATAGGAAAATTTCTCACCCCTTTTAACTGCAAAAGTTTTCAGCATCAGAATCAAAGGGACTGAAACACTAGAGTGAAAACCTTGCATTTTGTAGGTGTTAAGCTTTTGGGGATTTCTCAAGTTATCTTGGAAGCGTTAAAAAGTGTTATTTGTTGGAAGCCCAAAATGCACTAGAGAGCGACATAAATGATGTAAGTTTTTTTTTATCTCCATAATTTCTAAGCTTTATCTTCTTTACTCTATTATATTTTTATCCATGTGGGACTAAGACACTTTAGTGTAGAGAAATCATAATCATTCAGTTTGATCAAGTGAAATAAGCCATTAAGCACATTTTATACTCTATTATATTTTTTAAACTTTCGTTTCTTTCAAATGAATCCGAAGGCCACGACATTTCTACATTGATCAAGCGCAGGAAAGTTGGCAGATGAACTTCATTCAAGGAGATGGAGCCAAAGATGAAAGTGAGTCACCAAGAATCCAAAATTCAATCTTGATGCTGACTTGACTCAATCCAAACTTCAAGCCACGAAATGAAGCACCAAATGATGAAGAAACATTCAATTAAATCCCAAAAATTATCAGATACGAAACTACCAAACTAAAAACAAGGAGCGATTTTTCACTACACGGAGAAAATCGAGCTAAGTGTAAAACCCTAAATGGTGGTGAAATAAATAAGAGGGGGTTGAAATAGTTTTCCTTGCTTATTCTTTCAAAGCCCTCATGTTGCTCACACATCAAATTTTCTTGCTTATTCGCTCTTTTTTGGATGGTTCACTTCATCAAGGTATACTCTTGAACAACCTCCCTGTATATAGATCAGTTGAAGAAGGATGTGAAGTGGCAATGGTTCACAACTCAAAGAATTTCTACAAGACTTTGAGGATCTTAAGCAAGCTATGATAAGTGATCCAATTGTCTAATTATTAGACTTCACTAAGTGGTATGAGGTATGTTGGGTTCTAAAATCGATAAGCCTTCTAAAATTTTGATCAAAGAATTGAATGCAACGGAATACATAAAATTGAATATTCATACAATTGAGGCACCAAGAAAAGATGATCCTATCATCTAGCATATATGAGAAAACATACTTACATGGTTTCCTTGAGAGAGGTCTTGAAGCTATTTAAGTGTCTAGCTTCAAGCAGTATTCACACAATCTCAGAATGATAGGATCTCCTCTTCAAAGCTCTTCACCAAGAGAGAAAGAGAAGAAAGGAGAGAATTCTCACAAGGCTTGTATTGACACTTCAAGTTGTGGTCATTCTTTTTGGGTTATAAGGTCAGTAAGCCTTAAAAAAATTTTCAATAAAAAAATCTAATGTAACGAAATACCCTATTCACGGGGATTCCGTAAATAAAATATCCATTAAATCGAATAGGAAAAATATTGAGGTACTAAGAACATATGATCTTATCATCTAGTATGTATGAGAAAACATACTTACAGGTTTTCCTTGAGAGAGTTCTTAAAGCTATTCAAGTGTCTAGCCTTTAGTGGTATCCACACGATCTCCAGATGGTTGGATCTCATCTTCGAAGCTCTTCACCAAGAGAGAAAGAGAAGAAACGAGAGAATTCTTATAAGGGGTGCATGGGAACCTTGAGTTGTGGTCATTCTCCCCCTATTTATTGACATTTGGTGTGTGAACTTTTTAATAAAACCCTCATAATTATGTCTATATCCATCAACATCAATAGACTTTATGTGTGTGACCCTTTAGGTCTATATATCTCACTAGTTAATAACTTTATAGACCAAATAACACCTTATTGGTCAATCTTAATTAATTATACACATCAACATATAGATTAATTAACTCAATCGATAGGTTGAGTTATTAGCCCGTCGGGTGCCAAGATACACTACGTACTTTTTGAGATATATAATATGTAAAAACTCTTTTATGAAACTTTTTGTCATCAATTACCATGCATGTATAATCATTCATTTGTAAAAGACTCATGAATGACTTATAGCATGGTCAACTATCAAACCCTAATTGATTACTCAAGTTAGTATTGATGAGTGTAGGAAATCATGTAGAACTCCTACAATATTTCTACTACCTTGGTCAAGGATTTCATTGCATCTCATTTCTTGAATCAATCTCCTCAAATACTGAGGGTGGATAATCTCATCTTGACCACACAATCATCTTTGAGGACTTCGTGTCGTATCGAATATATGACATTTTAGATATCTCATGGCTAGGGATTCAAAATTCATAATCAAAACACCATCATGCATCTATAACATGTCTTTGGTGTCTCAAGTCAAAGGATCACATATACAATCGTGACATGAATAAACTTGATTGATAGTTAGGTATAATTACCATTTAGGGATTCATTCGGATGAATTTAGTGAAAACTTTCTCCAAAGAGCACCACTATCTATCCTTAGTATCTCCACATTGATGGTTACATGATCAATCATACTCATCATATGATTCGGATCAGATATTGTTATTCTTTCTACATAATTTGATGTCCTTCTCAGAAATCCTACAAATAGGATTGTTGAGAACATATATTTAAAGACTAGTGATCACTATATTATGATCTCATCATAATTCACTTAGTCATTACATATGTTCATGGACTTCATTACAAATATCATACAAAAATGAAAATGAATAAATTTTATTTCAATGAACATAAATGAGTTATATGAAAGTTTTCAGTCCATTGGGTGACAAGCTACACTACATACTCTAAGGGATATGGAGTATTTAAGAACTCTTTTATGGAACCTTGCCATCATTGGTTATCATGTATGTATAATTCTTTTTCTGCTCGAGACTCATGAATGACTTAAGGTATGGTCAACTGTCTAATAGATATTATGTGGCCTACAAGCCAATCACACTTTCATCTTTGCTTTTATATTCATTAAAATAAAATTTTATCCATTATCATTCTCAGTCATCATAATGTCCAAGTAAATTATGATGAGGTCATAATTCAATGATCACTAGCCTTTAAACATATGTTCTAAATATGACATATGTTCTAAACATAGGTCATAATTCGACAAGGATATCAAATTATCTAGAAAGAATAATATTGTCTAATTCGACTCGTGTAATGAGTATGGTTGATCCTGTGGCCACTTGTATAGAGACATCAAAGATAGATAATGATGAAAATTATGTGGCCTGCAAGCTAATCACACTTTCATCTTTTATTTCTATTTATTGAAATGGACTTGTATTCCCTGTCATTCTTGTGTGATGTTTGCAATGAAGTCCACTAGTATATTCAATGACAAAGTGAATTATTATAAGATCACAATACAATGATCAATAGTCTTTAAATATATGTTCTAAATATTCCTAGTTCATGAGATATTTAAGAAGTACATCAAATTATTCGGAAAAGAATAACACAATCTGATCCAACTCATATGATCAATATGAATTATCTTATAGCTATTAGTGTAAAGACGCTGATGATAAATAGTGGGTGTTCTTTGGAGAAAGAGTTTGTTGAATTGATCCGTATGAATACCTTAATGGTATTATACCAAACTGTTAATTAGGTTGATTAATGTCAAAATTTTATATGTGACCCTTTGACTTAAGACACCAACGACATCTTGTGGATGGATGATTATGTTTTGACTGTAATCTGATGAATCCCTAGCCACGAGATCTCTAAAATATCATAGATTGGATACGACATAAAGTCCTCGACCGTGATTAAGTGGTCAAGATGGGGTCATCTGCCTTTGGTATAAAAGGATATTTACTTAAGGAATGAGATGTAGTTAAATCCTTGGCCAAGGTAGTGGAAATATTAGAAATGTTGTTCTCAATAATTTCTTACTGACATCAGTACTAAGTTGTTCTCGACCGATTAGGGTTTGACAATTAATCATACCCTAAGTCATTCATGAGTCTCGTACGGATAAAGAATAAACGTATATGGTAATCGATGACGGACGAGTTTTATAGAGTTGTGATATACTCCATATCTCCCAGATCATGTGATGTAGCTTGGTACCCACCGGGAAGATGACTCAACTTGTTGGTTGTGTTAAATCGATCTTTCATCTATTAATCTTATGTTGATACAGTTAATTGGTAAGGAAGACCAATAAGTGCTATTAGGTTGATGGAGTTATTAACTGGTAAGATATATGAACCTAGAGGGTCACACATGTAAGGTTAATGGGCGTTGGTGGATAAAGACATAAATATAAGGGTTCATGTGAAAAATTTCACATTACCAAAGTCTATAAATAGGGGGAGAACGACCATAATAAAGGTGTCTCTACGAGCCTTGTGAAAAACTCTCCCCTTTCTTCTCTTCCTATCTTGGTGACTAGTGTTCGAGAGGAAATCCAATCATCCAACAATTGTGTGGATACCGCTAAAGGCTAGACGCTTGAACAACTTGAAGAACTCCTTCATAGGATCCCTATAAGTTTATATTTTATTCTATACTAGACGATTGGATCATCTAGAATAGATGATAAAATCATATATTCTTGGTGGTTCAACTTTTTTGAATGCTTTGATTCATCATCTTCCGCTGCAATTGATGCTTTTGTCAAAACTGTTAAGCCTCAGCTCCCAACATTGGTATCAGAGCCAGGTTGTTCTCTTGATAAACTTTCCAATGAGCCCTAGAACATCCAAAACGGATAAGAAATGAAGGACTTATAGGCATTTCATCGAGAGTCATTGCAAGGGGAAGAACATGCTTGACCTAGTTTCTTGGAGGTGCTATCTATAGGGACACATGTCACCCATGCATGACACATAGTAGGAAACATGTCAACATGCATGCGCTTTGGCGGTAACATGTGGCGGGACACATGTCACCCACGCATGCACATGATCCTAGGTGTTGACATGTGGTGAGACACATGTCATCCATGCATATTTATTACCCTTAGAAGTGTCATGTCTATGAAAAATGACAACCACGCATGGCTTTGGACTAGGGTGATGATACATGACATTACGTGTGTCAACATGGATGCTCATGGCACTTGGAGGTGACATGTGGCTGGACACATGACATGCATGCATAGCCTAGTAAAGCAATATGACAAGATCAGGTAAAGCCATATTGTATCACCAAGTAAACCATGTGGCGCTTCTTAGAAAGGCCATGTGACAACACTTAGGTAAGACCACATAGCGGGAAAATATAAAGAGTTTTATTTTGGAATTTTTTGGAATTAAATAATTTAAGGGTTAAGTTATTTATAAATTCATAACATTCCATCAAACATTTTATAGTGTTTAATGATTACTTCCTCATTTAAGCATAATGGTCATGTGTATTTTGAAAAATATTAATATGATTAAGTTTTTTAATGAATTATATTTATTTATTTAAATGTATGTGGTGTTAGATCAAGAACCTAGGACCTAGAGAAGAATCCCCTAACGTTGTTTGATTGATAACCTATTACATAAAATATGTATGAGATACTGACGAAGCGAATCCGCGAGGTCATTGAATACATGTGGACACGCGTCAAAAAAAGTTCCAAACTTACCAATTTAAAATATTAGTCATAAATAGGTAGCATAGTAGTGAATAAGGGTTGAATCCACAGAGAATTAAGGTATTTTTGAGGAACTCTTTGAAATTCGCTTAAATCGGACAATGAATTGAGGTGAGAAATTAAGAACTTTCATAGATTTGGAAAGATAACTCAAAGATGAATCCACAAAATCAAAAATCACTTAATTTGGATCAAGATTTGTATAGAAATCAAAGAGCAAAAATTAGATAGAAAATCGATCATGAAGAGAGAGAGATTCAAAATAAAATCTAAAATTAACCTAATCTACGATTCTAAATTACAATCTAATGATACATGATGAAAGATTAGGATGAAAACATAAAACCCAAGATATCGCTCAAAATGATCCAATTGATTTCCAGATCAAAGGCTGTTCGTTTCGCGATTTCGAAGATGATCGTCGACATTCAAGAGACGAATTCTCTCTATTCTTTCAACGAAATCTCAATTTCAACCACTCTTTAGATGCGGAAATGAGTCTAGAAGAATAAGAAAGCAAGAGATTTAAGGATTAGGATGTCTAAATAGTTTGATAGCTCAAAAAATCTAATAATATATTTTTCGTCGAAGAACATGAGTATAAATAGCCAAATTTGGGCGTAACCATCGGATTTGGCATTTCATCTTCGATCAACGGCTCTGATGAAACGCTTGGATGGGAATCGTTATGATTAAGTCATGTCTGTTCGATCAAAGATGAACCATTGAGCTTTTGCCACGTCGCACATGAAGAAAAAACGCCATGAAAAGCGATTAAATGCCTATTATTCGATCTTCATCTAACGCTATGGATGCGTCCAAGTGTCGATCGGGCGGTTTTAATCTTATTTAGTCTCAGCCGTTATAACTCCTCAGATCAACGGTTGAGATTAAAACATTATAAAATGAATCATCTTTCAATAGGAGTGCGCAGCGTACCCCCTCACTTAAGTGAAGATCGACGATCATGATCAAGTCGTGTGATCGGACGCTCCACATTTCGCCACGTCACCTACGCATAAAAAAAGAGGAAGATAGTACCACGTAACGTGCACTTAATGAGTTAGAGAAAATCTTGAAAACGGTGCTTATTCTCATTAATCACACACACACGCACACTCACACACGAGTGCACTGTACACTGTGTGACATGTGGCGTTCTCATACACCGCCACGTGGCGCTGCTATTTTATTCGCGTCACATCAATTTCCGCTTCAACACGTGATAAAAATATAATTTTTATGCATTTTAATTCAAAATAAATCGAATTAAATTTATTAAAAATTCTGAAAAATTCCAAAAAAAGCCCTAAAAATTAGAAAATTTATAACTTTCAAAATCTAACCCCGAATTAATCTAAATTTATTTTTTTAGATCAGAAATTAAATTATCTATCATTTTAAAAATTCAAATTCAATAAATAACAAGAGAATAAATTTTTATTTAAAAAATACGCTCATTTATCTTAGAAATTAAAACTTAACAAATAAATGAGTATATAATTTTAGGGACAATTATATAATTGTCCCTAAAATAGTGAATTTTGATATTAGAACTTAAAATTGTATAAAATGATAGATATACACGCAAAGTATGATAACATGCATAAGAATAGAATGTTTTATGCCTTAATTTGTATTAATAATCGTATAATTGCATGCTAAAATTGCATGTTATCTTATACATGTACATCATTATTAAGATATACATATTTAGGGGTATGGTTAGTGAGATAACCATGGAGTATCCTGAAATTAGAAACAATGTCAAACATAAAACCCCTCACAAGTTAAACCCTAGCTGAGACATAAGAGTTATAAACTCACGTGTGATCTTCCTTTGTTATAGCCTTAGGATCTGAATCATTTTAAGTTGGGTTGGTGGGGCAAACTTCAGGCCCACTTAATGAAAAGGAGGGACTAAGAGCTAGTGTATGACATAAGTTCGGGGGTACATGAACCATTTAGTTTGGTGGAGCAAACTCCAAAACTATTCACAAATCTATTCCCGCCAAGGAACAAAGGTATGGGCTACACCAAACTTAGTGGTTGGTAGGACAAACTCTAGACCGCATGAGTGTCGGGGACTGAAGTGTGATCATACATTATAAGAATGTTTCAAGTCCCATGAGATGGGTACTCAATGATGTATTATGATTGGTGGGACAAACTCTAGGTCATAATATAGTTGTTCAGATTCTGATCCCGATTAGGGGATTGTCGATTCTCTATTTTCATACATATGAGGGTTATATGAATTGTTTAATTTTAGTGGAAGTATTATTTTCAATGAATATAAACATCTGCAAGAAATAATAATTTTTATACATCTCCTAAATATATTGTTGAGGGACCTTTAGAAAGAAAAACCCCAAGTCATGTTAGTTGGTGAGACTAGCAAGATGAGGAAGATAGTATTTGCCTTTGAGAATTACAAATAGAAGAAACATATGAAAATCGCTTCGAAAAACAAGGACGACAATGAAAATGGCACATGTTTCCACTATGTTTCCACTATAGTTGATGTACTTAATATTTATATCACTAGTTGTTACCTTTTCTTGTTGATTTAGTTTTAATATTCTCTTTATATTAATACGTCATGTGATTTTACACTAGGAATTAGGAATATTTAGGAACACCTACACACACTAGCTTGACTTCGAGCAAGTCGTACTTACCCGTGAGGGCATGGAGGGATTTCTAGGGGAATCAGTGGTAGAGGAGAAGAGTCTAGGGAGTTGATTAAAAATTCAACTTGAGATGTACTTGTTCTTCACCTTGAAGGATCACGCAGGATAGTGATGAGCATGCAGGGTTGGGATCCAGATCGGTGACAAGGCTCAAAGACATCAAAGAGGTAGGTCAGCCTGAAGGGGAGTAAGGAGCTGCACACAGATCTCTAAGAGTCCGCCCATGAGAGACGGGACGAGGGGGAGGTACCGAAGGATGACAACGAAGTGAGCTCACTAACCAAGAGTGTGAGTGGGTTAGATCAAAGGATGGTGTTTGAACTTTGATTTGACCAATCCATCTAGTTAGTAATTGATACTAGGGGATTAACAAGGTGAGGAGTGACTCTAGGGGGATTGTCTCTTCCTAGGATGGGTGCGTGGGATTTGGATATCCTGTATAGCATAAAAAAATTTGGTGTTTGACTGCATAAAAAATGAGTTGATTTTTTTTTTTGAAAAACATAAATACTCAAATAAAATAATTCCAACCCTCTTAAGTAATTCACCATCCAATTAGGGATTTTTAGTATCCATGTAAGCCTTGAGAAAAATATTCCCCTCTTCTCTTTCTCTCGTAGTAACGAGTGTTCCAAAGGAGATGCATTCTTCAAACAATCATGTCAATATTGCTAGAGGTTAGATGCTTGAATAAATTTAAGAAGTCATTTAAATAATTCTTATAATTATGGTTTTAATGTATACTACTTGATAGAATTATATTTTTCTTCGTGCTTCTTTGCATTGAATGTTTGATTCGATAGTTGCCATTATGTTTGATGTTTATCAACCTCAAATCCTAGAAGCCGCCTCCATGAAAGAAAGAGATGTTCATTGAGGAGACAAATCCACGCGGTTGTTAAATACACACTGATAAGTATCAAAACATATTCCAAACTCACCAATTTAATATTATAGCCACGTATAGTGGTGAATAAGGTTAAAATCCATGAAGAATTAGGGTACTTTTGAAGTGTTCTTCAAATTCAATCACAATAGATCAAAAATTTGAGGTGAGAAATTAGGGAATTTGATAATTTTAGAAAGAGGACTCAAAGATGAATCAACTGAATCAAAAATCACTTGATTTGGATTAAGACTTCTGGAGAAATCAAAGAGCAAAAATTAGGTAGAATTTCTGAACGTGAAGAGAGAGAAAACCAAAATTCAACCTAATACTCGACTAATCTACGATTCAAAATTGAAATATGATGTTATAGGAAGAGAGATTAGGAGGAAAACACTAATTATAACCTGAAATAGCGCTTGAAATGATCTAATTGATTGCCGAATCAAGGGCTCTTCATTACGCGATTACGAACACAAGTGTTGGCATGCAAGAATCAATTTCTTTCTATTTTGTCCACGAAATCTCACTTTCAAACACTCCTTGGACGTGGAAATTGATTTAGAAAAGGAGGAAAACAAGAGATTAAATGATTGAGATGTCTAAACAGTTCAATTACTCAAAACACCCCCTGAATGCTTTACATCGTTAAAGAACTCGTATATTTATAGGCTAACTTGGGGCTGGCCGTTGGATTTATCTCTTTATCTTCAATCAATAGCTCGTATGAAACGCTTGGATGTAAATCGTTGCCATTAAGTCACGTTAGTTTAATAAAAAATGGAGCGCTCAGATTTTGCCATGTCATGCGTGAAGAAGAAGCATTGCTTAATGTTCGCCATTTGATCTTCTTTAAGCGTTCGAGGTGAGTCTACGTGTCCACGAGAGTCCATCATGCACTTTTAATCTTGACCATTATAACTCCCCAGATGAGCGGTTGAGATTAAATTGTCATAAAACAAATCTTGGCTTCATCAAATGCAGCCACGTACCCCCTCAAGTAAGTGAAAATCGACGATAACGATTAAATCATGTGATCGTCTGCTTGATATTGTGCCACATCACCTGCGAATAAAAACAAAGTGAAATAGTCCCACATTGCAAAAATCAAAGCGATTTAACGAGTATATAGGGTATGCGTATTAATGGGTTTTAGCATATATCTTGAAAAGGATGCTTAACCCACTAATTACACATACGCATGCACACACACGCACTCCTGCGAACACGTTGATGAATTGAGACCGCGAGGTCATTGAAAACACAAAGTCAACAATCATAATAATTACCAAACTCACCAATTTTATCAAATAATCACGAATTAAGAGTATAGTGGTGAATAAGGGTCGAATCCACAGAGAATTAAGGTAATTTTAGATGATCTTTTGAAATTCGGTCAAATCGGACGACGAAATGTGGATAAAAATTAAGGATTTTGATATTTTTGGAAAGAAGACTTGAAGATGAATCTACGGAATCAAAAATCACTGAATTTGGATCAAGATTCGTAGATAAATCATCAAATGAACAAGAGAGAAATTCCTGAAAAATAAAATCACGAAAAACCAAAATTGAAATTGAAGTTGACTCAACTTACGATTCATACTTGAAATCTAAAGCTATACGAAGGAAGATTAAGATGAAACACGATCTCTAACCCAAGATTGCGCTCGAATTGATCCAATTAGTCACCGGATCAAGGCTTTTCATTCCCCAATTCGAAAAACTATCGTTGATGTTCAAGAGCCGATTTCTTCCTATTCTATCAACGAAATCTCACTTTCAAGCACTCCGTGTACTCGGAAATGAGTCTAGCAGCGATTGGAAACCAGAGATTTGAGGGATTTGGTGTCTAAACAGTTCGATTACTCGAATTCCTCCGGAATGCTTTACAATCTCGAAGAACACTGACGAGACGAGACCGCGAGGTCGTCGATTTCACACGGTCTCGTGTCAAAAATAATACCGAACTTACCAATTTGGGGAATTAAGAGAGAATTGAGGGGTATAATGGTAAATACGGGTCGAATCCACAGGGAATTTAGATATTTTCGAGATATCTTTTTAGAATTTGGTCAAATTGGACGATGAATTGAGGTGAGAAATTAGGGAAAATGGTGTTTTTGGAAAGAAGACTTCAAATCGATTCCACGGAATCAAGAATCGATGAATTTGGACTTAATTTCGCGGAGAAATCGAAATTTGAAGTGGAGAGAAATTTTCGGATGTTAAAAATCGTGATTTAAGCTAAATTTTATAAAATTGAAATCTAAATCCTAATATAAACGAAAATTAAAGATAATAGGAGGATAATTGAGGTAAAACCGCTTCCACTAAACCCGTTTAGCGATCAAAACGAGGTGATTAAGCCGATTAATCACCGAAATCGTCAAAATCGTCACGCCGAGCTTCAAGCGTCGATTTCTCCCTCGATTTTCCACCAAATCTCGATTTCTACCCCTCCATGGATGCGGAATTGAGAGAGGAGGAGGAAGAGATCGAGAGAAACGAGTGAGAGAGGTGTCTAGACAATCAATTTCATTGAAAACTCACTCGAATACATAGAATGACGAAGAACTCGTCTATTTATAGGGCGAAAAAGGGTAACCGTCCGATCGATGTCTTTAAAGCTCCATCAACGGTCACGATGCGTTCGTAACGATGAATCGTTACGATTAATTTGAGATCCTCCGATCGTGAATGGACGCTCCAGATTAAATCTCGCGATGGGCGTTATAAAACGCATGAAACGGCGTCCGTTGGATCGCGATCTAACGCTCCGGGATGCGTTTGATCGCGTAAGATCTGGGCCGTTATAACTCTATTTAATGCGCACGTGTCTGATCAATGATCAGTGGACCGTGCGTCCCACTTGATTGGCGCGCTCCGATCGCGATCCGACGTCCCTCCTCGCGCCACGTCGCCCTGAAAGGTAAGTAACGTGTGGGATTTTTAGTCCCACACGGAGAAAAAAATAAAAGAATAGGTCGGGTATATAATACCCGACATATAAGAGGGTTAATACCCTCCCCCACTAGGCGAGGCTGAAGACCCCTTTTACTACTATATGTAATAATAATATATATAAGATATATTCGCGCCACGTAGGCGCGTTGCGCGGGTCCACGTGGCGCTGCCACGTGGCCTTGCGTGCCACGCCGCATCCACGCGGCCCCGCGCCCGTTTTTTAATTATTTATATTTTTTTATTAAAAAAATCGAAAATAAAATCGTAGAAAATTCAGAAAAAAATACAGAAAAAAATCCCTGAAAATTCTAAAAAAATCATATCTTTTAAAATACAACTCCAAATTAATCCAAATTTCTTTCATTGGATCTGAAATTTAATTATCTATCATTCTAAAAATTCAAATCATTTAAATAACAAGAGTTTTAATTTATATTTCAAAAATACATTCATTTTTTAAAAGATTTAACTTAAGAAAATTAAATGAATGTTCATAAAAATGCTTTCTCTTATTATTTAACTTTAAAAACCATTCATAATCTCAAGTAAAGATAGGTTATAAAATTATTCATCCTTAATTCATCATAATTAACCCTAATTTAGTGTATTTTGAGATTATGACATAAATATGCATAGAATGATAAAAATGCACTCAAAGTATGATAACATGCACATAAATGTAATGTTTTATGCCTTAAATTGCATGAATAATCATGTTTTATCATGTTAAGATTGCATGTTATCAAACACCTCTATTTATAGGGTGAATTGCGCGTAGCCGCCTGATTGAGCTTTAAATCTTTGATCAACGGCTCTGATAAAATGCACGATCGCGAATCACGATGATTAAGTCATGGCCGTTAAATCTCAAATGGACTGTCGAGATGAAGCCACGTTGCGCAGGTTATAAGTAACGCATCAAACTATCGCCATTTGATTTTGATCTGACGCTCCAGATGCATTTCATCAGTTTTAATCTCAGCCATTATAACTCTTGAGATCAACGGCTGAGATTAAATCATTTTAAAATGATTCACTAGCGAATCAAATTGTATCACGTACCCCCGCCTTTACGTGACGATCAACGGTCATGATTAAATGCGCAATCGGACGCTCCATAATTGTTCACGTCACCTGCGCACTTATAAAATCAATTTTAAATTAAATTAATTTCTTTTAAATTCATAAAAATTCAAAAAACTCCCAAAAAATTCATTAAAAATTCAGAAAAACCCCAAAAAAATCCTCAAAAAATCCCTAAAAATTAGAAAATTCATAACTTTCAAAATATAACTCCAAATTAATCAAAATTTGTTTCATTAGATCAGAAATTAAATTATCTATCATTCTAAATAGTTAAGTTTAATAAATAACAAGAGAATAAATTTCTATTTCAACAATATACTCATTTCTTTTAGATTTTTAAACTTATAAAATATATGAGTGGGGCTAATATCATATATGAGTCTGAACTTTATCAAATGTACCAGATATGAGTCCAACCTTTTTTTTTGTCAGATATCAGTCCAAACTTTTTAAAAAGTCCACATATGAGTCTCATAAAAAAGTCCCGCTGCGGAGAGTCCACGTGGCAGCGATGTGGCAGCCACGTCGTTCCAGCCTCTCTCTCTCTCTCTCTCTCTCTCTCTCTCGCCCTCCCTCCCTCCCTCCCTCCCTCCCTCCCCTCCCTCCCTCCCTCCCTCCCCCGCCTCACTCTCCCTCCCCTCCCCTCGCCCGCCCCGTCTCACCCTCCCTCCCCCTCCCTCCCTCCCCCCGCCTCACTCTCCCGCCCCTCCCTCCCTCCCCCACCCGTCTCGCACGCCCCTCCCTCCCCCGCCTCACTCTCCCGCCCTCCCTCCCTCCCCCGCCTCACTCGATCGCCCATTGTGGACATACTGAGGTTAGAGGGAGAGAAGGGGGAGAAGAAGAGCGTGATAAATTGATGACGCCGACCAAACCAGCAAACGGGATGCGAGATAATAACCGCAAAATGGATAGTATTCCAAATGCAAGTGACGATGGTTGCTCGGGATCGAATTGCTAAATCTACAGAGACGTAATTAGAGAGACGAGTTGTTAGGTTCGTGAATATGTGGATGTACTGAGAGGCGCGGAAAGGGGATGGAAGATATTATAGGGATATCTCATGTGGGAAGAGATTTTAGAGAGAGAAAGAAAAAGAAGGGCGTGGTATGAGTGTTAGAGAACATGGGTTAAAACGAGAAACAATGAGCGAGTGCGTTAGCTTTTGAGAGAGATAGAGATGCGTGGGGCTTGTCATTTCTCTTTCTCTCAGTTTCTATTCCTCTCTTGATCTCTTCCCAATTCTGTCTCCCTTTTTCTCGCAGAATTTTCATCATCCCTGTTCTCCTCTCTTTCCCTCTTATTTCTCTCTCGTTCTTAACTTCTCCTCCGTCATTTCTTTCTCCAACTGAATTCTCATCATTTCTGGCTTCCTCTCTTTCTCTCTTATTTCTCTTTCTCCCTCTAAGCCCTCTAACCTTCTCCTCTATCATTTCTTTCTCGCTCAGAATCCTCATCACCATTGTCTTCCTCTCTTTCTCTTTTATTTCTCTTTCCCTCTCTAAGCACCCTAATCCTCCTCTCTCTATCATTTCTTGGTCGGGCAGAATTTTCATCCTCTCTCTTTTTCTCTCCCTCTGCGTAAATCTTCTCTTTCTCGCTCTATCCTTCCCACTCACGCCATTTCTCTCTATCTCTCTTGATATCTTCTCGTTTCTCCGTCTCTCGAACTACCTTATTTTTTTCGCCCATTATATCTCTCTCTCGCCCAAGATATCTTCTCATTTCTTCGTCTCCCTCTCTCGCTTATTTCTCATCATCATTTTCATCATCTCTTTCCCTCTCTTGATGATTTCTTAGTTCCTCATTATCTCTCTCTCGTTGATTTCTCGTCTTGTCTCCTGCATCTCTTTCTTTGTCATCCTATTTCTCTAATTTGTAGTTATCTCTCGTTAATCTCTCTCTCTCTCTTTCTTCCCAATCTCGTTCCCTCGTTTCTCTTTCTCTCCCTACATTCTCTTTTTTTCTTCTCTCACGTGCGCGCGAATGGTGGCGCCGCCAGGCGCATATACGGCGATCATCGTACCACGACGTGGTGAGAGTCTCGGAGGTGCAAAAAGCCATCGACGTCAGTGGCCTCCAAACTTACGTCATTAACAGCGCCCGCGTCATCTTCCTCAACGAGCGCCCTCAGCCAAAGGCCACGTCATCCTCCGCCGCCCTAGGCGGGAGAGTGAGGCGGGGGAGGGAGGGAGGGAGGGAGGGGAGGGAGGGAGGGAGAGTGAGGCGGGGGAGGGAGGGAGGGAGGGAGGGAGGGGGAGGGAGGGAGAGTGAGGCGGGGGAGGGAGGGCGTGCGAGACAGGTGGGGGAGGGAGGGAGGGCGGGAGAGTGAGGCGGGGGGAGGGAGGGAGGGAGGGAGGGGAGGGAGGGTGAGACGGGCGGGCGAGACAGCGGGGGAGGGGAGGGAGAGTGAGGCGGGGGGAGGGGAGGGAGGGAGGGAGGGAGGGGAGGGAGGGAGGGGAGGGAGGGTGAGACGGGCGGGCGAGGGGAGGGGAGGGAGAGTGAGGCGGGGGGAGGGAGGGAGGGAGGGAGGGAGGGGAGGGAGGGAGGGGAGGGAGGGAGGGAGGGAGGGAGGGAGGGAGGGCGGGAGAGAGAGAGAGAGAGAGATAGAGAGAGAGGCTGGAACGACGTGGCTGCCACATCGCTGCCACGTGGACTCTCCGCAGCGGGACTTTTTTATGAGACTCATATGTGGACTTTTTAAAAAGTTTGGACTGATATCTGACAAAAAAAAAGGTTGGACTCATATCTGGTACATTTGATAAAGTTCAGACTCATATATGATATTAGCCCTATATGAGTGTATATAAAATAATTTCTCTTATTATATAACTTTAAAAACTAATTATAATCTCAAGTAAAGATGGGTTATGAAAATATTATCTTTAATTCATCATAATTAACCTTAACTTAATGCATTTTGAGATTATAATGACTTTTTCATAGAATGATAGATAACCACTCAAAAATATGATAACATGTATTAGAATAGAATGATCATGAAGTTTCATGTTTAATTAGCATGTTATCACACGTGCGCGCGCACATACGCAGACAAACATCGCCACGTGGCAACGCCCTCCACGTCAACTTCTACGTCATTGCAATTTTAATCGGATTTTTATCCTTTTTAATTCAAGATAAATCCAAAAACTTTATATAAATTCATAAAGAAAATCAGAAAATTTGTAGAAAATTTCCTCAAAACCAAAAATTCATATTCTTTTAAAATATAACTATAAATTAATCCAAATTTATCTTGTTGGATCAGAAATGAAATAATCTATAATTTAAAAATTTAAATTTAATAAATAATAAAAGACTGAATTTGTATTTTAAAAATACACTCATTTATTTTAGAAAATAAAGTTTAAAAAATAGATGAGTGTATAAAAAGTATTCTCTCTTATTGTTTAACATTAAAACCTAATTATAATCTCAAATATATGTGAGAATAATATAATCTTGAATATCTCTTTTAATTATTCATGATTATCCCTAAAATAGTGCATTTTGAGATTATAACTTAAATTTGCATAGAATTATAGATATACAGTCAAAACATGATAACATGCATAAGAATTGAATATTGTATGCATTTATTTAAATTTATAATGATATAATTTCATATGTAAATTGCATGTTATCATGCATTTTTTATCAGCTCTTAAGCTACTTATTAGTAATATTTATGATTTGTTATTTAAGTAAGAGTTCTTTTCTTAGTACAAAATTAGTAATTGACATACCTTCTTTTTGGTGCAGAAATAAGTAGTTTTTTGTTTTTTTTAGGGTAATAATTGGGCTAAAATTTTTTCAAGTGGATATTAGTTTATGAATTTTTCTAGGCTTTATGGCATCATTGAATCTGTTATAACCCAATTCATTCTGGTAAGTGTAGTGATTACTTAAATGGGTAGAAAAAATATGTCTTAATTATAATAATGGGATAACAAAGGATTAGATTAAGGATAAAAGCTCTCCTTATGCCTAGAAATATAAGATGTCATAGTCCTTAAATCATTGAATGAATTGGAATTCATAGAGAACCAACATCACTCAAAAGAACTACAACTAATTCCAAACATGATTGTCTCATAAGATCCAACCATAAGTTTCAACTCTTGTAGTCTATTAGATCCATCAACATAGTCTTCATTGTGCTCCATTTTCTTTTCTTTTTTTTCAACCAAAAATCTTCTCGAAGATTGATTTGGCTTTCTATTTCTCTAGGAATAGAAGCAAGAGAAAACTATTAAGATAACTTCATTAAAATCCAATGCAAACTAGGTCATCTCATTTTAAACTAATTTTTTATCATCTTCAGGCGGTTGAAAACCTAAAGATATGAAAATTAAAGGTCAATTGCTTCAGGTTTGTTGGGATTTGAGGTTGATAAGCCTTCCAATTTTTTATGAAAAGTTTAAACGCAACAAAATATATTTAGTTGAATATTCAAAACAGCAAGGCACTACGAATCGATGGTGTTATCCTCTAGTATGCATGAGAAAATATATTTATAAGATTCAACAAAAATAGTTCTTGAAGTTGTTGAAATGTATAGCCTCTAGTGGTATCCACACGATTTCTGGACTATTAGATCTCTCTTCAATACTCGTCACTAAGTGAGAAAGAGAAAGAATGAAAGAATTATTACAAGGCTTGTATGAATACCTTAAGTTGTAATTGTTTTCTCTTATTTATAGATATTAGATATGTAAACATTTTATAATAATCCTCATATTGATATATATATATATATATATATATATATATATATATATATATATATATATATATATATATATATATATATATATATATATATATCAACGTCCATAGACTTTGTGTGTTTGACCTCTAAGTCCATATATCTTACTTAACTCTATAGACCCAGTAATACCTTCTTGGTCAACATTTATTAACTATCTACATTAACATATAAATTTATAAACTAAAGATCGATTTAACTACATCAGCTTGTTGAGTACCAAGTAACACAATATATTTAATAAGATAGAAAATGTATAAAAACTCTCGTTTAGTATTTGATAGTCTTCAATAAATATGTATGTATAATCTTTCGTCTGCATGAGACTTATAAATGACTTAAAGTATGATCAATTATCAAATCCTAATTGATTATTCTAATTAATATTGAAGTACGAAAAAAAATATTACAAACTCTAACATTTCTATGATCTTGGCCAATAATTTCATCGCATCTCATTCTTTGAGTCACTCTCCTGAAATATTAAAGGTGAATGATCTCATCTCGACCATACAATTATCTTAAAAGTTTTCATGTCATATCTAATATATGACATATTAGAGATTTCATAACTAAGGATTTTTAAGTTATAATCAAAATATGATCATCCAATCACAAGATATTTTTGTTATCCCAAGTCATAATCTAATTGACTACATACATAACTGCTGCATAAATTAATCTAATTGACATTTAAGTATTATTCAAAAATTCATACAGATCAATTTAGTAAACTATTTCTCTAAAAAATATTAATTATATGTCCTCAAAATCTCTACACTAATGGCTACATGGTCAACAATAGTTATCATATAAATAAAATTAGATAATATTATTATTTCGTATAATTCGAAATCATTCTCAAATGTATGAAGAATAAAAATATTTAGAACATATATTTAAAAACTAACGATCAATGTATTATGTTCTCGTAATCATTCACTTAGTCCTTGTATATGTTCATGAACTTCATTGTAAATAATTTTTAAAAAATGAGTTTGGTAAAATAGCAAATGTGTTGGGGACTAAGAGGAGCCCATTAGCATGTTGTTTTAATAAAGAGGTAAAAAATGTTATGAAGCACCACTTCAAGTTTGGCCAAGAAATGACTAAAGAAAAATTGTGCATGAAAACAATCATTTCAAACAATTGGGGATCCATTACATCAAAGAAAGGATGGTAACATGATGCAATGGCACATCAAATGATGATCAAAAGAAGGAAAATTATGGAAGGGGATAAATCTTGAAGTTCTCGCATTAGAACAACCCCAAGAGTTCTCGCATTGAGTACCAAGTAACACCATATATTTAACAAGATAGAAAATATATAAAAACTCTCATTTAGTATTTGATGGTCCTCAATCAATATGTATGTATAATCTTTCGTCTGCTTGAGACTTATAAATGACTTAAAATATGATCAACTATCACATCTCAATTGATCATTTTAATTAATATTGATGTACAAAAGAAAACATTAAGAACTCTGACATTTCTATGATCTTGACCAAGGATTTCATCGCATCTCATTCTTTGAGTCACTCTTCTCAAATATTTAAGGTGAATGATCTCATCTAGACCATGCAATTATCTTAAAAGTTTTTATGTTATATCTAATATATGACATTTTTAGAGATCTCATAATTAAGGATTTTAAAGTTATAATCAAAATATGATCATCCAGCCACAAAATGTTTTTGTTATCCCAAGTCATAATCTAATTGACTACATACATAACTGATGCATAAATTAATCTAATTGACATTTAAGTATAATAATATTCAAAAATTCATACAGATCAACTTAGTAAACTATTTCTCTAAAGAATATTAATTATATATCCTCAAAATTTCGACACTAATGGTTACATGGTCAACAATAATTAACATATGAATCATGTTAGATAGTATTATTACTTCATATAATCCGAAATCATTCTCAAATATCTTAAGAATAAGAATATTTAAAATATATATTTAAAGACTAGCGATCAATGTATTATGTTCTCATAATCATTCACTTAGTCCTTGCATATGCTCATGGACTTTATTGTAAACCATTTTAAAAAAATGAGTTTGGTAAAATAGCAAATGTGTTGGGGACTAAGAGGAGCCCATTAGCATGTTGGTTTAGTAAAGAGGGAATAATATTATGAAGCACCTCATCAAGTTTGGCTAAGGAATGACTAAAGAATAATTGTGTATGAAAACAATCATTTCAAACAATTGGGGATCCATAACATCAAAGAAAGGATGGTAACATGATGCAATGGCACATCAAATGATGATCAAAAGAAGGAAAATTATGGAAGGGAT
>CM044116.1:3552037-3726278 GCA_024174645.1 Lemna minuta | reverse complement strand
CAGATTTTCAACCTCAACTCATTGCTATGCTAAAACTTTAGCTTCTTTTTTGGCGCAAAAATGTGCCCATTGAATGGTCGCACTCTCTACCATTTGCATGTCCAAGAATATCCAAAGACAAAGGTTACTAGCGAGAAAATTCAAAAAATGTGACATTAGAAAAAATTATCATTTTCAAGTGTCAAAGAAGTAGATAGGTACGAGGATAGACAATTCATACACCCATCATTGAATTGGGAGAAACCTTATCAAGGTTAGAAGATAGAGGAAAGGGAAAATATCAAAAGGCTTGAGAGGGATGAAAGAAGATTCCAATTTTCTAAGGAATAAAACCTAGAGGAGTACAGGGAAAGTTTTTAATTGAATATGTGTTTGTTAAAGTGAAACTACTGAATTGGTTTATAAGGGGAATATAGAATCATCTTATGTGACAAATATGAAAATTTGAAATATTTTGTTGGCTCTTTATCAAAAGAACATGGACCATGTACTATTTGTTAGTTGCATCTTAACATAATTGACACTTATGAAATTTTGAGACATGAATAAGGGATCATAGCATGGGATAAAATTAAAAATGGCTCAAACTTTAATCTACAAAAATATGAAAAGATATGTAGACCATGATGAAAGAATTAGAAAATATTATAAATTATTCATCTTGAGTTAAATGGAGGAAATTGTCTTGTCCAATGTCGCTTGGTATCCTACATACATGATTCATGAAGTCAAGCGTACCACAAATAGGAATTTGTATTACAATACAGAAATAATAGAAAGGACTAGGTATCAAAAAATGCAAAGTTCTCAAATCTATGAGTGCTTACATCTTTAGAAAAATCTAAAAGCAATGTAGGAGATATGTAATGAGCTGAAATTGTGAAATTGTTGATAAATGCAATCATCAGTCAAAAAACCCAAACTCATTTAATTGACAATTCATTTAAGTACAATTAATTAATAAGGATTAGACCCATTAAAATTAGGGTTGAATTGAAGAGTTCTTAGAATTGGCCAAATTAGATGACAAAATGAAAAGAGAAATTCAAGAGAGTGATATATTTAGATAATAGAGGAGTAGATATTTCAAATGAATCAAAGTGAGTGAAAATCCATATTTGATGGTGAATTAACTAGGGGTAGGGAGTAAATTAGTTTCTTTTAAATTTTTACATTATCTAATCCCTTTCATGAATTCCTTGATTATTCACTCAATTTCTTGTTAGGTTTGAGGTCGATAAACTTTCCAAAGTTTTTATCAAAACATCGAATGTAATGGAATACATTGAATCGTATGTTTAAAACATTGTGGTATCAAGAATAGATGATCCTAACATCTAGTATGTATGAGAAAATATACGTACACGGTTCCCTTTAAGGAGTTCTTGAAGCTATTCAAATGTCTAGCCTCGAGTGGTATCCACACAGTCTCTGGATGGTTGAATCTCCTCTTCAAAGCTCTTCACCAAGAGAGAAAGAGAAGAAATGAGAGAATTCTCACAAGTCTTGCATGGGTACCATTATTTGTGGTCGTTCTCCCCTTATTTATAGAATTTGATATGTGGATTTTTCATAAAACCCTCATAATTATGTCTATATCCACCAACATATATAGACATTATATTTGTGACCCTCTAGGTCTATATATCTCACCAGTTAATAGCTTTATAGACCTAATAACACATTATTCATCAACCTTTATTAATTATCTACATCAAAATATAGATTACTTAATCAATGATCGATTTATCCCAATCGATAGGTTGAGTTACGAGCCCGTTGGGTGCCAAGCTACACCACGTACTCTAGGAGATATGGAGTACATAAGAACTCAATTATGGAACCTTTCAGTCATTGATTACTATGTATATGTAATCTTTTATTTGCAAGAGACTCATGAATGACTTAGGGTATGGTCAATTGTCAAACTCCAATCGCGAAGAAATCGTCGAGTGAAGTAGATAGAAATTTCGAAATGAAATAATGATAAAAACCGAAATTAAAATTGAAATTGAATAAATCTACGATTTGAAATTGATATTTAATGTTACATGAAGAAAAATTAGGACACAAACTTAATTTCTAACCCAAGATAGTGCTCACATTGATCTAATTCTCTCTAGATCAAAGGCTTTTCATTCACGAATTCGAAAAAGATTGTAGGCGTTCACGAGTTGGTTTCTCCCTATTCTCTCAACAAAATCTCACTTTCAAACACCCCGTGGACATGGAAATTGATCTAAAAGTGATTGAAAGCAAAAGATTCAAGGATTGTGGTGTCTAAACAGTTCGATTACTCGAGGAACCCAAGAATGATTTATAATGTCAAAGAACATCTCAATTTGTAAGGCAAATTGGGCGTAACCGTCGAATGAAGTGTTTGATCTTCGATCAACGGCTTTGATGAAAAGCAGGAATGCGAATTGTTATGGTTAAGTCATGGCCGTTGGACCGGAGATGGACCGTCAAGATCTCGCCACGTTGAGCGTGAAGAAGTAACGCGTGAAACGCTCGCCGTTTGATCTTGATTTGACGCTTCAAATGCATTTTTTTGGTTTTAATCTTAGCTATTATAACTCCTCAGATCGATGGCTGGGATTAAATTATTTTTAAAATGATTTTCCGACAAATAGAAATGCGTCGTGTACCCACCTTAAGTGAAGATCGACAGTCTTCTTTAAAAGCGCAAACCGGACACTCCTCGTAACGCCACGTCACACGCGCACATTTAAAAAAAAACAAAGCCTCACATGAAAAAAATGCAGGTGAATGTGCGTGTATATAAGTGATACGCGAATAAAGAGTTAGCAAAAATCCTTAATAGGGTACTTTCTTCTTATTCACTTACACACAAGCGTGCACACACGTGCACATATACAGTGAATAAAGGTTGAATCCACGGAGAATTAAGGTATTTTTTAGGAACTCTTTGAAATTTGATCAAATCGGACAATAAATTGAGGTGAGAAATTAGGAACTTTCATAGATTTGGAAAGATAACTCAAAGACGAACCCACGAAATCAAAAATCACTTAATTTGGATCAAGATTTGTAGAGAAATCAAAGAGCAAAAATTAGATAGAAAATCGATCACGAAGAGAGAGAGATTCGAAATAAAATCTAAAATTAACCTAATCTACGATTCTAAATTACAATCTAATGATACATGATGAAAGATTAGGATGAAAAAAATATAATATAACCCAAGCTATCACTCAAAATGATCTAATTGATTTCCAGATCAAAGGCTTTTCATTTCGCGATTTTGAAGACGATCGTCAGCATTCAAGAGGCGAATTCTCCCTATTCTTTCAACGAAATCTCAATTTCAACCACTCCTTAGATGCAGAAATGAGTCTAGAAGAATAAGAAAGAAAGATATTTAAGGATTAAGATGTCTAAATAGTTTGATAGCTCAAAACATGTAATAATATATTTTCCCTCAAAGAACATGAGTATAAATAGCCAAATTTGGGCGTAATCGTCGGATTTGGCATTTTATCTTCGATCAACGGTTCTGATGAAACGCTTGGATGCGAATCGTTATAGTTAAGTCATGTCTGTTCGATCAAAGATGAACCGCTGAGCTTTTGCCACGTCGCATGTGAAGAAAAAATGCCATGAAAAGCGATGAAATGCCGTTATAACTCCTTAGATCAACGGTTGAGATTAAAACATTATAAGATGAATCGTCGTCCAATAGGAGTGCACCGCGTACCCCCTCACTTAAGTGAAGATCGACGATTGTGATCAAGTCGTTTGATCGGCGCTCTACGTTTCGCCACGTCACCTACGCATAAAAAAGAGAGGAAGATAGTCCCATATGGCAAAAATTACTAAAATTCGACAGGTATATAAGTAATGTGCGCTTAATGAGTTTGCGAAAATCCTGAAAAGAGTGCATATTTTCATTAATCACGCACACACGTGCGCACTCACACACGAGTGCACTATACACGTGTGTGACACGTAGCGTTCTCATACGCCGCCACGTGGCGCTGCTATTTTGTTCGCGTCACATCAATTTCCGCGTCAACATGTGGTAAAAATATAATTTTTATGTATTTTAATTCAAAATAAATCGAATTAAATTTATTAAAAATTCTGAAAAATTCCAAAAAAGCCCTAAAAATTAGAAAATTCATAACTTTCAAAATACAACTCTAAATTAATCCAAATTTATTTTGTTAGATCAGAAATTAAATTATCTATCATGTTAAAAATTCAAATTCAATAAATAAAAAGAGAATAAATTTTTATTTAAAAAATACGCTCATTTATCTTAGAAATTAAAACTTAAAAAAATAAATAAGTATATAAAAAGTATTTTCTCTTATCATTTAACATTAAAATCCAATTATAATCTTAAATATAGATGGAAATAATCTACTCTAAAATATATTCTTTAAAAATGCATAATTGTCCCTAAATAGTGAATTTTGATATTAGAACTTAAAATTGTATGAAATGATAGATATGAACTCAAAGTATGATAACATGCATAAGAATGAAATGTTTTATGCCTTAATTTGTATTAATAATCATATAATTGCATGCTAAAATTGCATGTTATCTGATACATGTAAATCATCATTAAGATAATCATATTTAGTGGTATGGTTAGTGAGATAACCATGGAGTGCCTTGAAATTAGAAACCATATCAAACATAAAACCCCTCACAAGTTAAACCCTAGCTGAGACATAAGAGTTGTAAACTCACGTGTGATCTTCCTTTGTTATAGCCTTAGGATCTGATTCATTTTAAGTTGGGTTGGTGGGGCAAACTTCAGGCCCACTTAATGAAAAGGAGGGACTAAGAGCTAGTGTATGACATAAGTTGGGGGGTACATGAACCATTTAGTTTGGTGGAGCAAACTCTGAAACTATTCACGAATCTATTCCCGCCAAAGAACAAAGGTATGGGCTACACCAAACTTAGTGGTTGGTGGGACAAACTCTAGGCCGCATGAGTGTCAGAGACTGAAGCGTGATCATATATTATAAGAATGTTTCAAGTCCCATGAGATGGGTACTCAATGATGTATTATGATTGGTGGGACAAACTCTAGGTCATAATATAGTTATTCAGATTCTGATCCCCATTAGGAGAATGTCGATTCTCCATTTTCATACATATGAGGGTTATATGAATTGTTTAATTTTAGTGGAAGTATTATTTTCAATGAATATAAAAATCTGCAAGAAATAATAATTTGTATAAATGTCCTAAATATATTATTGAGGGACCTTTAGAAAGAAAAACCCTAAGTCATGTTAGTTGGTGAGACCAACAAGATGAGGAAGATAGTATTTGCCTTTGAGAATTAAAAATAGAAGAAACATATGAAAATCGCTTCGTAAAGCAAGGACGATGATGAAAATGGCACATGTTTCCACTATGTTTCCTCTATAGTTGATGTACTTAATATTTATATCACTAGTTTTTACCTTTTCTCGTTGATTTAGTTTTAATATTCTCTTTATATTTATACTTCATGTGATTTTACACTAGGAATTAGGAATATTTAGGAACACCTACACACACTAGCTTGACTTCGGGCAAGTCGTACTTACCCGTGAGGGCAAGGAGGGATTTCTAGGGGAATCAGTGCTAGAGGAGAAGAGTCTAGGGAGTTGATTAAAAAGTCAACTTGAGATGTACTTGTTCTTCACCTTGAAGGATCACGCAGGATAGTGATGAGCATGCAGGGTTGGGATCCGGATCGGTGACAAGGCTCAAAGACATCAAAGAGGTAGGTCAGCCTGAAGGGGAGTAAGGAGATGCACACAGATGTCTAGGAGTCCGCCCATGGGAGACGAGACGAGGGGGGAGGTACCGAAGGATGACAACGAAGTGAGCTCACTAACTGAGAGTGTGAGCGGGTTAGATCAAAGGCTGGTGTTTGAACTTTGATTTGACCAATCCAGCTAGTTAGTAATTGATACTAGGGGATTAACAAGGTGAAGAGTGACTCTGGGGGACTGTCTCTTCCTAGGATTGGTGCAGGGGATTTGGATATCCTGTATAGCATAAAAAAATTTGGTGTTTGAGCGCAAAATAAATGAGTTGATTTTTTTTTTTGAAAAACATAAATACTCAAATAAATTAATTCCAACCCTCTTAAGTAATTCACCATCCAATTAGGGATTTTCAGTATCCATGTAAGCCTTGAGAAAAATATTCCCCTCTTCTCTTTCTCTCGTAGTGACGAGTGTTCCAAAGGAGATGCATTCTTCAAACGATCATGTCCATATTGCTAGAGGTTAGATGCTTGAATAAATTGAAGAAGTCATTTAAATAATTCTTATAAGTATGGTTTTAATATATACTACATTATAGAATTATATTTTTCTTCGTGCTTCTTGGCATTGAATGTTTGATTTGATAGTTTCCATTACGTTTGATGTTTATCAGCCTCAAACCCTAGAAGCCACCTCCATGAAAGAAAGAGATGCTCATTGACGAGACAAATCCGCACGGTCGTTGAATACACACTGATAAGTATCAAAACATATTCCAAACTCACCAATTTAATATTATAACCAAGTATAGTGGTGAATAAGGGTCAAATCCACAAAGAATTAGGATTTTTTGAAATGTTCAGCAAATTCAATCACAATAGAGCAAAAATTGAGATGAGAAATTAGACAATTTGATAATTTTAGAAAGAGGACAATCCACAGAATCAAAAATCACTTGATTTGGATCAAGACATTTGGAGAAATCAAAGAGCAAAAATTTAACGACCGTGAAGAGAGAGAAAACCAAAATTCAATCTTGTTGGATCAGAAATGAAATAATCTATCATTCTAAAAATTTAAATTTAATAAATAATAAAAGACTGAATTTGTATTTTAAAAATACACTCATTTATTTTAGAAAATAAAGTTTAAAAAATAGATGAGTGTATAAAAAGTATTTTCTCTTATTATTTAACATTAAAACCTAATTATAATCTCAAATATATGTGAGAATAATATAATCTTAAATATCTCTCTTAATTATTCATGATTATCCCTAAAATAGTGCATTTTGAGATTATAACTTAAATTTTTATAAAATTATAGATATACACTTAAAACATGATAACATGCATAAGAATTAAATATTGTATGCCTTTATTTACATTTATAATGATATAATTTTATTTGTAAATTGCATGTTATCATGCATTTTTTATCAGCTCTTAAGCTACTTATTAGTAATATTTATAATTTTTTATTTAAGTAAGAGTTGTTTTCTTAGTACAAAATTAGTAATTGACGTACCTTCTTTTTGGTGCAGAAATAAGTAGTTTTCTGTATTTTTTTAGGGTAATAATTGGGCTAAAAATTTTTCAAGTGGATATTAGTTTATGAATTTTTGTAGGCTTTATGGCATCATTGAATCTGTTATAACCCAATTCATTCTGATAAGTGTAGTGATTACTTAAATGGGTAGAAAAAGTATAGCTTAATTATAATAATGGGATAGCAAAGGATTAGATTAAGGATAAAAGCTCTCCTTATGCCTAGAAATATAAGATGTCATAGTCCTTGAATCATTGAATGAATTGGAATTTATAGAGAACCAACATCACTCAAAAGAACTACAACTAATTCCAAACATGATTGACTCATAAGATCCAACCATAAGTTTCAACTCTTGTAGTCTATTAGATCCATCAACATAGTCTTCATTGTGCTCCATTTTCCTTTCTTTTTTCAACCAAAAAAACATTCTAGAAGCTTGATTTGGCTTCTTGTTTCTCTAGGAATAGAAGCAAGAGCAAACTAATAAGATAACTTCATCAAAATCCAATGCAAACTAGGTCATCTCATTTTAAACTAATTTTTATCATCTTTAGGCGGTTGAAAACCTAAAGATATGAAAA
This sequence comes from Lemna minuta, assembly GCA_024174645.1. Classification (NCBI taxonomy): domain Eukaryota; kingdom Viridiplantae; phylum Streptophyta; class Magnoliopsida; order Alismatales; family Araceae; genus Lemna; species Lemna minuta. Next base: position 3,718,402 of record CM044116.1, on the reverse strand, counting down.
TGAAAGGTTAATTGCTTCAGGTTTGTTGGGATTTGAGGTTGATAAGCCTTCCATTTTTTATGAAAACTTTAAACGCAGTAAAAATCATTTAGTTGAATATTCAAAACACCAAGACACTATAAGTCGATGGTGTTATCCTCTTGTATGCATGAGAAAATATTTATAAGATTCAGGAAAAGTAGTTCTTGAAGTTGTTAAAATGTATAGCCTCTAGTGGTATCCACACGATTTCTAGACTATTAGATCTCTCTTGAATACTCTTTACTAAGTGAGAAAGAGAAAGAAGTAAAGAATTCTTACAAGGCTTGTATGGGTGATAACATGCATTTATAACCTGAATTCTTACCCTAATTAACTCATATTCATGCTTATTTTATGTGAATATGATGCATGTTATTATACTTTTTAAGAATTTTCTCCATTGGCATGTCATTTCATTAAAGTTGATATTTATGCATAAATTAGAGATAATTTCATGCTTAAGAGATGATTAATCTTTTGTTTAGATTAATAGGAGTTAATTGACGAGACGAGACCGCGAGGTCGTCGATTTCACACGGTCTCGTGTCAAAAATAATTCCAAACTTACCAATTTTGAGAATTAATCACGAATTCAAGGGTATAATGGTAAATATGGGTCGAATTCACAGGGAATTTAGGAATTTTCAGAAGATCTTTTATAATTTGGTCAAATCGGACGAGAAATTGATGGAAGAAATTGGGGAAAATGGTATTTTATGAAAGTAGACTTTCAAATCGATTCCACGGAATCAAAAATCGTCAAAATCGGACTTGATTTCGTGGAGAAATCATGAATCGAAGTGAGAGAAAAATTTCGAGTGTAACAAATCGTGATTTTAAGTGAAATTTGATGAAATTGAAGATTAAAAACTAATCTAAACTGAAATTAAACTAGATTGGAGGATTAGGAAGCAAAAACCGCTCCCACTAATCCCCGATTGCGATCAAATCGCGCCGATTAAGCCTCTTAATCACGAAGAACACGAAGAACGCGATCGGTGGATTCAAGCTGTGATTTCTCCTTCACCTCTCCACCAAATCTCGATTTCTACCACTCCTCGGACGCGGAAATTGAAGAGGAAGAGGAAGAACTCGAGAGAAACATGCAAGGATGGTGTCTTGACAGTCAATTTGATTGATTCTTGCTTGGATGTCTTAGAACGACGAAGAACATGCCCTTTTATAGGGCGAAAATTCATAACCGTCCGATCGAAACGATCGACGGTTACGATAACGGTCCATGATGGACCGTTTTCGGAAAATGTCGCGATCGTTGGATCGCGGATGGAGGGCCCATATTTATCGCGCGATGTGCGTTATAAAAACGCTCCATTTTCGCCCCTTGGATCGCGATCGGACGGTCTGGATGCGCTCCGCCAGATCGCATCACGACCGTTATAACGCCTTGAATTTCAGCACGTGCTTGATCTTCGATCCGATGGTCCACGCTCCACGCGATCGACGTCCGTCGATCGATCGCCCTCCAGATCCAACGTTCCGCGCTGCGCCACGTCGCCTGCAAGGTAAGTAAGTTAAAAACATTAGTCCCACACGGACTTAATTTATAGAAACGGTCGGGTATATAATACCCGACCGTTTATACGGGTATGACCCTCCCTTATAAGGGGAGGACAAAGAGCGATTTTATATTATGTAATCTATAAATATATATAATATATTCACGCGCCACGTGGGCGCTGCGCGGGCCTGCGTGGCGCTGCCACGTGGCCCTGCGTGCCACGTCGCATCCACGCGGGTCCCGCGCCCCTTTTTTTAATTTTTATTTATTTATTTTATTATTTAAAATCGAAAATAAAATAGGAAAAACTGCTTTTAAAAAAATCCGGAAAAAAATCCTTTAAAAATAGAAAATTCATAACTTTTAATATATAACTCCAAATTAATCCAAATTTCTTTCATTTGATCCAAAATTTAATTGTCTATTATTCTAAAACGTCAAATTAATTAAATAATAAGAGTTAAAAATTATTATTTCAAAAATACATTCATTTATTAAGATTTTAATCTTTAGAAAATAAAATGAATGTTTATAAAAGTTATTTCTCTTATTATTTTATCTTTAAAAACAATTATAATCTCAATAAAAATATGGGTTATCAAATTATGAAACTCTAATTTATAAAAATTAACCCTAATTTAAAGTATTTTGAGATTATAATGACTTTTTAAGAGAATAATAGAAAAATACATATAAATATGATAACATGCATGTAAATGAAATCATTTAAGCTTTAATATGCATGAAAAATCATGTTTTATGATGTAAATATAGCATGTTATCATTAATCTCTATTATTAAATGATTTTTGACTTTAGTAAATGTTTGGAAGGATGATTTTCATATGAATTTATGATTTAAAATGTTTAATTAGAACTTATTTAATGAAATTTTAATTCATCTTTATTTTCCTTCTTGAAAACATATTTTAAATGACATGATATGAAAAGAAAAGAATTTGTGATGCAATGGAGAAAATTTGGATTAAAAAGGAGTTGTATTTTGAGAAATATGAATTTCTGAATTTTTATACTATTTTTTCCGATTTTTATTTGATTTTTAATTGATTTTTTTAAGGAATTTCTTAGTTAAAATCGCGAAAAAAAGGTGAGAAATTACCTGCAGCTGACGTGGCGAGCGCCGGCTGACGTGGCGAGCGGGCCCAGGCAGGGCTGACATGGCGAGCGGGCCCAGGCGGGGCTGACATGGCGAGCAGGCCCACGTGGCGCGCGGGTCCGCCGCGCCGTTACGACGTGGCGCTGAGGCCACGTGGCAGGGCACGTGTGGCCCGCGCATGACGCGTGGCGGACACGTGTACTGGATATAGAGGAGAATAAGGATAGTTAATAGGGGAAGCAACTCCCATATTTAAGCGCGTGCTCTCCCTCTTTATAATCCGTGTGGGACTATGTTCCCACGCGATTTTCTGTTTTGCAGGCGACGTGGACAAGCGACAAGCGTCTGATCGGATCAAAGCGGCAGAGATCGCGTTGACCAGAGTCCACGCGATCATCAATCAAGCACGTGGCTATATTCATCTTAAGTGACCTGCTCGATGGATGACACGTGGCAGAGCGAGGAAGCTTGGATCGCGATCGGATGGCCTAAAATTTTCGCGATCGGGCGAACGATCGCGATCACCTGATCGTCATCGAACGGTCGCAATCGTTCGCGATTTTTGGTGCGTCCGATCTCCATCACGCGGACGCCTGATCTTCATCAAGAGTGGATCAAGATCGGACGGCTGGCGGAGAACTCGAATCGTGATCCAGGTGCACAGGATCAGCTAATCGTGATCGCTCATCTAAACGGGAGTTCATCGGACGGTGGATGAAGCCTTACGAAGAACCACGATCGACGCGCGATCGTGGCTCGATCGCGCGGCGATCGTGGCTTATTCATCGCCAGATCGGGAACCACGGCGTCGCAACGTGAAAACGCCCCCACGACGCCATCGACCCATGCCCACGATCCTATCAATGGCTCAAAAATCGGGCGAGATGATCAACATCAAACTTTGAGAAATCGCCGCGATCGGGGTTGATTCAGCAGAAAAATTGAAGCCACGACGCCTCAAATTGATGGCCCACGATCGCGCGCGATCGTGGCCATCGATTCCGCTCCACGACCGCGTCAAACGGCCGGAAATTTCGGGCCTAATTTTCTCTTTAAAACCATGTATTCTCCCCTCTTTTGTTCTTCAACTTTTGATCGACTCGTGAAGAAATTAAGCGAGTTTCGAGGATGATCTCTAGTTCATCGTGTTCCCCACGCGTTTAGACTCGATTGCGAAGCAATTGGAGCGGGATTGATCACGAATTTCTCCTTGATTTCATCGAATTTTCCCCTTGAATTCCGAACGTCCACGAGGAAGAATCCGAGCAAATTCGCTTCAATCCACGAGAATTGGAGCCCCATCCTTGCGGCAATCGGGTTAGTAGTGAGATTCGATCGATTATCAGGAGGTAATTTGAGTTTTTATTAGATTTAGAAGTTTAATTTTGCAAATTAGTTCATAGTGTTCTTCAGTTTGCCCAAATTTCGATCTGAAAAGTCGCTGATTTGGAAAATAGGATATCTCTCTGATTATAATTCCCAATCACTTGATTTTGGTTTCATTGGATTCCTCTTTTCATCAGCTTTCCGTGGATAGCAATTTCATCAAATTCCGAGTTCATTTGACCCTTCAATTTAACGTTTGACCACGGACTGTTCATCTTTCATCAGAAGTCAAACGTTGACTTTCGGGGTGAATTACTTTTTATTGACAAATCATAATTTGATAATTTTGGTCTTGTCGGATTCCTCTGGTTTTTAGCTTTCTATTGACATATAAATTTCAAGATTTGAATTTCATTTGGGCATTCAATTTGAAGATTTCCTCTGAGGTGTTAATTTCGGGGATTTTCTGATAGTTGATTTTCAATAATTCATAATAAATCCATTTCTTATCCAAAAATTACGAATTATATATCAGTAAATTCCATTTTCTCTCTAGTTTCCAAATATATCATTTTCGTAACCTTCTGACTCTGTTTGATTCTCTGATTTTGCAGAACACATACTGCTGGTCAAAGTCAATGCTTTGAATTTGACTTTTGACTTTTCTCTGTCAAATCCGAGATTTCAATTCTTAAAATTTCTTATTTACCCTATTTATATCATTTCTATATCTTACATCTTATTTCATCTTCTTTAAAACTCGTTTTAAACATAAGTTTGACCAAGTCAACTCTGCGATTAAAGTCAACCCTTCTCTTTGTGGATCGACTCGATACTTACCCAGTACTTGTTTTTTCTATCTTGTCTTTGTGAGTTCGGATTTATAAATTTTGTTTGACCATCGTCTTTGTGTTTAACGACACACGAAAACGACACGTTAATGGGCACCTTAAGTTGTAATTGTTTTCTCTTATTTATAGATATTAGATATGTGAACTTTTTATAATAGTCCTCGTATTGATATACATATCTATTAACGTACATAGACTTTGTGTGTGTGACCTCTAAGTCTATGCATCTTACTTATTAATAACTCTATAGACCCAGTAATACCTTATTGATCAACATTTATTAACTATCACCATTAACATATAAATTAATTAACTAAAGATTGATTTAACTATATCAATAGGTCGAGTTATCAGCTCATTGAGTACCAAGTAACATAATATATTTAACAAGATAGAAAATGTATAAAAACTCTCATTTAGTATTTGATAGTCCTCGATAAATATGTATGTATAATCTTTCGTCCGCATGAAACTTATAAATGACTTAAAATATGATCAACTATCAAATCCTAATTAATCATTCTAATTAATATTAATGTTCGAAAGAAAATATTATGAACTCTAACATTTCTATGATCTTGACCAATGATTTCATCGCATCTCATTCTTTGAGTCACTCTCCTTAAATATCAAAGGTGAACGATCTCATCTCGACCATACAATTATCTTAAAAGTTTTCATGTCATATCTAATATATAATATTTTAGAGATCTCATAACTAAGGATTTTTAAGTTATTATCAAAATATGATCATCCAATCACAAGATGTTTTTGTTATCCCAAGTCATAATCTAATTGACTACATACATAGTTGCTGGATAAATTAATCTAATCAACATTTAAGTATAATAATATTCAAAAATTCATACAGATCAATTTAGTAAACTATTTCTTTAAAAAATATTAATTATATGTCCTCAAAATCTCTGCACTAATGGTTACATGGTCAAAAATAGTTATCATATGAATCAAATTAGATAATATTATTATTTCGTATAATTCGAAATCATTTTCGAATATCTTAAGTATAAGAATATTTAAAACATATATTTAAAGACTAACGATCAATGTATTATGTTCTCATAATCATTCACTTAGCCTTTGCATATGCTCATGGACTTCATTGTAAATAATTTTTAAAAAAATGAGTTTGGTAAAATAACAAATGTGTTGGGGACTAAGAGGAGCCCATTAGCATGTTGTTTTAATAAAGAGGGAAAAAATGTTATGAAGCGTCTCATCAAGTATGGCTAAGGAATGACTAAAGAATAATTGTGTATGAAAACAATCATTTCAAACAATTGGGGATCCATTACATCAAAGAAAGGATGGTAACATGATGCAATGGCACATCAAATGATGATCAAAAGAAGGAAAATTATGGAAGGGGATAAATCTTGAAGTTCTTGCACTAGAACAAGCCCAAGAGAGGGAAAAAACAACATGTGGCAACCGCACATCACATCATGATGGAGAAATACAAGTAAAAAGAGCAATGAAAAAATATTTCATTTTGAAAAAAAAATGCTTCTTTAATGACTATGCCCTACAGCCATGAGAGAAGCAAAGCAGTGCAACAGAAAGGTAAGATGAAGTGGGGAAACCCGCAACGCCTAGCATCTAGTAGAGACATGACTAAAGCATACTACACAGGATACAAATAGCTAAAATACGCCTAGATGACCTAAAAACAAGGTTGTAGTGTCATAAGATGGCCTATTAAGTTAATTTTATCGATACCATGACAGCGATAATGATTTTGTAGCCCTATGTAATGGGCCATTTCCTGTGCAATAAGATGATCATTGAGTCTTCTAGGTGACAAGGTCATCCCCCTGGCAGCTTCATCTTTCCTATGTTCACCATTCTCTCAATCTTCCAATACCTTTCATCATAAATTAAAGAGTTGAAGTCAATTCAGTAGAGCCATGACTAAGGGATACTACACAAGATGTTAATTACTAAAACACCCTTGGATGGTATGATAAACAAAGTACCCTCAACTCTAATAATCATCTACTTTTAAGGTTTAAAGATATATCCAAAGCTTACATCATACCTTCAAAAGCATTTTCGGTGGGCAATAGCCGGCCCAGTTTCGTCATACTCAGCTTTCGTGATGTGCTGATTTTGAGGGAAGACTACTTTGGCCAATATGGCACCTCCCATCCATGTCGAGTTCTTTGACGAGTTCTCTGGCATGTACTCCGGTGGCTGCATAATCGATCAAGATGGGTCAATTCATTAATTTATCCATCAGTCACAACTCACAAGTCATAAATCAACTAGTTGACAACAATAGTTATTGATTATTGATTACCTTCACTAGACACGGCCGGATTGAAGATGCACAGAGTAGTGCTTCTCTCTGAAATCGTTCTTCGAATCCTGCATTGGAGAGGTAAAATAGGTTAAGAACTGCTCATAGATTAGACAAATCAAACACATATACTCAACCAAGTTCCCAATACTCACTCCCTCTCTCTATATCTCTACATGTTTCGATTTCTGCTGCTACAGAGACATCTCTCTCTCTCCCCCCTCTTTCTTGTACTTCTCTCTCTCACATGCACCTGTGTTCGCAACATTCAAAATAGAGGATCAATGGGCAGCTACACATCTACGGGCGACATCTCTCTCTCTCTCTCTCTCTCTCTACATATATATATGTTTATATATGTCTATCCACATCTTTATCTTTTTGTCCATAAATCAAATGGGTTTATAAAAATCTCTCTACGAACAAACCATTCAACACATAAATCTCCTTCACTTTATGTAGGAATGCAAATTCCTATATATATGTGTGTGTGTGTGTCGTGTGTGTGTAAATGTATATCAGCATGCAAGTCAACTAGTTTCTCTCTCTAAGGATAGGATTATGCAAATAGAAAAGGGAAGGACAGACCAGTCATGGAGGAGGTGCCACCACAGAGTACGATGTTTTCAAGCAGCTGGCGGTGATTTTCAGAGGAGACCGTGGAGATGCTGCTCACCATCTGTTCAACCACCCCATATTCATCTAAACCGAGAATCGACGGACAAAACAATGCTTCACCGACAATTAACCCTTCTTTCTGGATTGTTATCACCTGAGAATGAACACAGGATGACCGTTAATCATTTCTTGGCAAAATGCTTGTAATCTTTCTCTCTCTTCTCTCTTTCTTGTTTATTCCCTTCTCTTTCTTCTCTCTCCCCCCTCTCTCTCCTCTTTCTTGTCTCTTCCCTCTCTCCCCTCGTCTCTTCTCTCTCTATCTTCTTTCTTGTCTCCTCTCTCTCTGTCTTGTTTCTTTTCTCTCTCTGCTCTTTCTTGTCTCTTCCCTTTTCTCTCTCTCTCTTTCTTCTCCTTCTTGTCCCCTCTCCCCCTCTTCTTGTCTCTTCTTTCTCTCTCACACACACATGCTCACAACCTTTAGAGAAAAGAGGATCAATGGGCAGCAAGACACCTGACCATCAGGAAGAGTGTGCTTCTCTGGCCGACAAGTTTTCAGTGCATGTTCATACAAGACCGAATCTTCTGCACACTTGCAATGCTCTTCTTTCAATCTCTCAACCATGGAGATGTCAATGTTTAACCGAGGATTTGACTTTTGGAGTTCCTTAGCGAGCAACTCGGTCAAATCAATTCCTCCAATCTCGAATCTTTTCGAGGCAATGTGATGGACTGCACCTTCGAGGACTGGGGCGATATCTGTATTCCATCCCCGTGTTTAAAACATTCTTGAAAATCTCTCCAGAGGATCTTAAAATTGTCAGACAATATGCATGAAAAAACTGCCTAAATCACACATAAGATAAGATAAATCCAAAGTATAGCGAGAATGATGTAAAGCACTTAAAATCAACCTCAATAACAATGGCATGTAAGAGAAGCAGATAGCGAGAACATTGATGAGAAGAAGACAATCCATGAAGGGGAAGAACCACTGACGCCTTGAGGACAAACTTAGGGCATAAAAATTTCTCCATTTCATGCCCTCTAATTGTACTTTTTCATGTTACCATTATCACAGTAACAGGAAAAAGTAAAATAAAAGGATTTAAGTATCATATTGATGCAAAGAATATCATTCGCTTGAACACAGTTTCCTCATCAATTCCTTTGAGCACTTAACACAATCAGTAGAAGATCCCAGATCAGAAAATCACAGTCAGATGGAAATAAAGCCGCCTATATATGGGTACTTCTGTCCAAGAGTAAGCATGGGAAACACTAAATATAACTGACCTCAGACATGAAGGTTGCAAGGAAGTTAGTTCCAAAGAAAATGGGAAAGCTCTTGAAGCATTTACAGTTCTCTGTCTCATTTATACACCCTCCCATCATGAACAGAGTTCCACTGAGAGGAGTTCAAGAAATATCATCCTCGATTCTTGATACAAGTTTGAGGATTTTATCAGTAAGCAGGATCATGTTCACGGTATAATTGCCAGCATACAGAGTTAAAAGTAATTTCATATTATGGTTATTCTAGTAATATGATTCATTGTTAATTAGACCTTATTTACAATGATATCCCGTATTTTTAAAGAATTATACTAAGGTCCCATCAATTCTGACACACAAAACGGTGATAAATGTAACCTTTAAGATGGGTCTTTTCAGAAAGACCCAATTATCTACTGTATACGTAACAGACAACATAATAGAAAGACATCATTTTTTTGCCCCTAAATCACCCATCTGCTACTCTCTCTTTATATCCACCTAGCTCTTCTCCAACAAGTTCTCAGCTTTCTTCAAGGGAACATTTAAGCCAACTGCTTCTCTCTCTATAATTTACAATGAACATTTAAGCCCAATTAAATGGTCAGAACTAAGTTAAGAAATGAACCATGTCACCAAGGCCCACTAGGTACCCGACATAAGGCTTGATGTAAAAAAAAACTTATGATTTTTTTCTTGTTCCTCCTCTCTGTGCTCCCCTCTCTTCCTTCAAGTGGTAACCTGGAGATTGCAATCTTTAGAGCCAAACTGATTTTGGAGAAAGGTTGTTGCTGGGGGAGCAATTATTTTCTTCTCCAAAATGTCCATCTTTGGCCAGTACCTAGCAGGATCACAACTCAAGACTTAACCCTAAATAAACCAGGGCTTAGTTACCTATACCCATGTGATGTAGCTCATAAGGTTGATAAATTTCTTAGCTGACTTGGTAAAAAGGGCAATGAATTCAGGGGCCACCAGTTTCGGGTGTTCCCCTCCCTCTTTTCAAAAAGGGCAATGAAGAAATTTATAAGCAATCAAAAATTAAATTCATTGAATAACTCACTGCTAAAAATCTTTTAAAAAGGAAAATCTGCGTGAGTAAAGGTCAACCTAACCATGAGAGATAAACGTAATAAATTCATATCAATAGCAAGAAGAGCTTAAACTTTCACAGGGCTTACCTATTTTCCCATGACCTACATCAACAGTACACCCTGAGATTCGTCCAACAGCATAAAGTGATAACACTAGATTGCTCTGAAGCATAGAAACCAGATACATTAAAATTTTCAAACATTAACTGCACCAACTGTTCTCTTAGAGCCTGCATTTCCAACATGAAAAAATGTCAATACATCACATTCCACTTATTCTGATGCAAACATGATTTACATAAAAGGTGTCCCATTCATAAATTTCACCTTCCAAATTACATTTGAGAGTCTAAAAGTAGATCAGATGGAGCAGCAGAGAGTTAAAAAAAGAAAAAAACCAAAGTCTAATCAAGCAATGCATGTATTACAGAGGGATACCATAGGTGGTACAAATGACAAAACTTCCCCTAAATCATCCTAACAAGTAGTAGGACATGAAACTCTAATGATCATGATGGAATCAACACCCACTCCTCCACGAACTTGACAGCCGAGCCCTAATGTTCATGATGATCAGAATTTTGAACATCTCATCAATCAAAAGTGTTCATAGACGGAGTTCATAGGCTTATTCATGGGAGAGTAGGAATAGTTATGTCCTATTAAGTACTCGCACCCTGTTAAACATACATGACATGCAAAAAACTCAGAACCTTAGGTACTAAAATACTACAACTCTAATGCATGCATGATACCAAACACATTCTTCATTATTTAAGAGCAAGCATGTTCAAACAGAAGATTAAGGCGGAAATGAAAAATATACAAAAGAGCCATATATAAGAAAGAGGAACATGCAATATTAATCTGGCAAGAGAATGTATTAAAACCTTTTTTATAACCCCATCAAAAACCAGGGAAAATTGATGGTGAGGAAAGCTTGTCCTGAGAGTATTATAACTTTTTTTTGCCATTTCATTCACGGAGAATGAAGAATGAATTCTTTGCCCCTTTTTTTGGAAAATGTACATAAGTTCCAAAATCCATTTCGTCGACCAGTAGCTACAACAGTCTTTTTTATCGTTGCAGTTGTAGCTTTTTGGTTCGGTATTTAAGCAACATTACCCATTGATAAATCTCTTACTTTAGGTCCTTTTTAATTGACTAAATCAAATCAACTGTGAAGGGCAAATTAAACTTTAAATTGACCATTCCCTAGATACAACTTTTTTTTTAAACATTAAAGGAAGATCACCTGAGATCAGTGATCAACCGGTACAAGTATCCTCTTCTTCTCAGCCAAGAGGCCGACCATCCCTGGACTGTCTAAACCTCAACAATCTTAATCTTGGTGTTCTTTTCACCACAGCATCCTTCTTACCGGGTAGTCACCCATCTCTGGCCTGCCCAAGCCTGAGCACGCTCAACTCCAGAGTCCTCCACCCCAGTGCTCTTCCCAGGAGGTCACCCATCCTGCACTAAGCCTGCTTAACACTAGAGTTATTCTCCACCCTGGTACCCTCTTACACTGTAAGAGGGACCTAGATACACTATTTTTTAATCTATCTTCATATGAATTGGACTAAAGATTCAAAAAAAGAGTTTGACTTTTTCTAGTTATTTTATCAAGTTTTTATAAACTAAAAAAAACTAAGAAAACGCCAGCAAGAGCATTCCCAAGACCGTCATTTCCCCATAAGGATGTCAATTATTAACTATGTATTTGCTATATATAAGACCTTCAGTTTCCCCATAAGTATGATACATATCAAGGTGGGAAACACAACTTCTTATATTTGTTTCATGAGTGTAAGAAGATCATAGAACTTTGGAAATCAATGATAGATACAAGAAAGGGAAACATGGGAGTATTGATTTGAGAGACTCTCCCTGACTCTCTTGAGTCCAATGATCCTCTCAAGACACCCTCCCATCCAGTCCCAGGCTTTATTTTATGGGCTCAGGATTATTACATTTCAACCCCCTGACTATGTAGAGGTTCGTGTTTGAACCCCCTCATTTTGTTGTCACCTCCTTGAGTAAGTGCAGATGGTGTCGTTTCATTTTGATATCAAGATATTGATGAAATTTTCAATAATAAATCACACAGAAACAGATTGTATATAATAAACATGATATTGATGGATGTATCAATAATAGGGAAGAGAATTTTTCAAATTCACCTTAGGGTGTGCAGAGTGGTTCAGTAAAGAGCATCTGGCCTTCATTCCCTTCCTCCCATCCAAGTCCTGTATATAGAACATGATGAAGCAAATCTTCCATGGCATCCCAGTCGCTGATGAATCCCCTCGTGACTGGATCAACAGTTATTTCCTCAAACATTGAGCCATCTACCATGTCTCCATCCTCCAAAACTCTTCTCATCTTTGTCGGAATCACCTTCAATGACCGCAAAAATGAAAGGAAAACAAAAACTTAACAGAAAACTGAAAGCCATATCAAACTAAAAAAATGAAAGATAAACAAATTAGAGGAAATACACAAATAAGGTTAAAATAAAAATTCAATAGCCGCAAAAAAAAGAAAAACTAACATATTAGACGAAAATAAAAAATTAGATAAAAAATAAAAATTCAATGACCACAAATGCTTGAATTAGATTAAAAAAATTCCATGACCTCAAAAACAAATTGATGATGAGATAAATGAAAAGAAAAACAAAAAATGGATGAAATGCTAAAAATGGATAAAAATAAAAACTCAATAAAAAAAAATTAGAAGAAATGCGAAAATGTAATTGAATAATGGCAAAATTAAAAACAACAAGAAATGCATAAATTAGATGACAATAAAATTCAATGATCTCAAAAATAAAACGAAAATAGATGAAATGCAGCTCCATGTGGGAGGGAAATCAACGGGACAAGCACATAAGAGAGAAAAAGCAAATACTACAGCACAAGAACGATTTTCAATGACCGCAAAAATAAAAGAAAACAAAATAGATGAAATTCAGCTCGATCCGAGAGGCAAATCAACGGAACTAGCTTTATAAGAGAAATGCTGCTCTTAGGGCAAAGAATAAGCAAAAAGAATTCACCAGCGCGGGATCTTGATCTGGTATTGCGAATCCGGCCTTTAGGAGCCTCGAACCGGCGTCAATAACAACTGACTCCATGACGGAGATCGATGACGGACTAGATCAAGACACGGAATCTGGAAATCGGAGGTTCTGATGAGAATCGAGAGACCAAAACCCTTCTACCTCTGCGCAGCCAGTCAGCCAGAGCAGGGTTTTTCGATTTTGCACTTTGTACCCTATACTCTGATTATTTGCGCGAACACAAATTGCTTTTTTATATACTTTATTTCGACTTAATCCATTTTGGTTTCGGCAAATGGGCTGCGTGCAAATCGATCTAGGATCGATCATGATCATACCTTGACATGATGATGATCATTCCTTAGCGGATCAGTGGGCTCGATCAATCAGCCAAGGATGATCATAACAGTGGTGGTCAGCATCCATCGACAAGATCAAGTAGATGCCCGTTGATCGATCAATCAATCAATCAAATATATTGATTGCAAGTTCCAACCAATAAATGTAGGTTTGTATCGATCAATCGTTATGATTCGACTCGATTCCATCAAGCATCGATCTCAATTTGATCATGATCAATCAATGCTCCATGATTGGACTAACTAGCATTCACAAAATAATGTGTGACCCTTGGATCGCTTGATTGTTAATTGGGCATTCCTATCAACATGATCTTTCAATCCCTAGTTCATAGTCTAGCAAATCATGGTTGTTAAATCATTGATTCAATCTTCTATCCAATCATTGATGCAAATTAAGTGCACATACCCTTGATCTGTATCCAATCTATCCACCCTATTTTTGCATCCCTTGTTAGATGATCAAGTCAACTCATCAATCATAATTGCCATCATAATAAGCACCTGATCAATCGTCTCATAATGTAATAGCAATGTGGGGCCTACGAACAAGACCAATCAGCTAGACTTTTACTATCAGAATATTCACAAATAATGGTGATTAGTCGATCTCTCTAACTTCGGCACCCAAAAAAGTCAACTTGGATGGGGGGTAGGGAATACCGATCATTGATCTATATCAAATTTTCATGACGGATCAGATCGACAAGGTTGATGTTGGCAATTAGATCAGCGCTCATAGAACCTCTGATCAATTCAATCAACCAACAAGGTTATATGATTGATTGCCATCTTAGATTACTAATGTGATTCGTGATCAACTCGTTGATTAGATCATTGTTATATGATAACATCTATTTCTTTCTATGGACATCTATCGATTGGCTTGTTGTGGTCCAATCATGATCCGCATGGGTAGATCAATTGATCTAATCAATCAACCAAATTTTGATCATGAACATGCTGATATGATTGGGTTGTCGTCCCATAGCATAAGGGCTTTTTTTAATTTTATTTTCTAAACACGCTTTAGCATGTATGTTTGAACTCTACACGCACTCCCTTTGACATACACCCTAATGAACACTAGTCCACCCTCTCCTGTATTGTTACAAGTAGACCAGGTTTGGTGCAGGAAAAGAGTAGAGAGAGATAGGGAACATGGGGAAAGACAGAGAAACTTAGTCTAGGGCGATGTGCATGAGCACGAACACTTCCCATGCAATTAGCAATTCCCCTAATCAATGATACAGAGTTCAGCCAAATACTCGTAGCTAAGGTGAGCTCTGTTTAGGCCAATAGAAGTCAACACAATAAATTCATGGTCCAAAAACTTTTGAAAAGGTCAACCAATCATTTTCACCACCACTATCATTCCCATTTAGGAAAAAATCTGCCCAAAGCTCTCATTAACATCAACAGAGTCACGATAATCATTAACATTGTTGTCTTACACGAATGATTGGTTTCTTGTCGCCATCATCATATCCTATCTCTTTTTTGGCTTTTCTAATTTTGAAGAATATGATCATGCACTTGAAACTGATTTTTCACTCTCATTATAAAAAACCCTAACCCTCATTTTTCATCTTTGGCATACCTACCTTGGATGATATTGGTGAGGTTGTATATTACTCTCATCACCCAACCACTAGCTACTAATTTGGGCATTGTCATGGGTAAGTGTAAATTCACTACATAACGTTGATCAGTTGTGTGGTTTTTGTGAACACGCATGATGACCTCGTAATGAGGATGTCCTCGTATAAGGAAGAATGGCCATGACATGAGATTATGAATGTGATATATTGAACATCCTCGATGAACAAGTGATTAATCCATGATGTTCATTGTAGAAGAAAGAACACATGATGAATCCATCACGATGAATATGATGAACCCACGATGTTCACCATATTTACATACATGCATGATGAATTGATCATGATTGCAGCATCGCAAAAGGAAGAATGGAAAATGAGACATGAACTATGGAATTGATATTAACTACTATGCATGATGAACCCATCAATGATAATGATGATATCATCATAGAAAGAAGCATGACACTGTGTCATAAACTCATGTATTTTCTAATCGAGAAAATGCATGGTATCAATAAACCCATGATGATTATGATATCAAGAAGGTATATGACATTAATGTATGTGTTTAGTGGTTCACTAAGGTGGCAGAAGTTGCCTACAACATACCAAGGGAAGGCCAAGCTAGATCAAATAGACAATTCAGTTAGGATTGGCCTCAATTCAATCCGTGCTGACTCATTCTCAATGGACAATTTGATGGCCCTAGCTTGGAATAATGCTCAAAAATTTGTTTTTTTATAAAAAAACAAAATCATGTTATCAATATGTAATTATCTGCATAGTTATCAATAACATCCTTCCTCCCAATACACACACCCCTCAACCATCTTAAAATGAAACTATGCACAATGTATTCTACTTTGTTTGCCAAGACTGCCCTCCCCTTAGAATTTATTATCATTAGGATGTATCTAGATAGAACACAACATCACATGGATCCTTCTCACTCCACCTCATGCCTAAATACTCCACACTTGAGAGAACTCGAGAAAGCTTCATGAGAGGTGTCGTCCACCCTTGAGATCATCCTAGTTCAGATCCTCTATGCGAAAGGGTACTGAAAGAAAAGGCGATAGAAATATTCATACCCCCTATGCATGTTTATGCACTCTGTTGAGGTGTTCATGACCAATCTCTTTCAAAAAATGTGTGTTCTTAGTTTTAGCTTAAGGAGAAACCACCCAAAAAATCCACATCTTTAAGGGAACATTCCACTTCGAGATTCCCCGCATGCAAATGGTTGCCAAACTAATAGAGAATAGTGACCCAAAAGACTTTTCATGTCCCCTAGATTGGAAAAAAAAATAGACTTGTGGGGAAACCTATGTTAGGCCTTGCCAGAATGATGGTGCCCACTGAGTTGGCATTGGGACCCTCTCCAAATCTAGGCACATGTCGTAGATTTAATTCAATACTTCTATAGTTTGATCATCTTGGGAACTCATAATTCTACCCAACCATCTTGATAGAAGTGTCCTATTCATATATTGTAAATGCAAAAAACCCCAAGAGGCCTACATACTTCATCCCACTCAACCTATGTTGTTCCCATGCCTTCCCCTTCCCACAGACCTTTCCAGAATAACCTCCTCATCAAGCCCTCCAACCGCTTACTAACTAACACTCATGGGGTATCTTGAAAGCTGATAGGTAGAAGATAGGGATCACAGAAAGTACATCAAATCCCCCCGTAGCCACCTCTCTAGACTCCTCTCCTCAAAATTTGATAAATACCCAATCAAAGGCCATATTTTAACTTCCCTTCTCTAGACATACACAAATGTCAAATTAAAAAATAAAAATTCAAACAAAATTTTTGGATTTAAGATCAAGATCAATGATTGGATTGCCAAGTCGACAATCAGGCAATCCAAACTTGCCTTCCCTAGACATACCCAAAGCTCAAATTACGTTAAATCAAAATTTAAAACCAAGTAAATGATTTTATTTTATTACAATTATAAAATAAACCCAATTATCTATATTTCACTGACAAGGATGGCCTTTGCACTAATTTGCAAGGAAAATAGAAGGAAATAGAAGGAAAATATGCATATTTTCTTTCTATTCAACCAATTATTTATATTTCACTAACAATGATGGCCTTTGCAAAAAAAGTAAATAATATGCTTAAAGATTACCTACAATATATATTTCAAAGACTTAATATAACATAGTAAAGATACATATTATTTATCTTAACCGTTGTTATTTATAATTTCAACGTTAATTAAATTAGTTGATTTTCCATTACGCTATTACATTTTGTCATTATAAATTTGTCTTTAATAATTCTCACTATATTTAAAAAAAGTATTTTCATGAGACATATATGATATATATATATATATAAATATGAATAAACCTTGTAAATCTAAGGAGACGATTCATCTTTAATTATTTTAAATATCTTTAAAAATAAATTTAACATACATGATATGAGATGTGTACACTCATATATAGATCTATTTCTTAAATCTTGAATGTCTATTCATGATTAATAAATATAAAAACTTTTCAAACAGTTTTTCTAAAATGTTTTACATATATTATATGATCACATGTATGTAATTATCTTTTTATATCTTTAAAATCATGAATCCAAATATATTATGGTACACACATTCATTGACAATCATCAGTAAATAATTTTAAAAATTAAAATAGAATATTCAATACATACATGATATATTTTTATATATACTTTTCACATGTATGTTTTCAAGTTATTCATATTTATTCTTGATTCTAAATACCTTTAAATGATTAACTTAACATATTAGACACCACCTATGTCTTTTAATACATTAAAGTTGTATTTCTAAATTAGTAATTTAAATATCTTTAAAAAAAATTAATTTAACTAATTTGGCACACATTTGATATTTAGCTTCGATATTTTGTTAATTTTCTTCTGGAATTTGTACTTTATTAATAGTTATATTCCTCATCGATACTTCGTAACATTTAAATTAATATTATTCTTAATTAAATTTATGAATTTTCAAGACTTGACGATAAAACAAGCATGGCATATTTTTCAAGGTAAATAGAAGGAAACTATGCACCTATCGATGAAATTATCCTCCAAATTGTGCTCAATCTTGAAGGCTCAAAAAGGTTGATTGCTAGAGACATTTCATGCAATCAATTTGCATTGCATAGCTCTTTATTCTCATCTTCATTGTCTACTCACTTTTTATTTCTACTTGATTTATTCCTAGGGTTTCCTTTGTATTTCACATGAAACCATGGATCAGGACTCGAATATCTAGATCTCCAACCATATAGTTCTTGGGGAACAGCGATCCAATCGAATCAAGAGGATCATGATCAATTTTCTGATGATCAATCCCCTTGATGAGTCAGTTGGGTATGATCAACAATCTGATCAATGAAATGATCGAGCGATTGTAGATCTGCACTAAAAAATTCACAGAAAATTAAAACAAATACACAAAAATGATTTAAGTTTTTGATAATTGAAAAAAATGCTCATAATTTGAAAAGAAATGAGAGATATCTGGACGATCAATAAATTTGATCAATGCCTCGATCAATATCCGGGTTTGATTGCCTATCAATCAAAGCCCACTCTGGCAGATTGATGAGCGGATTGAGGATCAGATCGTATCAATCTGTTCCCTGCCTCTGTATGACTCTTTTACATGATCTAGCAAGAAACAATGTTCGTTTGGCATATACAAGTGGAAGAACATCATCAAGCCCTTTACAGATGTTGTAGAAAGAAGAAATGCTGCATGCGGTATGACTGTTACTGATATTTATGACCAAACATGATAAACTCATCATGATGATCATCGTCGAAGGAAGAATGTGACATGTACATGATATTCATGGTCATGTATAATGAACCCGTGATGATGTCATCATTACAGAATGCATAATACATGTGACATGAATTTGTGAATTTATGCATGCGACACTAGTAATGCAGAATGAACCCATGATGACAGGCTAGCATAGTAGCAAGAAGAAATGCTGCATCCGGGATGACTATTAGTGATATTTATAACTAAACATGGTAAACCCATCATGATGATCATCGTCGAAGGAAGAATATGACATGACACGTGACATGTACATGATATTCATGGACATGTATAATGAACCCGTGATGATGCCATCATTACAGAATGCATAATACATGTGACATGAATTTGTGAATCTATGCATGCGATACTAGTAATACATAATGAACCCATGATGACAGGCTAGCATAGTAGCAAGAAGAAAGGTGCATATGGCAAAAGTATATGAACATGGCATGATGTTGCCACGTTTTATAATCATAGAATGAAGAATGGTGCACATGACATGAATTTATACCTGAGATATTTCTGAACATGCATGACGGACACATGTCAATGAAATCATCGCAGAAAAAAAGAATGCCACGTATGACAAAAACATACGCAAACATAAACATATTTGTGGCCATGCATCATGTAGGTAGAATTTATATGTTGCCCATCCATAATGAAAATAAAAGATTGTGGCAGCAAGAACAGGGATGTTTTACAAATCAAACAAAATTTACCAGATTTAAATCTTCCGGGCAGCAGCAACGAAATGGGGCAGCGCGCAAATTCATCCTCCGTAAACGGTCAATTGATCGGTCCATCATTTATCCAATCTTCATCATAAATCAACCGGATGGGTGACTTGGGGGAATGGTGCACTGATCTTGACAATCATCATCTACTACATCGTCACAAGCTTCACCAAGTTGATGATCCATATCCAGATATGAATAATCCCCAAAGTCTTTGTCCATATCGCTGGATTCTCGGAAATGACCGCCTATGTGATGGCAACTGGTTACCTGGTCATGAGGAAAAACAGGAACGATATCGATCAGTGAAGGATTAGAGGTGGGCGACAAAAGAAGTCGATGCCCTCCCAAGGGAAGATATGGTGAGCAAGAAGTTACCTGAAGGACAAAGATAGTCGGTTGAATCCTTGCGAGGAACTATTTTCCTCCAGAAAAGTAGGCGACAGAAGTAAGGTTAAGTAAAAGTACTAGTTTGTCTGCATAGATAGGATAAAGCTGACAACTCTTTCAGAGATAGAGAGAGAGAGAGAGAGAGAATATTCCCTTGATAATGAGCAAACGAACAACTAGTGGGCAAAAGTTGGTGACAGGAAGAACCATCACTGTGTTCCACAGCCTGAATCGCCATTCAAAACTCGAATAACAGAAAATAGAGAAAGTCTAGACCACAAAGATAGGACCAAGCTGACAACTCTTTTAGGGAGAGAGAAAATGTTCCCTTAATGATGAGCAAATGTACAAATAGTGGGCAAAAGTTGGTGAGAGGAAGAACCATCATGGTCCAGCATTGGAATCGCCATTCAGAACTCGAATAACAGAAGATAAAGAAAGTCTAGACTCAATCATCCGGAAGAAATTGGCTGCTGCCATCCCCGCTGCTGCCGCCGGTAAAAACTGAGATTGGGCAAGAAGAAGAAATGAAGAGGGAAAATTCGAACCCGTCAGCTTCACTTCTAGACAAGGTAACCTAGTAATAAATAATTGAATCTGTGCACAGTGAAATCAAGGAGTGTAACAGGAAAGATAAGGAATGAAAGATAAAGTAGAGTTGATTAAATACAGTATGGCGCATACATTACTGTATATTAAACATTACCTGACAGAAAAGGGTTATTTTTTGTTTGAGTTATTAGAATTTGGAAGAGTTTCCCATAATCTTCAGAACAATCTAAACATTAGAGCAGATACGGTCATTTTTAAGCAGAAAACCCGATTTTCTATTTAGGTCAAGAGAGTTAGAAAAATATTTCTCATGTAATGACGAGAAAATAATTCAAGGACTGATCACCAGACTTCCCAATTCCCCTCGCTAGCCAACATCATGAATGAAACAAAGTAGAAAATCTATCCTCGCAGAATGAGAAGTGTATCTTGCTCATGGCAGAACAGATATGAAAAAAAAAAAGATGATGACTGCAAACAGAGAAGAACAAACTGAGAAGGCGAATCTTACTTTAAACAATGCCACAGTTGTAGCTCCTGCAAAGTTCACTAAGTGCTTCTTTATTTGCTGTATCAACATAATTCGCTATCAGTACTGGATACTTCCCAGGAGAAAGAGCCGAAAGCCTAGCCACCGAAGTAACAAAAAACTGCTTCGGATCCTTCACCACATTCTCCAGAGGATCTTCATCCTTCCTTCCAGCATTATGCAACCGGGCAAAAGTGGAAGCACTCCCAAAACCCACACCAATCTCTGCCAAGTCCACTTCATCATCCACTCTTTCCTCCTCCGGCCTCGAAAGCAGTGTAATGATGCTATTGATCATATTCCCGCTCAATTCAGCAGCAGAATTATCCAAAAGAACTTGTGATTCGCAAAGTAGTCGCGTTGAAGCGCACGCTGTGAGCTTGACTTCCACAAATCCGGAGATCTGCTTCAGATTTGGAATCCAGAATTTGTCTAGAAGAGTGGCAAACAAATTGGGTTGTACCGAATTGATAGAATCCACAAGTATAGAGGGTCCGTGCTTAATAAGAACTAGAGACATAAAAATAACGAGGAGTTTCAAAAATCGAACTGCCTGTCGAGACTGCAACCGTGTGAAGAGAACATTCCATATGTGCCCAATGTATGGTGCCAGGAACTCGTACTTCAGATTCTCGATCACTGTGTTGAGGACAAAGAAGCCCTGTTCTTCAGTGCTTGAGACAGAAACCAAACCTTTAAAGATTCCAAGCACGTTGCTTAATCTCCCCTCTCTGGTAAGTTCATCGGGCACTTTTTGCAGATAAGCCCTTAGAAGTTTGACTAATGCCGGAACACTCGAGGGTCGGGCCCAAGAATCCGGCTGAAGGAGCACCTGAAAAAGCTGCATGTAGGGTTCTGAAAGAGGAGGTCTACTCAGTTCAACCAACTGAGCAAATATCTGGAAAGCATAAGGCCAGAATTCAGATATATCCTTTCCCAAGATATTTTCAAGTGCTGGGAACAAGTTCTCTTCAAAAATTCTAACTAGAGAAGGGTCCTTCTCGCAAGTTTTCTTAATCAGCACAGCAATCGCTTCAAAAAGGTAGTGATTAAAAATAGGATCTTTAGGGTTCTTGCAGACTTCAATGAGAACTGTGACAAGACCTTGAACCGCAGGGACCACCACCTCATGAATGTCGGAGACTCCAAGAGTGCGCATGATGCATTTCATCACATAGGGATTCTCTTGCGAATCAGGAAATCTGAGAGCATTGAAGAGATTATTCAATAGAACCATCAGAAATGGGTTGATATCCGAAGAATTGTATCTTAGAACACTTCCATCCTTCACAAGCAGAAGCTTTTCAATGCAATTTGCCGCATATGAATGCACCACATTTGAGTCAGCAGTCAAGAATCTTACCAAATCGGGAAACAGAAGGAGTCCAGTTTGTTTAGGAATTTGACTCCTGAAGACAGTGAAGAACTTCAACGCACCTGCTTTAAGAACCGGAGATGCATTGACATCTGGAGACTTGAGTTCCGGAACAATTGCAGAAGCAAAGAAGCTCTCAATGTTGATTAAATGTGTCACATCCATTCCTCCAGATGATTTCTTTGAGGCTAAAGAGATAATGAGATAAATTGCAGAGTCTTTCTCCTTCCAATTTTCACTTGGATTTGCCTGGTAAGATACTAGCATTCTTTGAATTTGATCCTGTGCAATTGCCATCACCTGATCTTTATAGTTCGTGGCAATTCCTTTCAGCAATTCACAAGCAATTCTTCTTCTGGTGTCTGCATCACTGCCTTCAATGTCTCTGCGAATGTACTCGAGGTGATTCATCTCAAAAAGTTCTTCATCTTCTTCCATGACCCGAACATTAGGGAAGATGACACTCTGGCAGATTTGCGGAAGAACTTCAGGGCTCCCAAATAGAGCATGGTGAACACTGGTGCTAACGGTTGTGAGGAATTGAATTGCAGTGATTATAAGACGATCACGAGACGACGAGGCAGATGGTGTCATTAGGAGGGTATAAACAGCCGAGACAAAATCTCCAAGATAAATCTGGAATTCCTCCTCGTTTTTCTTCATATATAGCTGTAAATTTTCGCAGATAGCAGAACGGAGAGTATCAACAGTCCCGTCTGCTTCAAGAGCTGGCGCATAAGTCACGGTAAGATAAATTTTAAACTCCGACATCCACTCCTTCATATGATCCTCAAAAAACTCCGGCAATTCAATTGAATTGAGCGACAAAAATATCCTACAGCAAAGCCGCTGAGCCTCGAACATCAATCTAACCCCTGAAACATCCCCTGAAGGCGCCGACTCAATCAATCTTGCCGTCTTCAGAAAGATTTCAAGTAATGGAGCGGCGAATCCATCCAAACAGTACTTCAAATCCAACCTAATCTCATTATCGCTCCCGAAAGCGGATCTAAACTTCTTGAATATAGAATTGGCTGCGCCGAGCAGGCCGTTGATGCTCCGGTAATCCGATACAGAATTCAACGAGGAAACGAGTTCGGGAAGCAACGAAGGCCAAAGCCTGGGGAAATCGTAACTACTGACAATAGAAAGTGCCTCGCTCAACTGACTTTGAACGCGAGGAGGCGACGACAGCATGGATCCCACGAGAACAGCCTTGATCTGGTCTTTCTCAGCGGGGGAAATAGGGTTGAAGGAGGAGGAAGGATCGTACCAGCGAGATTTAAGAAGGTTCTTGAAGTGGACGGCAGCGGCATGGCGGATCTGCTCGGCGGCGGCGGGATCAGCAGCGAGGCGGAGGACGGCGAGGGGGAATCCAGGGGAGTCGGCAGCGCGGGAGAGATCTTCCTCGGCTTTGCGGCGGGGATCGGGGAGTGGGGAGAGAGTGTGGAGAAACCAGAGTGACAGAGTCTCCGAGGGGATCGTGGGATCCATGGCGGCAGATGATCGGGGAAACCCTAACAGAATTGCTGATGGTTTTTGTCTCAAGGAAAGAGGGATAAACCCTAGGTTTGCTAAAAGAGTGAAGGGGGGCTATATTTTGCTAAAGAGAGAGGGTTTATGAATTTTGAGAAAGAGGAGAGAGAGATGTTGGCGGGGGAACAGAGGGAAAGTAGAAAGAGAGAGACTCAAGAGAAACAGAGGTAGGGGAGAAAAAGGAATGGTGAGTAGGGAGAGAGAGACTAGGGGTTTACTGTGAGGAGAGAGAGATGGCGGCAGAGAAGAAATGGAGGGAAAATAGAGAGAGAAAGAAGATGGATGGTAAATTGGTAATTGGAATAGAGAAGAAGAGAAAGATGAGAGAGAGAGAGAGAGAGAGGGACCATAGAGACAACACATAAGGATAGGATAGCCTCGATCAATGATAGCCTAGGATAGAACAAAGATCAATGATTGGAAAGCCTTGATCGAATTGGATCGATGTGATCAATGCAAGCGATCCAATTAGTTACCAAATCGAACAGAGAACTAGTTTACCGAATCGAATCGACATCGACGGCGCAAAATCAAAGGATAGGGTTTTTTTAGGAGGGGCTTTCCATGGTTCACTGGTCCATGAAAAGGTTACTTCTTAAATAAGAAAAATATATGAATATAAAGAGTGTTTTGTTTCACTATTTTAATTATGTGTGACTATTTGGTTCATATGACAAAAATATAAATAAATATATTTATGGGTACCATCGAATTTTAATTAATGATTCACGAGCTCAAAGCATGCATACAATCATATATGCATGCATGAATTTATACTTACATGAGTACATACTTTCTTACATGCATGTATGCATATGTGACATACTAGCTTCATCTTTTGACATTCGATGTATGTCTTTAATCTACGATAGTCATTGAACCGAAATCAGGTGTAGTTTAGGTTATTACTAAAATGCCGTTACCCACATCAAAACCATAACAATCGATATCCATAACAATCGAACCTTTGATTGAAGCGTTCATTGATTGAAGTTCTATGATAGATCAAAGACTTTGATCCGATCACTAATTAAATCATCTTTTTATAAAAATATCTCTCTCATCTTCACTCTCTTAGATCATCCAAGTAATTAGAAAATGTCAATTTCGATCAAGATCCGCGTCATTTGATTGATTGACTCTATCAATCAACCAAATTTTTATCATGATGGGGCTGATCTGATTCGATCGTCATTCTATGCAATAGGGAGATCTGATAGTCACATGTGGGTCATCGCATAAAAAGAAGCAGTATGATTGTTACATTTGGGCCATCGTGGCCCATTAAAAGGATTCCTTTTATTTATATATGATCTAAATCCTCTATTTTCCTTGATTTCTACTCCTATTTATTCCTCCAAAATGATTGATAATCACTAACTACTATGCTTTAATTAATCATTCATTTATTCAAGTTAAGATATTTTTTTAACATCTAAATTTGTTTCAACGACCATGAATTTTATGCTCGTCAAGCACCTAGCGGCAAAAATGATGTTGGACGGGCGATATATTCTTTCTGCTTATGGAATTTTAGAATGCAAGCAATGAAGATAGTCATCTAATTATCAGAACATGTGTTCACGTGAGCAGATGCCACAAATCCATGTCGTGTAATTAGAGACGATTGACTAATCTCGTGTGTAGTATCAACCGCAACTCAAGAATACGCTTCAACATGACTACAACAACTATATTATATTTTTACTCCTACTTTTAATGAGATTTCCACCAAGATAAGTGTATTTTTCATGGGTGGTTTCTATCACATTTTCTACATGTGCATCCTAAAATAATGTATAGGCTTGATAAGATGTTGGAGTAATTGATGAGCAAGTCCATGCATTAGAACCTATTAAGGTATACCGATGTAATTGTTCTGGTTCTTGCATGAATTGAGTGATTGGTATTGTGTATTACTAATTCGTTCTAGGTATAGCACCATCATGGTAGGAGGCAGAACATTAATGGGTTACCAATTCCACATTTTCAAGAGCGGTGATGTGTCAATTCCATTCCGCATTGGTCTAGGATTCATCCTTAAATAAATGTTACCTATTATTGCCATATCATTGAATCATTGCCAATCTCAATTTGTACTTATAGGTGTTCACATGGCCTTAGCATAGGAACAGTTAAGAACAACGACTTGAACCCACAAGCCTTCTCTGGATTAATAGTTAAGTCTTCAATTCACAAAACTAAACTCTTTGGTCCTTGAATCCACTAGGGAGTAGGATTTGAATCTAGAAGCACCAAAGCACTCTCAAAACAAGGAGAACACTCGAGAGGGTGAAAGAAAAGCTCTTGAAAGGGAAAAAAATATATCATATCGTGTGTCTTCAAACGTTACAAAGGGAGCATGTACTAGACACATCCAAATCATCATTTCAAAAAAAAATGTAGGAGATATTTTAGGCATATCTTCCTTCTACGTTGAGATTTTATGGGCTCAAATTTCATTTTACTTTATTTATTTGTTATTTTAATTATTTGTTCATTGTTAATTATTTCGTATTATAATAATAATTTTTATTATTTTCTAGGTCAAGGATATTTAAAGGTTGTACTTACCTATGAGGGTAAAAGGAAGACACTTGGTGAGTTGAAAATAAATTGAGGAGAAGTCTAGGGAGTTGAAAACTTGAGTTATTTTTGCACTCTAAATTTGCAATATGTTATGACACTGAGGTTCATGGACTTACTTAGAGCGGACATGGACTACTGACGAGGCTCATTGCCTTTTAGAGGGGCAAGCTGGCTCAAAGGGAGTAAGTAAGAAGCACTTATCAGAGCTCTAGAAGTCAACCCCAAGTGGATGGAAGGAGCAGTGAGGTACCAAGAGATGTTGAAAGAGAAAATTCAACTAACAAGGGGCCCATGTGTGGGTCATATTGTACGTTATTTAGAATTGCATTTGACAATATCACTTATTGTTAAGCATATATTAATTTGTACATTTACTCAAAAATAAGAAAGCCAAATATACTCTAAAGATAAATGAAAACAAATAAAATGGTAAATATGGGTCGAATCCATAGGGAATTAGGTTGATGACGATGAGAGATGAATAAAGTAGAAAAGAAAATAGAGATAATAGAAGATTCATAAATAGTGGTAATAAAATAATCCAAAAAATATAATTGATCGTCAATTAGAATTAAAACAAAGGATATAATGAAGAAAGACCATCATGATCTGCAAAATTATTGAAAATACATTAAAATTTCTATCTACTCCTAATCTAACCCTAACTAAACCTTTAATACATGAGAAAGACTATGTCAAACCCAGAGGCATCGCAAAGATGACCCAATATGACTGGATCAAAGGTTGTTTGGATTAGGACTCTTCAATGGAAGTGATAACATGCAACTTATACTTGTAATTTCATTATTATTAATGCAAATTAAGGCATGCATATTATATTCCTGTGCATGTTATCATACTTTGAGTGCATATTCAACATTCTATATAATTTGAATTATAATATCAAAATACATTATTTTAAGAAATAATAATGCATAATTAAAGAAAAAATTTTAGAGTAGATTATTCTCAATTTATATTTATGATTATAATTAATTTTTAATTGTAAATAATAAGAATAAACATTTTAGTGCACACTCGTTTATTTTTGTAGTCTTAGTTTCCAAAGAAAATATGGTGGCGTACGACCCCCATCGCCACCAAGGCATGACACTACGGCGCCGGAGGAGCCGACACCCGCGCGCGTCCAGCCCCCTCGACAGGCGAAGATGAAGGATGCCGAGTTTCACTACACCAAGTGAGGACCTCATCTCGCCACGACACATTTCACAGGGCTCGCACGCGCGTGGAGTTATCTTTCCAGTCTTTTATTTCATTATGAACTTTATTAGCCCGCACGTGTTTAAGCGAGCCTTTGCATATCTTCTTCTCTCCCTTTTAGGCTTTTGGGTGGGTTCTTCCCTTTTTCGGGATCCCATTCGTTAAGCCCTTCTCTTTGTGGACCTTTTATTTTATATGATTATGTTAGGTGTGGGTTGTGGGCCTCAAGTGGGCCCTTTCCTCTCTCGGCCCACTATGGGCTCTATAAGAGGGGAAGGGACCCCCCCACAAACCCTAGCCGTCATTTGAAGAAAGAAAAGAGAACTCTCTCTCTCAAGTGGCTGCTCAAGGAAGATCAAGGAAGGACACCAACCGCCGCCTCCACCGCCGCACCTCCACGTGCCGCCGCCGTGCCCGCTGCCGAGACTACCGCCTCCCCTTGCCTTGGTCACGTATCTCTAGCGTGCAGTCTACCCGCTGCCGCCGTCGCCGCCGCCACAGGCCGCCACCACTGCCGCCGCCGAAAGCTGCTCCACCTCCCCTCCTCCTCCACGGACCCCTTTGCCTTCCCCTCCTACATCCACGTTCTTGACCACCTCCCACCTTCCCCACGGCCACAGTCCACCTTCTTCCTCCCGTACCACCCTGATCCTTTTCCGATCTTCCCAAACGTACACTCCCCTCTTCCTCCTGTGCTCGCCTCCGCCTATTTCCCTCCCTGCCATTTCCCCAAATCCCGATCGCTCTATCTCCCGAACGCATCTCTCCCTCTCACCTCGCCTGCGGAAACTTCTGACGCGCGCCTGTCGAAATTCCGATCGCACCCCCTCATTTCTGTGAGGTTCCGACGCCGCTTCCTCCCATTATTCACGAAATCAATCATCGCTTCCCTTGCGCGAACTCCCCCTCACCGAATCACCTCCCTTCTTAATCCCGATTTCCGAATCGGTCGGTTTCCTCGCGAAGCCGCCACCCCTCGTCCGCCGTCCCATCCACTCCCCACGACCTCCTCACTCCTCCCCTCAATTACGAAAATTCCGCTCCAACATACATCGCACGCAAGACCCCCATCAGCGGAATTAATTCCGCGCCTTGCTCCTTACCCCCTCTTCGCCCCATACCCTACGACCGCCATTATTCCCGTCCCAATCTCCTCTCACCGCAACGATGCCCGCGCCCTACCTATCACTGACCTGTCATCAAAATCATGGGAACAATTCCTCACCAAGTTGCCCTGCTCAGGGTCGACTGTCGATCGCGCGTTCCTCTCCTGCAGACACCGCCACAGACCACTTTCCGCCCGAGACACACGGGCCCTTCCCCTCATCTCTCTCCTCCCCATTTTCCCCTGCGTTACGGGAAATCCACACAACACACCTCTGTCCAGCGCAGGGCCTTTCCGATCCAACTACCCGCTGTCCCCTCATCACCAGATAGCTCCTGGACGCCCCACCTCCTGCGCGTCCTCCGCTTGAGCCGCCACCGCATTCCCCTCTTCAAGGTACACTCCCTGCTCGACTCGTGATATTGTACCAGCTCACGCGAGCTGCCCGAGCGATCGTCCACCCCGTCGGCAACGCCTCACCACATCACCGGTACTCTTCCCGCTGCCACCACGACGCCTACTCGTTTTTCTCCCCGCTGTCCGCCCGTGCTGCGTACGATCGGCCTCCCTCGTCACGACCGACCGGGCTCGCGCCCCGCAGGTTAGGCACACATTCCCCTTTATTTTACGTCAAGTCTATATTTCCTTCAGTGTTTCGCGCATCGTCTCCGCCGCCATCGGGATTTAGTATAGGCGAGTGTTCAGACGACATTGATAAGATTCAGACCGTGGTCCAACCCGTCGGGTTGACTGTCGAGCTCCCCTCGACGACTCACGGCCCAACGCCCGCAAGGACGTGGACCGGAAGGAATCCCGGACTGACTCTACTCGGCGCACCCCGGGATCCACGGAGGCGACACCCGAGACGGTACTCTGCTTGTCTACATTATTAGCACATTGCATCACATTAGAACTCCTCAAGATAACCCCATCCCTAGTTCGTCCCTAGTGTCACGGTGTGAGATCGGTTTCGCACCCGGTCCTGCATCAAAATAACTATATTTTTAAGTTAAAAATTTATTCTCTTGTTATTTCTTAAAATTTAATTTATATAAATTATAGCTTATTTAATTCATGATAAAAAAATTCTATTAAAAAGGAGTTCTATTTTGAAAGTTGTGAATTTTCTCATTTTTAGGTGTTTCTCTATATATTTTTTATTTTTATAGAATTTTTATGAATTTTTCTAAATTTATTTTAAATTATTTTAATTTAAAATATAAAAGGGGACTTTTATGCGCATGTTGACGTGCCTGATGATGTGACATGTGTGCTTACATGTAGTCACGTGGTGGCATATGTGCGTGCAATGTGACGTATGCATAATGCACATGTGTGAGTCATTAGTGGTTAAGCATCCTTTAAGACATAAGCTAACCACAATATTAGTGGTTAAATGCCCTTTAAGGGCATAAGTTAACTATTATGTTCGTTTTTGTATTTTTCTAATGTGAGACTGGTTTTTTTATCGCAGGTGACGTGGCGTCATGAGGAGCATTCGATCTTCGCAATTTAATTGGTGTAGTTGATCTTCAATTAAAGCTGGGAGATACATGGCGCATCACGATTCGTCACCGATTCATTTTATTTGAATCACAAGATCTCAATTTTTCATCTAAGGAGTTATAAAGGCTGAGATTAATCAAGCTCTATGGACTCCTATGGACACTTGTATGCATCTAAAGTGTTCGATGAAGATCAAATGGTGGCATTTACACAATGATTTATGTACACGCGATAACATATCAAAATTTGGGCACTCAGATAAAGTTATGACAACCACAACTTAAAGATACTGATTCATCTCCCGTGTTTTAATCACAACCGTTGATCAAAGATGAAGAGATGATTAAATGGCCACACCCAAAATTTCCTTATTTATATCCCCTTTTTCGACAGTGTAAAGCATTCTTCAATTTTTTATCGATTGAACCTTGTGGACAACATAATCCTTGAAGCTCTTGCTTTCTTTCTCTGCTAAACTCGTTTCCGTGTCCAAGGAGTGCTTGAAATGAAAATTTTGTTAAGGGAGAAAGAAAGAATTTGCAGCTTAAATTCCAAATTTTCATTTTCCAAAACATGAAATGAAAAGCCTTGATTCGAGGATTAATTGGACTATTTCGAGCGCAATTTGGGTTAGCTTACATGTTTTCTTCCTAATATTTCATCTTATACCATTAGATTTTAATTTCAATCAGTAGATTAGTTTAATTTTATAAAATCTAGTCATTTTATCTCTTCACGATCAAATTTTCTCTCCTTATTTTGCTCCATTTTTTCGAGAATACTAATCCAAATTGAGTGATTTTTTATTCCGTGAATTCTTCTTAGAGCCTTATTTCTAGAAAACATTAGTTTCCCTAATTTCTCACCCCAATTAATTGTCCACTTTGATCAGAATTTGAAAATATCTTGAAAATATCTGTAATTCTATGTAGATTTGGCTCTTACTCAAGATTATCCTAATTAATTTGAAATTAAATCATAATTTCATTGAGTTTGGAAATGATTTTGACACGAGGAAGTGTGTTTTCAATGATTGCAAAAATTCATTTTGTCAAATGGAAATCAACGTTCAAGTGATGAAATCGACATACATTTCAAGCGGTGATGAATAATAACTCATCATAAAATCAATGTAATCATCACTTTTAAGGTGAAATGAAAAATGTTGGTTAGAGAAGAAGAGCCCTTCTATAGGATTTTAGGGCTTGAAAACAACATTTAATGGGCTATTTTAAGCCTAAATAATCAAAACTTGGTAGTTAAGGGGGAGTCTCGCTTGATATCGCATAGTGTCCCCTTCAAATCAATAAATCCCTCTCCCCCCTAAATGTTTTAAAATGGAAGGAGCATGTGATTGTACATTTTTTGGTTGATGAAATGCCCTAGATCATGTCACTTGCCCCCGCAAGAGGAGTTTGATTGAAGATCGAGTGTTTGGAGGCTTCTCGGTGTTGTGTTTTGAGGTTGATAAACCTTCCAAATTTTTTATCAAAACATTGCATGCAGTGGAGTGATAGATATTATCTGGCCTATAAACCAATCACACTGCCATGTATCTCATTTATGTTTATTCAAATAAAATTTATTTATTATCATTCTTGTTTGATGTTTGCAATGAAGTCCATGATCATATGCAGTGACTAAGTGAATTATGAGGAGATCATAATACAATGCTCACTGGTCTTTAAACATATGTTCTAAATATTATTATTCGTGGGATATTTGAGAAGGACTTTGAATTATTTAGATAAAATAATATTATCTGATTTTGACTCATATGATGATTATGGTTGATCATGTAGTCATTTTTGTGAAAACACTACAGATAAAAATGTGTGCTTTTTGGAGAAAGATTTCATTGAATTGATTTGTATGAATCCTTAAATGATATTATACCTAACAATTAATCATGTTGATTCATGTCACTATTATATATATGGTCCTTTGACTTGAGACACCAAAGACATCTTGTGGATGGATTGTCGTGTTTTGACTGTGACTTACGAATCCCTAGCCACGATCTCTAAAACATCCTATATCGGATATGACATAAAGTTTTCAAAGATGCTTGTGTGGTCAAGATAAGATCATTTGTCCTCGGTTATTTGGGGAGATTGACTCAAGCAATGAGCTGCAATGAAATCCTTGTCCAAGATAGTAGAAATATCATAAGAGTTCCTGATGATTTCTTACATGCATTAATAATAACTTGAGTGACCAATTAGGGTTTGACAATTGACCATTCCCTAAATTATTCATGAGTCACGTGCGAATGAAGGATTATACACGCATCAATACATGATCATGATGTATTTGCATATATGTTTTCTTTTATGTTGTTTGAATAGAGTAATCTCTCATTATGGGTATGGGTAAATGACCCAATACAATTTGATTATAATTTAATTTGTAGTGATCATTAGTAGAAAGTTCATATTCCTCAGTCGCGGATAGACAATTTTTTGGACCGGAAAGTTTCCATACACGAGTTCTTATATACTCCATATCTCCTAAAGTATGTGGTGTAGCTTGGTACCCAGCAGGTAGGGAAGGCCAAAGACCGACTGAATCTTGGTCAACCGGACTGGATCGAGACTATAGGTCCCCACAAAATGGGTCTTTGATGGTCTCAGTCCAAGTTCCGTTTGGTCCTCTTCAGCCATTCGGTCTTGGACCGAGTTGAAAATTCTATTTGGGGTCGGAGGGAAGGGAGAGGGAAGAGGGAAGGCAGATAGATAGAGAGAGAGACGTATTGTTATATGTATACTATGAGACCCCTAAACCATAGATCAAAATATTAAATATTTCATTGTGCAGTCATCATCTCTTTGTCATCTAGAATAGTTCATCTGGTCAGAGTTAAAGGCCTCTCTTCCTTGCCCAGAAACTTCCTCTCTCTTCTTGATCATTTAGGTATGGAGGTGTTTAGGGTTTAGCCCGTGGGGTGCAATAATTGGACCTCTCTCTCTATCTCATATAACTGCACCACACTATTCTGATTGGGGAGGGCTATTCGGCTATTCCCATTTACAATGACATAGTCTCCACCTTGAGGGTACAGATAGAGATAGAGATAGAGATAGAGATAGAGTTTAGTGAGAAGGGGATGAGGAAACTCAGAAGAAAGGTCTCGAGAAATATATCATCGGTCATGGCTCTTTGTCCACTAGGGTAGAGTCTACAGAGTCTAACGATGCCTATGTGGATAGAGAGAGAGAGTCCAACAAGAGAAAAGGGGGTTTTACCGGGTTAGCCATCAAAGCCCTGACCATGGTGGAACCCACTGTAAAATCAATCCAAGCATAAGATAAATCATCAAGAACGAAGAAGCTGGCCTAAGTTTTGCCGAACTAAAGGCGCATGAAACAAGCTGTTCCATTGCGAGACGACGCCGTTGACCAGATTCTCCCCTAGAAGATTAGAGAGAGAAAGTGCGCGATAGAGAGAGAGAGAGAGAGACAAAGAGAGTCACGATGATGACCCACTCCTCGTCGTGGACTAATTTTAGCAATGAACGGCGGAGGTCAAGATAGTAGCCCTTCCACATGTAGTAGACCTTCTCATGTTCGCTATCTATAGACCACATGATTCGACACTCACTTGGGCTTCCCAAATTCAATGCTCAATTCCAGAGAGGGAAAAATAAAGTCAATGCTCGATTGGAAGACCGAGAAGAATGCCACCAGTCCACCGCATACAAAAATCATCAATATAGAGTGAGTGAATCAAGAATGATGAGTACTGGCCATCGCTGACTGACCGAGAAGTCAACACCCCATTACGGCGCAGTTGTAAACAAAAGTCCCTGCTCTTTCCCTAACCGACATAACTGTCCAATCCGAATCACTTTCCGGCCGCCACGTATGCAGCACTATAACCTCCCCTCGTTGCCCGCTTACGACCAGCAGCATGTCTCCACAAGCCTTGAAGGCAAGCCCCCAACCGTTATGAGAGTCAGCTCTAACTGGCAGGGGTTTGACCACATGCCACGTGTTATTAACTTTTTCGTATCTTTTGACTTCGTTCGTTGACTGGTCAGCAGCGTAGAGCTGGTTGTTAACCACAGCTACTAAGGGCGGTGACTGACTGGCCCGGTTACCGCCTGGGTACATGTCCCTAATCCTCCGCCACGTCTTCGTCTGCAAGTCAAACTCTTCCCCACAAGTCAGCGATTCTGTTTGACTGGGCATTCCTCCGATTACGTAGAACTTCCCGTCCATGAAAAACCCGGAGCAAAGCTTTCTGGGCAGATTCATGTCCGGCAGATTGACCCACGTGCACAATTCCGAGTTGTAGAGCTCAGCACACTTCAACACCTGGCCGTTTTTATCGCTGCCTCCTGCCACGATTGCAATTTCTCCCGAGCTACCAGATCCGAACAGGCAACGTGGCAGACTGAGAAGGGGACACCTGGACCAATCGCAGGTCACCAAGTTGTACATCCAGATGGCGAATCCACTCAACTCTCGGCCAAAGACCAGGAGGTGGGTCCCAACGGCGAGCGATTCCTTGTCCGCGTATGAGAAGCAGTCATCGCAGGGCATACGCGGTAGCCGCATCCAACGGTCTCTGACCGGGTCAAAGGCCTCCCACGGCATTAGACTGCAGGATAAGTATACCCAATGCTCTACCTTGCCCAGCTTTCTCCTCAGCTTGTAGAGATAACCGCTGTTGATCAGGGTTCTGAGCTTCTTGCTGGTGCAGGATAAAGAGGGGTAATCTGATCTGCAGGACCAGGCTAAGCACTCCGCAGCCAGGTCGTCGTTCATGCCGGGGAACAACGTGTCATTATGGTGATTGGATGTTTGACTCGGTTTTGGATCCGCAAGTCAACGTCGTGGATAGAATGCTGCTTTTGACCAGGATTATATGGGCTAGAAGGTAAAAGCAGTGCTTTTGGAATGTGCTGGAGCCGTGGTTGACCAGAAGGTATCTTTCTGGTATTCTCATGGTTACTGTACTGCCATTTGGATCTTCTTGCGTCCTGGTTGACTTTTCCGAAGGCCCGCTAAGACACATTCCGTTGCCTTCTCTGGAACCGTTTGATGCTGCAAAAATGGACAAAGAGAAAGGACACCTAAGATATGATATTTGTTGATGGGTGCAAGGCAAAGATCCAACAAAATCGATAATGAAAATTGAAAAAATGTGTCTCACCTCAGAAGGATTAATCACCTCATCACTGCATCACTGTCACCGCGAGCGCAATAAATGCTTAAATCTGAAGCGGACGCATCTCGAGATCCAAGAAATTAATCCTGCGCGATCAGAGGCTTTAATCAGCCAATAGAAAATCGATGAATACTTCGAATGGGGACATCAGCGAATAGCGAACCAGGATATCAGATCCGAAACCTCAAAAGCGATAAATGTACATTGAAATCCAGAAGAGAGAGCTCTCCCGCTCGAATATTGATTTGGCAACGCTAAATATTATAATATGCAATAGATCAAGGCGAAATCAAGCCTAATCTAACTTTCAATCGGATCGAAATGCGACGAAAATGGAAATTACTCATTTCCGAATGCAGAAATACTCGGATAGGAAAAATCATTACCGAGAAATCCATTGTAAATATTCTCTGTGAAACAAATTTCTGCCGATTTATTGCATTATCTCAGCGACGCCGAAATAATAAACGCCACAGACAAGAGAGAAATTAAGCTTGTTCTGACTCTGAATAGCAAAAAGGTCCGCGGAAAAGAAATTTCTCGTTTCCGAAAATACAAAGTTTCAGATAGCAAAAAAAATACCCTGCGGCGCGTCGATAACACCAAAAGCTCTCCTTTAAGAGAAAAATTTCCGCCGACCTACCGCTTCGACAAAGATCGCTGCGATAAAAATATTAAAAGTCACGGATCAAAGCCAAATCAAGCCCTGAATCGGGACGAGATCCGCGGAAAACCAAATGGATACGTACGTAGAAGAAACTCAAACAAGAAAAATCATTACGGTCATAACAGCAGCAGTCTCCTCTTAGTAGAGTTCCCGCATCAATCAAATATTTTTTATACCGACGCTTGGATAAAATAAATGCCCCAGATCAAAGCGAAATTAAGCTCCAAATCTGCACAAACTCCGCGGAAAATAGAAATTCCTCGTTTCCGGTGACAGAAATACTCAAAGAAGAAAAATATTAGCGTCATAACATCGTTAATCCCCTCTCAGTAGAATTTCCGCATCAATCAAATATTATTTTGTCAACGCTAAAGTAATAAATTCCGCAGACCAAAGCGAAATCAAACTCTAAATCTGCACAGAATCCGCGGAAAACAAAATTCCTCGTTGCCGGACAAAGAGAAACTTAAACAAGAATTTTCATTACCGCGATAACATTAGAAATCTCCGAAAAAGAAAGCGCATCAATCCAATCTCGCCGGAGACAGCGGATCCATTCCCCGGCCTCTCCAGATTTTGCCTGCAACATCGAGTCATCTCGCAAATCAATCATAATCCTCATAATCAATCTCAATCTAAGGGAATCAAGAACCTTCCACATCAAGAACGCCTCCGATTTCCCCAAGATCCAGTTCTTCCGAATCTGCCTCTTAAGTCCTCTTCCCCCATCCTTTATAGCTCCGGGACGTAACAAACAGTGGGTAAAACAGTAATTAAAATTATTATCCTCGTAAAAACGTCATTTTACCTTTCAAAAAACGTTTATCTCTAATTATTTAATTAATTTTAACCGAATGAAGACCGGGAAGAGGTTGTGGATAAGGCGAGAGCTCGTCTCCCGAGGACATTTCTTTGGAGAGATAGGGTACTCCGCTATGGAGTAACCAGCAGTGACCTGTGCCGGTGATGAGCGGTGAGTATAAGAGCGGAGGATTTTACTCTCGTCAAGGAAATTCTCCTGCTTTATCGGAGGGAACTTGTCTTTTAGTAAGGCCACGAAGGTCACTTTAAGTTACCGTGATCCGGGAATAGATGCCGTCGATCTCCACCACAATGGTCGCCGAGATGGAGAGGTAAGAACGAGTGGCAATGGGATCAGGATAAACAGGTTGTTCCGGCGTGACATTTGACCTCCTCCAACGTGACGTCACCGATGGCAGGGCAGGGAAAGTGGGCCTCTGATTGGTCAATAGGACTGCTCGAGCGGCGACAACCTCTCGATTCTCATTTGTCTGATCGAGCTATCTACTCTATAGTCGACGACAATGATTAATGCCTACCCTAGAACCTAGGATATTGATGCGACTAGTTATTTTAATCTACCATGAAGATTCAATAAATAACGACTATATATTTTTCATTCTGTAATCTACGTCTCAAATATTTAATATTCCACTTGTATCATTTTTTTTTTCTAGGGACACGTGATAGTAGGTATGTCAAGTCACTGATTGGATCACCATGATCATTTGAATTGCCATGATCTATGATTGAAGTTCAATGATCTATCACCATATCAAATTGACGATTTGATTGGCAATTCAATTGATCATCAAATCTTTTTAATAATAATCTCTCTTTCTCTCTTTGATCATCTGTGATCCACCGATCATGAATGATCGCCTCCATCAATCAACCTAATTTCTCGCGTGATCATGTTGGTCTGATTGGATCATTGTTCCCAGGACTATTGAATGGGAAAATTTCATTCCACTCATGTTGCATTTCTTTCCATGATGAAGGAAATTTAATGAGTTATATCACATGCATTTCTTTTCATGATGAAGGAAATTTAATGAGTTATATCACGATCTCACATGCACATGCACATACACATACACATATATACTTACCTATATTAGTATGTTCTATATGCATGCATGTGTGTATATATATAAAGATACATATATACATACACCATATCTTAGCTTTCCTATATTAGGGGATAATTTTTTGCCAAGACAGTTCAAAGAAAGACAATTTTGCTAAATAT
This sequence comes from Lemna minuta, assembly GCA_024174645.1. Classification (NCBI taxonomy): domain Eukaryota; kingdom Viridiplantae; phylum Streptophyta; class Magnoliopsida; order Alismatales; family Araceae; genus Lemna; species Lemna minuta. Next base: position 3,679,964 of record CM044116.1, on the reverse strand, counting down.
CTTCTTTGAATATTTAAGCATTATGAGAGAGTATACCATTCATCAAACTTATCACCAAAATCTCAAAAATATGGTCACCCTTATTCAAAACAATATTAATTGCTATCATGATTGATATTCGTTGGGTTTTGCAAATTTCATGCATTCATCAATTTCTATCGCTAATCTTTGAGAAAAAAAAGATTTTGTGCTTGAAGTGCATCTTAATCTATGTGAGGAATAATGAAAGACCAAATATTACACATAGTAACATTGTATTGAAAATTATTTACTATTGATTTTATTGTTTTGATTGGTACCACAATTTTGACAAATTTTACCAAACAAACATCTAGCTCTCGAATAAATATAAATATTATGATGAATTGTTGTTTGGAATCTATTCCATGCAAGAGTATTTATATTTCTGTACTTACTATAGTAATTAAGCAAGGGTCAAATACTTATTCATATAGATAAATCATAGTTATCTATGGAAGATTGTCTAGACATGAATGTGGAAAATATGAAAAATAGAAATGCTGAAAGGAGATATGGATATGATTCTCAGCATAGTTAGATTCATTAATAATATTTTTTTATCTCTAATGTGATGAAGAGTAGACTTGAAATGATAAAATAGTGAGGTGAGAATGATGGAAGTGCGTTTACAAGAGCATGACGAGCAATGGATGGATATCAAGTGTTTGGGTGATGAATGATAACAATTATACTATATAAAATGGGGAATAGAGTTTACATTGTCCATAGAGGAGATTAAAAACAATAAATATATTTGCATCGTCACACAAGCCCTATTTTTTATATCAATCCAAGGTCGGGTGATACTATATTTGATTCAACCTCAATCCTCAACTTTATCTTGAATCCACAATATGATACAATATTGATAAATTCAAGTCTTAGGCCTAATCCTCTCTTTTTCCTTTTGGTAGCTTGATGCCAAAAGAGCACACAAAAAAATGATCAAAAGGAAAAAAAATCTTTTATGTGCTAAGGTTAGAGGATCTTGGACCAAGGGTGGAGATTTAATCTCTTTGGGTACCACCTAAAAAAACCCATTGATGTTATCCATAACCGTCTCCCAAGTAAATGGAAAAGTCCCTCGTATAGAGATAGGCTCTATAAGCACCTCCGAAGAAAATTAGGTGACCACTCTCTAAGATGCAATAACCTTACTACTTGCGAAGGAGGTGAGCTTCCTCAAGAATAAGATGATATTGATGGATATTATGTGGCCTATAAGCTAATCACACTTTCATGTATCTTGTTTATGTTCATTAAAATGAAATTTATTCATTGTCATTCTTCTGTGATGTTTGCAATGAAGTCCATGAGCATGTGCAATGACTAAGTGAATTTTAATGAGATCATAATATAGTCATCACTAGTCTTTAGACATATGTTCTAAACATTCCTATTCGTGGGCTATTCGAGAAGGACATCGAATTATCTGGAAAGAATAGCATTATCTAATCCAACTCATATGATGAGTATGGCTGATCCTATAGCTATAGTTGTGGAGACACTAAGGCTAGATAGTGGGTGCTCTTTGGAGAAAGAGTTCATTGAATTGATCCGTATGAATCCCTGAATGGTTATACTTCACTTTCAATCAGGTTGATTCATGTCATGGTTGTGTATATGGTCCTTTGACTTGAGACACCAAAGACATCTTGTAGATGGATGATTGTGTTTTGATTATGACTCACGAATCCATAGCCACGAGATATCTAAAATGTCATATATTGGATACGATATGAAGTCCACGAAGATGATTATGTGATCAAGATGAGATCATCCACCCTCGGTATTTGAGGAGACTAACTCAAGGAATGAGATGCGATGAAATCCTTGGCCAATGTAGTAGAAATATCATAGAAGGAGTTCCCGATGATTTCTACACGCATCAGTACTAACTTGAGTGACCGATTAGGGTTTGACAATTGACCATACCCCAAGTCATTCACGAGTCTAATGTGGATGAAGGATTATACATACATGGTTAGTGACGTAGCCTTAGCGCAGAAACAATGAAGAACAATGGTTTGAATCCACAAACCTTGATCTTCAAGAAGGGTTAGGTTCTGAGTCCACAGAACTAACCTCTTCAACCCTTGAATCCACAAGGGGTGTACTTGAATCCACAAGCACAGAGCACTCTCTTACAAGGAGAACACTCAAGAGAAGAAAACAAAGCTCTCAAAAGGGATAACTTCAAATTGTGTTCAAGTGTCACAACTGGGGGCCTTATATAGGCCTCAAAAAGTGAGGGGTCATCCAAGTGACAAGACAACACAAAAGTCTTGAAAATACAACTCTGACAGCATACATGTGTCAGCGACAGAAGTGACAAAACCAAAAGTGAATCTTCTAGACCTTGTCAGGCCTCTCCAGAAAGATATTTTTAGTTTCCAAGGAATGTCATAAATATTTGTGGTCCCTAGGAGATTTTTTGATAAATGTGTCAGGTCCTAGGAATTCTCCCAAGGCCCAAAAAGCTTTAAATGGGCCTCCAATAAGAACTGGCCCATAATAGTAGAAAATGGGCTCCTGGGCTACAGTGTGGCCTACATCAGTTATCGATGACGGGAAAGTTCTATAAGTGAGTTCTTACATACTCCATATCTCCTAGTGTATGTGGTGTCACTTGGCACCCAACGGGCTGGCAACTCAACCTATCGATTGGGTTAAATCGATCCTTTATTAATTAATCTATATGTGGATGTAGATAATTAATTAAGGTTAACCAAAAAGGTGTTATTTGGTCTATAGAGTTATTAACTAGTGAGATATATGAACCTAGAGGGTCACACACATAAGGTATATGGATGTTGGTGGATATATGATAACATGCAATCTTAACATGATAAAACATGATTATTAATGCAATTTAAGGCATAAAACATTACATTTATGTGCATGTTATCATACTTTGAGTGCATTTTTATCATTCTATGCATATTTATGTCATAATCTCAAAATACACTAAATTAGGGTTAATTATGATGAATTAAGGATAAATAATTTTATAACCCATCTTCACTTGAGATTATGAATGGTTTTTTTAAAGTTAAATAATAAGAGAAATCATTTTTTTATGAACATTCATTTAATTTTTCTAAAGTTAAAATCTTATAAAAAAATGAATGTATTTTTTTGAAATATAAATTAAATCTCTTGTTATTTAAATATTTTGAATTTTTAGAATGATAGATAATTAAAATTCCAGATCCAATGAAAGAAATTTGGATTAATTTGGAGTTGTATTTTTAAAAGATATGATTTTTTTACAATTTTAGGGATTTTTTTCTGGATTTTTTTCCTAATTTTTCTGATTTAAATTTTCGATTTTTTAATAAAAATATAAATAAAAAAATTTAAAAAGGGGCCGCGGGGCCCGCGTGGATGCGACGTGGCACGCAAGGCCACGTGGCAGCGCCACGCGGACCCACGCAGCGCGCCTACGTGGCGCGTGTGTATATACTATATATATTTAATTTACATACGTATAAAAGGGGTCTTTGTCCTCCCCTATGTGGGGAGGGTCATACCCTTAATAACCGTCGGGTTATTTAAACCCGACGGTTTCAAACTTACCTTCCGTGTGGGACTAAAAATACTCTCACTTACCTTGCAGGTGACGTGGCGCGGCGATAGGCGTCGGATCAAATGAGCGCTTTGATCTCACGCGTTGATCGTGTGAGCATCGGCCCACGATCGATCAAATCAACATGTGCTTGATTGGGTTAGTTATAACGGTCAGGATCTATGCGACGTGGCAGCATCTCATGGCGTTGATCGCGTGGACCCCTGGCGCACCGGAGATCAATCAAGCATGTGCGTTTTTCCAAGAGTTATAACGGCCGAGATGCATCCACGTGGACCGCATCTCAGCCGTTAGATCGCGATCTAACGGGCACCGTTTCTAGGCGTTTTATAACGCCTCACACGTGGCCTAATCTGGAGCGTCCATCAACAATCCGACGGCCACGATTTATTCATAACGTTTCACCTATTAAACGGTTAATCTGAACCGTCGATCAAGCCTAACGCATTGATCGGACGGTTTCGCCCAATTTGGGCTATAAATAGCCTTGTTCTTCGCCGTTCTATGTATTCGAGTGAGTTTTCAATGAAATTGACTGTCTAGACACCTCTCTCACTCGTTTCTCTCGATCTCTTCCTCCTCCTCTCTCAATTCCGCATCCATGGAGGGGTAGAAATCGAGATTTGGTGGAAATCGAGGGAGAAATCGACGCTTGAAGCTCGGCGTGACGATCTTCACGTTTTCGGTGATTAATCGGCTTAATCACCTCGTTTTGATCGCTAAACGGGTTTAGTGGAAGCGGTTTTACCTCAATTATCCTCCTATTATCTTTAATTTTTCGTTTAGATTAGGTTTTTAGATTTCAATTTCATAGAATTTCATCCAAAATCACGATTTCAACGTCCGAAAATTTCTCTCCACTTCAAAATTCGATTTCTCCGCGAAATTAAGTCCAAATTCATCGATTCTTGATTCCGTGGAATCGATTTGAAGTCTTCTTTCCAAAAACACCATTTTCCCTAATTTCTCACCTCAATTCATCGTCCAATTTGACCAAATGCCAAAAGATATCTCGAAAATATCTAAATTCCCTGTGGATTCGACCCGTATTTACCATTATACCCCTCAATTCTCTCTTAATTCCCCAAATTGGTAAGTTCGGTATTATTTTTGACACGAGACCGTGTGAAATCGACGACCTCGCGGTCTCGTCTCGTCAATATAGACATAATGATGAAGGTTTTTATGAAAAAGCTTCATACCAAATGTCTATAAATAGGGAGAGAACGACCACAACTCAAGGTGCCCATGTAAGCCTTGTGAGAATTCTCTCCTTTCTTCTCTTTCTCTCTTGGTGAAGAGCTTTGAAGAGGAGATCCAACCATCCAGAGATCGTGTGGATACCCCTAGAGGCTAGACACTTGAATAGCTCCAAAAACTCCATTAAGAAAACCCTGTAAGTATGTTTTCTCATTCATACTAGATGATAAGATCATCTGTTCTTGGTGGCTTGGTGTTTTGAATATCCGATTCAATGTTTTTCGCTGCATTCGATGTTTTGTTCAAAATTTCGAAAAAGTTATCGACATCAGAACCCAACAGATAGCCCTCTCTCCTCTTATAAGAATAGATTCTTCGTAAAAATATAAATAATTTAATTGATTAATAATAAATGTAAAATAAGAAATTTGACCTCTTTGGCCCATCAAGAATGCCTTTGACCACCTTTGGCTTGTCAAGAGTCACTATGTCCATCATTGACTTCCAAGAAACAAGGATTGACTAGTCTCCAAATAAAAGTAAAATCTGGTGACTGATAACATGCATATTTAAGTTAAATTCTTATCTTATTTAATTTACATTCATGCTTATTTTATGTAATTATGATGCATGTTATCCTAGTTTTATGAATTTTCTCCATTGGTATGCCATTTCACTAAAGTTCATATTTATGCATAATTTAGGATTAATTTTGTGCTTTAGTAATGATTAATCTTTTGCAAGGTTAAATAATTAGAAATTAATTAATTTCCTTGATTTACTTTGACTTTAGTAGATGATTAGAAGAATTAATTTTAAAGAAGAGAATGTATGGATGATATGAAATACATTTCTTATAAGGATCATTTAAGTTTATTTTAAATTAGCCTTATATTCTTCTTTTAATTTATTTTAGATGACATAATATTAAAAAAAATTAATTTGTGAGCCAATGGAGAAAATTTGAGTTGAAAAGGAGCTATATTTTTAAAGATACGAAATTCTGAAGTTTTTAAATTTTTCTTGATTTTCCAGAATTTATTTTGAGTTTTATCGATTTTATTTCCTTAATTAAAATCGCAAAAAGGGGTTATTTTATCCGCAAGAACCGTAGGCTGACATGGCGAGGGACCCACACAGATGCGACATGGCACGCAAGGCCACGTGGCAGAGTCACGCGAGCCCATGCAGCGCCTAGGTGGCGCGGAGGTGGCGCGGACGCTTGGCAGGGCCACGCGAGTTCACTCGGACGCCCAGGTGGCGCCACATGGCAATGAGGGGGCTGGCAGGTGAAGGGCCCATGGGTTAGTGGGCCTTGGTTAGATAATTGGGCCAGTAACACAAATGCGTTACGCTGTCCCACCTCTTATACTCACCTTTTCCTCTCATTTTCTCCGTGTGGGACTATGTTCCCGTGAGATTTTAAATGTGCACGACACGTGGCAGCACTACGGGTGTTGGATGTGATATCGTCACATAAGGTGCGTCGATCGCGTGGACTCGGGTCCACCCGATCACCATCACAAGCACGTGCGCAAAGGAAGACCGTCGATCGTGTAAGTGGACATCGGACAGTCAAGCTTTTATCACGCTTTGGCGATCGTGGGCGACACGTGGAAGCATCAGAGGCTTTCGATCTTCATCGGACGGGTGAGAGATCGTGGGATCGTGGCCCACGATAATCACATGATCATGGCCGTCGATCGGTCTTCACCAAATCGGACGGTTCGCGATTTTCACGGAATTTTCTCCTATAAAACGGTATTCTCTTCCTTTGTAAATGTAACTCTTGATTGAATCGTGAAGGAATTAAGAAATTTTTGAGCAAGACCTTGAGTTCTTCATGATCCCCCCGCATTTAGACTCGATTGCGATCCAATCGGACTTGGATTGATCATGAATCATCGCTTGATTCGATCAAATCCTCCCCTTGAATGTCGAACGTCTACCGAGGAAGAAACCAAGACAATACTCTTCAATCCGCGTGAATTGAAGCCAAACCTTCACGGAAATCGGGTTAGTAGTGTGAATCGATCGTTCATCTTGTGATAATTTGTATTTAGAATAGATTTAGGTAGTTAATTTTGCTTTAAAGGTCAGTTTGTTCTTCATTTTTGCCCAAACTTGGTTTGAATTTTTGCTGATTTTGAAATAAGGATATCTCCCTTATCTTAAGTTCGAATCACTTGATTCTGGTTTCATTGGATTTCTTGTTTCATCAGATTTCCGTGGATGGTAAATTCATAAAATTCCATGATCAATTGACCCCTCAATTTAACGTTTGACCAACCACTATTCATTTTCAATCCGAATTTGGGCGTTGACTTGCGGGATCAATTACTCTTAAAATACAAATTGGAATTTGACAATTTTGGTCTCTTTAGAATCCTCTTGTGTTGCTTTCTATCAATATATCAATTGCAAGATTTGGATATCATTTGATTAGTCAATTTGAAGATTTTCACCGAAGTGTTCATTTCGGGATTTTTCTGATATTTGATTTTTAATAATTCATAATAAATCCAATTCTTTTAAAAAAATCATGAATTTTATATCAATTAATTCCATTTTCTCTCTAGTTTCTGAATATATAATTTTCGTAATATTTTAAGCTCTTTTTACTATCTGATTTTCAGAAAGTTAACTATTGGTCAAAGTCAACACTTTGACCTTGACTTTTGACATTTCTTCTTAAAATCAGTTTTCTAAAGTCTAAAAATACCTTATTTCATATATTCATATCATTTCTATTGACCATATATCAATATCACTTCTTTAAAACTCTAATTAAACCTAAGTTTGACCAAGTTAACTCTACAATCAAAGTCAACCGTGTTCTCTGTGGATCGACCCGATACTTACACTATTCTTGATTTTATATCTTTGTCATTGTGAGTTCGGAATTATAAATTTTGTTTGACCGACGTTTGTGTGTTTTAATGACCGCATAAAATGCTTCGTTAGTGACCAACCTAATAAAAGGATGGAAAGGTTTAACTACTTTCCTAAAAAGGTGAAAAGGTTTGACTGACCTCCTAAAAAGGTGACATGGGTTGACCAACCTCATAAAAAAATTGGAAAGATTTGACCACCCTCCCAAAAAGGTGGAATGGTCTGGCTAAAATCCTAAAAGCGGGAAAAGTTTGATTAATCTCTTGAAAAGGTATAAACGGTTGACCAATCTCTTAAAAAGGCAAACAAATCATTTTCTTCTTATCCTTTTTGAATAATTTTGATCCATGATCTCACTACATTTTACTTGAGTCTTTACATCCATAAACATTATAAAAATGTGAAAATTCAACCACTTGACCTCCAAGAAGTTAACTAGGGTTAATCTCATAGTGTAAAGAAATTTTGGAAATGATGCAAGTTAGGAATTCATTTATATTTACATCACATTCATCCATAAAGAAATAGGTATTCCATTCTTAAATTCTTAATAAGCACCTAACTATGGTGTATGATGCACGACGAGATGAATTCATGCGGACGTTGAACACATACAAATTCGTGTAAAAAAATTACCAAACTCACGAATTTTAAGAAATAATTACTAATTAGATATTATAATGGTGAATAAGGGTCGAATCCACGAAGAATTAAGGTAATTTTTCAAGTGTCTTTAAAATTTGATCAAATAGGATGATGAATTGAGGTCATAAATTAGGAATTTTATTAAATTAAGAAAGAAGACTCCAAGACGAATCCACGGAATAAAAATTACAGAATTTGGATCATTATTCGCAGAGAATTCAATGAGTAAAATCGAGGAAGAAATTTTGTTCACGAAGAGAGAAAATATAAAATTAGCTACAATTTGATTAATCCACCATTTGAAATTAAAACCTAATGCTATATGAAGAAAGATTAGGAGGAAAGCACATAATCAAACCCAAAATCGTGATAGAAATGATCCAATTGATCGCTGGATCAAAGGATTTTTATTCCGTGATTTTGAAAATAAAGTTCGGCGTTCAAGAGATGATTTCTTCCGATTCTCTCCACAAAATCTTGATTTCAAGCACTCCATGGATGCAGAAACAAATCAAGAAGAAGAAGAAAGTAAAAGATTCTAAGACTAAGTTGTTTAAGTAGTTTGATTTTCTCAAAACATCCAAGAATGACAATTTTCCGCCGAAGAACACGCAATTTGTAGAGAAATTTGGGCACGATTGTTGGCTGCGCCCCTTAATCTTCAATCAATGGCTCAGATTGAACGTATGTTCATGAATTTTTGTCATAAAGTCACATCCATTCGATTGACGATGAAGCGCTCAGATTTTTTCACGTTGCGTGTGGAGAAGAAGCGTTGGTTAACGTCCACCATTTGATCTTCATCGAGTGTTCGAGGTGAGTCCACGGGTCCACATGAGTCCATCTAGCTCTTTTAATTTCGACCATTATAACTTCTTAGATAAGCGGTTGAGATTAAATCATCTTAAAATGAATCATCGCCTAATCAGATGCAACCACGTACCCCCTCGCCTAAGTGAAAATCGAGGATTGAAATTAAATTGCATGATTGTCCGCTCGAGATTGCGCCACGTCACCTGTGAATAAAAAACAAAAAGAAATAGTCTCACATGGCAAAAATTAAAGAAATTTGACAGGTATATAACTTATATGTATTAATGGGCTTAGCTTATATCCTAAAAAGGATGCTTAACCCACTAATTACACATATGCATGAACACGTGCGCATGCACATATACACACATACGTCGTCACGTGGCATGTACACGCGTCGTCACATGGCGACGCCCCACCACGTCAACTGCCACATCAGCGGGCAGTGTAAAAATGAATTTTTTTATTATTTTAATATTCCAAATAAATCCAAAATAGATTCATAAAAATTTAAAAATGTTTTAGAAAAATCCCTAAAAATTAAAAAATTCATAACTTTCAAAATAAAACTCCAAATCAATCCAAATTTATTTTGTTGGATAAAAAATTAAATTATCTATCATTATATTTAGTTAAATTATTTAAATAAAAAGACAATAAATTTTCATTTAAAAAATACAGTCATTTCTATTATAAAACATAATTGGAAAAATAGATGAGCGTATATAAAAATATATTCTCTTGTTATTATAATTGGGTACAATTATGATCTCAAATATAGATGATAATAAAACTCTTTTATTTGAATTATGCATAATTATACCGAAAATGATACATTTTTAGATCATAACTTAAAATTACATGAAATGATAGATATACATTCAAACTATGATAACATGCATAAGAATGGAATATTTTACGCCTTAATTTGTATAAATAACCATGTAAATTCATTTATAAACTGTCTCTTATCACTTTTCTATGATTGCTCTAAGGTTTTCACTACGGTCACCCACTTCATCAAAGAGATTGCCACTCAATATTCCACTACGCCTAAGATTCTTTATATTGATAATAAGCTAGATTTTGTCCAAACCTCTCTTTGTACCTTTCGGGCAGATCATGGCATTATCCATCAAACAACTTGTCCTCACACCTCATAGTAAAATGATGTTGCTTAGTGAAAACATTGTCAGCTCCTTGACATCACTCGCACATTATTGATTAAGATGCATGTCCCATCTCACCTTTTGTTTGATGCCCGAATGATTATCACATATCTCTAGAATAGGCTCCCCTTGGTGGTGCTATTCCCCTTAATCATCTCCTACCCTCTTCGCCTCTCTTCAATCTTTCTCCTTGGGTCTTTGGATGTATTAACTTTGTTGAGGATCACTCTTCTTGCGTGTCCAAGCTTTCCCCTAGTGATTTCAAAGGTGTATTTGTTGGTCACTCCAAGGCTACCAGGTGTACTTTCCTAACATCTGTCATTATGTGACTTTTGTCGATGTCATCTTCCATGAGGACTCTCCCTTCTTCTTCTTCTCCTCGCTTTCTCCAACTCATACTGTTGCATGTCTCCTTTGCTTGGTTTCTCTCCCCTCGTGGGCATTCTTGATCCCCTTCCTTCTCTTCCCTCTCCTCCATTTCCTCTCTCTCTCTCTCTCTCTCTCTCTCTCTCTCCTTCTCCTCTTGTCTCCTTGGTTCAACCTGTCTCCTCTGCTTCGGATACAGATACGTTGCCTCCCTCCTCCACTATTAGCTCGCCATCCCCAAACACTGCTCCCCACACCCCTCTCAATGATCTTCACCTTCCCGTTGCCCTTCGCAGGGGTACATGTGCTTGTACTCACAATCCATTTCTCACATTTGTTTCCTATGATCGACTCTCTCCCTCTTTTCATGCCTTTGCCCTTTTGGTAGCCCTCGAATCGATTTCATGATCGCATGTTGAGGTGGCACATGTACTTGCATGGAAAGTGGTGATGGACTTGGAGGTGGAGGCCTTGGTTTCTCGTGAGACTTAGACCTTGGTCTCTGACAAAACAAATTTGTGTGGTTGTTAAATACACCCAAATTTGTGTCAAAATAAATACCAAACTCGCAAATTTTATGAAATAATTATAAATTGAATAGTGGTAAATAAGGGACAAATCCATGGAGAAATAAGGGAATTTTGAGATATCTTTTGAAATTAGATCAAATCGGATGATGAAATGTGGTGAGAAATAAGAGAAATTGATATTTTTGGAAATAAGACTCCGTGGACGCGGAAATTGATCTATAAGAGATTCAAGGGATTTGGTGCCTAGATAGTTCGATTACTCGAAGAACCCAAGAATGATTTACAGTGTCGAAGAACATCTCAATTTATAGGGAAAATTGGGCATAACCGTTGGATCGAGATTTTATTCTTCGATCAATGGTTCTGATGAAACGCCAGGCTTTGAATCATTACAATTAACTCACGTTCATTGGATCTTGAATGGTCCGTCGAGATTTCGTCACGTCGCGCTGACAACATGCATATTTAACTTGAAATGTCATCATACTTAATTGATATTAATGCTTACTTTAGGTAATTGTAATGCATATTATCATAGTTTTATGAAATTTTCTCCATTGACATACCATTTTATTAAAGTCCATATTTTTGCATAATTTAGCGCTAATTATGTGCTTTGGTGATGTTTGACCTTTTCAAGGTCAAAAAAACTTGAAATTAATCATTTTCCTTGATTTTATTTTGATTTTAGTTGATGATTAAAAGAAGATATTAGAAGAAGAGAATGATGTGATGAATCATCAGTCAACTTCAAAGGGTTGACTTAATATTATTTTGAATTCATTTATTTTTCTTCTTAAAATTTATATTTCAAGGACATGGATTAAAGAAGAAGAAATTTGTGATCCCAATGGAGAAAATTTGAGACAAAAAGAGTTCTAGAAATGAAGTTATGAATTTTTGAAGATTAATAATTTTTTTAGATTTTTTCAGGAATTTTATGGATTTTTAGAAATAAAAAAGGGATTATTAATTCGCCAAAAAGGGGTTTATATGCGCGGGACCTACGCGGAGTTGATGTGGCACGACGCGGACACGTGGCAGCACAACTTGGGTCGACACGGACCCACGTGGGCCCACGTGGGCGCCTATGTAGGCCCACGTGGACAAGGCTTATTGGGCTCATGGGTATAGTGGGCTCAAGAGACAGAATATGGGGGCATACTAGGCCCAATGGGCAACGCAAAGCCTTAAGGTTGTTCTTCCTTATATAGGCAAGATTTCTCCTTAGTTTCTTTCATGTGGGACTAACGTCTCTCTCAGTTTTCACAAGCGATGTGGCAGCGCATTTATATGGTGGATCTCGATCCACCAGATTGCGATCAAAGCACGTGACATATTCATAGCCGTCGATCTCACTAGTGAGGTCTAACGGCTGCGACTTAATCTTGCACTAAGCTAATGACAGTGTGACACGTGGAAAATTGTGAATGCTCCGATGAAGATTGAACGACGAAAATCAAGGAGGAAGTGGGCCACGTCATGGGATCATGGTCCACTTATTGTGTGAGATGTGGCTTCATCGTGGCCGTCCAAGCTCTTTAAAGCGAAATGGATGGACCGAATTTCTTGCAATTAAATCTTCTATAAATCAATGTTCTCTCTTCCAAAACTTAACTTTTGATTAACATGAAGAAATTAAGCATTTTTGGAGGAAGATCTTAAGTTCTTTATGATTTTCTTATGTTTTAGACTCAATCGTGCATGGATTGAGGCAAGTTAATCACAAATTATTGCGAGAAAACATTTATAAATCGCCCCTTGAACGTCGAAAGCATGATGAAGAAGGAATCGGATAAATTCTCAGCAATCAAAGCAATTTGAGACTCAATCTTCAGGTCAATCAGGTTAGTAATGTGATTCCTTCGTAATCCTCACAATTTAGATAGTTTAGATTAGATTTAGATAGGTAATTAGAGTTTAGAAATCGGAAATTTTATCTAGTCACCCAAATTTCATCGTAGATTTTTTCTGATTTCCGAACAAGGATTTCTCCGTGATATTGAGTCTAGTTCATTCAAAATTAGTTTCATTAGATTCCTTGTTCAATCAAATTTCTGTGGATATCTGATTCGTCAATTTTCATCACGGTTTGACCCTTCAATTTAATGTTTGACCAACTACTGTTCAAAATCAATCTGAATTTGGGCGTTGACTTTCGGGGTCAATTATTACAAATATATAAGATGAAATTTGTAAATTTTGAAATCCTATGATTGTAAGCTTTCTATACATAGGTGATTTTCTAGATTTGGATATCATTTGATAAGTCAATTTAACGATTATGACCGAAACCTTCATTTCAGGAATTTTCTGTCTATTGATTTTCAATAAATCAAAGTAAATCCAATTCTTCTCTAAAAATCATAATCTTTATATAAAAATTCTCCTCTTTCTCTCTAGTTTCTAAAAATATAATTTTCGTAATATTTTCTCACTTTTTTCCTGTCTAATTTTATAGAAAGTCAAAGTGTGGTCAAAGTCAACACCTTGACCTTGACTTTTGATTTTTATCGACCAAATATTTTTTAAAATTCTAAAAATATCTTCTCTCATATACTAGTACTATTTTCATTGATATATTTCATTTTTATTACTTAAAACCCTAATTAGACTTAAGTTTGACCAAGTCAACTCTTTCGATAAAAGTCAACTGTGCTCTCTATGGTTCGACCCGATCTCGTCGCTATATTTGATTTCTGATTTTTAAATCATCGCGAGTTCGGAATTATAAATCATGTGATTCAACGATTGTGTGACGATCGTGTGATTCAACGACCACACTAAATCGTTTCGTCACACACACGTTATAAGTAATGCGTGAAACGCTCGCGGTTTGATCTTGATCCAATGCTTCAGATGCGTTTATGTTAGTTTTAATCTCAGCTGTTATAACTCCTAAGATCAATGGTTGAGATTAAGTCATTTTAAAATGATTTGCCGACGAGTAGAAATGCGCCACATGTACCCCCGGTTTAAGTGACGATCGATGATTCATCTTTAATGCTCGAATGAGATGCTCCTCGTGACGCCACGCCACTTGCATGCATTTAAAATGAAACAAAGTCCCATAAGACAAAAATAACAAAAATTGACGCGTATTCAAGGTGAGTGATTTAGAGAGAGATAACGTTATCCTGAAAAGAAAGCTTCTCTCTCTTCACACGTGCACACAAGTGCACACACATGCGTATACACACGCGTGAACACCTACACGTTTCCATGTGGCGTGTCCATACGCTGCCACGTGATGGCACACTTTTTGTCACCCTAGTTATGGAATCTAGATCACCATGGTCTACACTATTAGGAAAAGTAATCATACATTCATACACTCACTTCTTTTCGTTATAGGATCAAAGGATGGAGATTATATCGTGAATTGCTATGAGACTAGAAATTATTCAATTTGGGGGGGCGTGATAACATGCAATTTATACATGAATTTATACATGATTATTAATGCAAATTAAGGCATTACATGTTCCAATTGTATGCATGTTATCATATTTTAAGAACATTTCTTTCATTTTATATAATTTTATGTTATGATCTAAAAATATATCATTTTATGGATAATTATGCATAATTAAACAATATAATTCTAATCCTATTTATATTTGAGATCATAATTATATTTTCATGATTAAATGATAAGAGAAAAGCTTTTTATTTACACTCATGTATTTTTCTAAATTTATTTTATAAGATGAATGAGTGTATTTTTGAAATTAAAATTTATTCTCTTATTCTTTTAATATTTTGACTTTTTATAATGATAAATAATTCAATTTCTGATCCAAAAAAATAAATTTGAATTAACTTGGAGTTGTATTTTGAAAGTTATGAATCTTACAATTTTTATGAATTTTCTGAAATTTTTGTGAATTTATTTAACTCTAATTTTTTTAATTTTTAAATAATTATAAAAAAAGAATAAAAATGTTACTAAACCGCGCGCTGATGTGGCAGAGCGTTGCCACGTGGCGACACGTGTACGCGTGTGTGCGTGACACGTATACACGTGTGCGTGTGTGCCCGTGACACGTGTGCGTATGCGCGTGTGCGCGATATATTATAAATGGGTTAGAGCATCCGTTAATGATTTAAGCTAATCCATTCATTTCATCTACCTTATCTATGCGATAAAACTTTATCTTTTATTTCGTGTGGGACTATTTCTATTTCATTATGTTTCAGGTGACGTGGCGCATTGTGAGACGTCTGATTGCGTGATTAAATTGCGTGCGTTGGATGTCACTTACTCACAAGGGGTACGTGGCAGAATCTTATTAGACGACGATTCCATCAATCGACGTCTGATCTCACCCATTCATCTTGGAGTTATAACGGTCGAGATTAAATGCACCCGATGGACAAGTGGATTCATCGCGATCGTCCTATGAAGATTGAACGGATGAAATCAAGCGACGCCTTCTCTTCCCGCGTGACGTGGCAAAATCTGGATGCTTCATCTCAGATCAGACAGACACGACTTAACGACATCGATTCGTTAGACGCCGTTTAATCTCAACCGTTGATCAGATCAAATCGACGCATCCGACGATTACGCCCAATTTCGCTTATAAATTGAGATGTCCTTCGCGATGGAAAGCTATTCTTGGGTTTTCGAGCAAAATCCAACTATCTAGACACAACAATTTGAGAATCTTTTGATTTCCGCATCTTCTAGACTAATTTCCGTGTCCAAGGAGAGTTTGAAATCAGAAATTGATTGAGGGAATTGAAAGAAATTACATCTTGAACGCCAAACTTCGTTTTCAAAATCGCGGAATGAAAAGCCTTGAATCCGGTGATTAATTGGATCATTTCAAGCGCGACTTTGGGTTAGATTGTATGTTTTCATCCTAATCTTTCATCATTTAGCATTAGATTTACATTTTAAATCATAGATTAAGTTTAATTTAGTTTTAATTTTGGTTTTTCACTTATTTTCACGATCGAATTCTACCTCAATTTTAAATCTCGATTTCTCCGCGAATTCTAATCCAAATTTAAAATCTCAATTTTTGATTCAATGATATTAAAAAAGATTTTTTTTGTATCTTTCTTAATATACTAAAATCCCTAATTTCTGACCTCAATTCATCATCTAATTTGATCGAATTTCAAAGATATCTCGAAAATTTCTGGTGGGCACGACCCCTGTCGTCACAGAGGCACGACACCACGGCACCGGAGGAGCCGACACCCATGCGCGTCCAGCCCCCATGACAAGCGAAGACGAAGGATGCCGAGTTCCGCTACACCGCTTGAAGGCCTCGTCTCGCCCCACTCCGAGCTCGTGCGCGTGGATGTACTTTCTTTCCTCGTTTTGAACTTTATTAGCCCGCACGTGTTTTAGCGTGCCCTCTTTTACCTCTATCTCTCCTTTTTTGTGGACCTTTATTATTATGCTTATGTTAGGCTTTCGAGTCGTGAGCCTCAAGTGGGCCCTTTCCCCTCTCGGCCCGTCTTGGGCTCTATAAGAGGGGAAGGCCCTCCCCCCCACCCCCAAAAAACCCTAGCCATCATTTGAAGAAGGAAAAGAGTGAACTCCCCCTTAAGTGGCTGCTCAAGGAAGATCGAGGAAGGAGACCTACTGCCGCCTCCACCGCCGTCGCCATCGTCGCTGCTACCGCATGACTAAGTGCCGCTGCTGCGCCCGTCGCCGACGGCGCTGCCTCCCCTTGCCCCAATCCCACCTCTGTCGCCACATGCTCCCGTGCCGTCGCCATCGTGCTCTACCGCCTCCGGCGATCCCTCTCCAGCCTTGTCACCCGCTCCTCTTCCCGATTTCCCCTCCAATTCTCCCCTCTCAATTTTCCCTTCCACCATCTTGGCGCGCCGCAACCTGTCTACCTGCATCGTCGCCTGCCGTGCCCGTGCTCTCGTCATCCACGTCCGTGCCGAGCTCAACTGCACCCGCGTCGACCTTCGCCGTTCCGCGACCTGACCTCTAGATTGCGCCTGCCTCCGCCCCTGGTCGCGCCCACACCTTGTCCCGGCTGTGTCGGCGCCCCAATCCGAATCACGCCCCCGACTAGCCCAGGACCCCACTTGACACGTGCCTGGGCCCGAATCCGCGTCCACACCCATAGGCGCACCCATTGCAGCGCTAGTGCGCCCCTCGTTGTGCCGCACTACGCCCACATCGGCGCCCGGGTTCGTGCATGCACCGGGAACCATGCCCACCTGTTGCCTACATTCGCGCCAACTGCCCAATCCCGCGCCTGGGACCGCACTCACACCTACTTCCCGCGTCCGCGCTCCCACCCCACGCAATCTTGCTGCCTTCAGTCCCCCAACGCACCTACCTGCAGTCCGCCCATCCCTGCCTCGGCCCGCCAAGTTCCGGCCGACCTCTGCCATGCCCAGTCCACGGGTCAGCCGCAGTTCGTTAGTGGTCAGCCGCGCTCTGTCTCTCGATCACTACTCGCTCACCAGATAGCTCCTCTTCGTGCCGAGGGCTCCATAGTGTCCTTGACATTGTCGACCCGGCCTGCTTTTGTCGATCGTCTGTGTTGCGCACGAACGATCTTCCCCACCACGACCGACCGGGCTCGCGTCCCCGCAAGTTAGGCACGCATCCCCTTTCTTTATTTTAAAGTACTCTTATTTCTTCTAGTATTTCCCACGCTTGCCACCACTGCCATTGGGACCTAGTTCAGGTCAGTTGCTAGGACGACTCAAGTGGATTGAGATCGAGGCCCAATCCGTCGGGTTGATCGTTGAGCTCCCCTCGACGACCCAAGGCCCAACATATGTAGGGACGTAAACCTGGAGGACTCCTGGACTCACACTACTCGACGCACTCCAAGAGCTTCGGAGACGACGTGCGTGAAGGCAGTTTGTTTGTATGCACTGATAGAGCATCACCATCATAGTAGTTTGCCATAGGATATTGATAACATGCGATATTTACATCATAAAACATGATTTTTGATGTATATTTAAGTATAAATGATTTCATTTTCATGCATGTTATCATACTTATATGTATTTTTCTATTATTATATGAAAAGTCACTATTCTCAAAAATACTTTAAAATAAGGGTTAAAAAAATAATGATTTTTAAGATGAATAAATTAATAACCCATCTTTATTTTTGAGATTATAGATGTTTTTTTAGAGTTAAAATAATGAGAGAAAGCCTTTTATAGACATTTATTTATATTTTCCTAAGTTAAAAATCTCTTAAAAAAATAACTATATTTTTTTGAAATAAAAATTTAAAACTCTCATTATTTATTAATTTTTGACTTTTTTTAGAATAATAGATAATTAAATTTTGGATCAGATGAAAGAAATTTGGATTAATTCGGAGTTATATATTAAAAGTTATGAATTTTCTATTTTTAGGGATTTTTTCTGGATTTTTAAACTATTTTTCTTATTTTATTTTCGATTTTTAATAATAAAAAAAAATAAAAAGAATAAAAAAAGGGGCGCGGGGCCCGCGTGGATGTGACGTGGCACGCAAGGCCACGTGGCAGCGCCACGTAGACCCGCGCAGCGCCTACGTGGCGCGATATACATATAGCTATTTATTTACAATATATAATAAGGTTCTTTGTCCTTCCCTATATGGGAAGGGTCATAACCTTACACTTTACTTACCAATTTCAGGTGACGTGGCATGAGGAGGAGCGTCGGATCGACGGCGCGCGTCGATCCCACGCGTCGATCGCGTGAGCGCGATCCACGGATCAGGGATCAGACGCACGTGCCAAATAGAGGGCGTTATAACGGCCCTGATCTAACGCGACGTGGCTGACGGAGGAGCGTTGATCTTCTGTGCTGCGGACCACCAGATCAATCAGGAGCACGTGCGTCAATTGGAGCGTTATAACGGCTGAGATCAATCGGCGCGGATCGCATCTCAGCCGTTGGATCGCGATCCAAGGAGCGAAAATCAAGCGTTTTATAACTCTTATTAGAGAGATCATTTGGGCCCTCCATCTGCGATCCGACGATCGTGATATTTCCAAAAACGGTTCATCATGGACCGTTTATCGTAACCGTCGATCGTTTCGATCGAACGGTTACAAAATTTCGCCTTATAAAAAGGCCTGTTCTTCACGAATGTAAGCATCCGAGTTGAATCTCAAGCCTAATTGAGCTGTTTAGACACCAATCTTCTCGAATCTCTCGATCCCATCGTGTTCCTCTTCCATTTCCACACTCACAGAGCTTTTGAGATTGAGATTTGGCGGCGTAACTTGGGAGAAATCGTAGCTTGAATCTCCTCTTTGCGTTCTTCAAATTTTCGGCGATTAATCGGTTTAATCGCGTCGTTTGAAGTGCTAATTGGGATTAGTGGAGGCGGTTTTGCCCAAATTACCTTCCTATAGTGTTTAATTTCATTTTAGATTAATATTAGATTCTAATTTCATCGAATTTTAGCTTAAAATCGCGATTTCGACGTTACGAAATTTCTCTCCACTTCGAATCTTGATTTCTCCGTAAAATCAAGTCCAAATTGGACGATTTTTGATTCCGTGGAATCGATTTGAAGTCTACTTTCTTAAAATACCATTTTCCCCAATTTCTTCCATCGATTTCCCGTCCGATTAGATCAAATTTGAAGATTACATCAAGAAATTTCTTAATTCCTTGTGGATTCGACCCATATTTACCATTATACCCTTGAATTCGTGATTAATTCTCAAAATTAGTAAGTTTGGAATTATTTTTGACGTGATACCGCGTGAAATCGACGACCTCGCGTGTTTCGTCTCATCAGATATCTATTCCCCTAGACTCACCTTTAGCACTTTGTTGCACGATCGGGTTTACCAGCTTGGTCGTACATCAATTTCCCTTATTTCTCTGTTGATTCGACCCTTATTCACCACTATACTATTTAATTAGTGATTTGATCCTTTAATTGCTGAGTTTGGAACTTGTTTTGACATGAGATCGTGTGTATTCAACAACCGCATGAAAACGTTTCGTCAAATGTTTTCGAGGTGAGTATATCTAAAGTTTCGTCTGGCTGAAGACGTAAATGAGGACATTTGACACCATTTGACGTAGACATTTTTTTATGCTTATCCGCGTGTTTTTCGAAAGACCGTGTAGGTTCGTTTCATCAGATAGCCACTTACAAGCTACACAAACCATCCCCCATCTACTATTGTCTACCTTGCTCACTACCCATACTCTCTCTAGCAAGCTAGTCTTTGGTGCAGTCCAACTTGAGAGGGAGTGTTAGATAATATTATTCAACATCACCGTGGGTGCCCATATTCTCCTTGGCAAATCTGGTCATGGTACATTCCTGCTAGAGGGGGAGTGTTCGAAAGCATTATAAGGCTTCCAACCCATTAGGGCCCATCATCTCTTTCTCTCTTTCTCTCTCTCTCTCTCTCTCTCTCTCTCTCTCTCTCTCTCTCTTATATTCAAAACATAATCATCAATCCACAAGATGTCTTTAGTATCTTAAGTCAAAGGACCACCTACACAACAATGATAGTTATTAGCGTCATTGACATTAAGGGTATAATATCATTAAGAGATTGACAAAGCGTTTTATGTGATCGTTAAAACACACAAACGTCGGTCAAACAAAATTTATAATTCCGAACTCACAATGACAAAGATATAAAATCAAGTATAATGTAAGTATCGGGTCGATTCATAGAGAACAAGGTTGACTTTTATTTCAGAGTTGACTTGGTCAAACTTAGGTTTAAATAGGGTTTTAAAGAAGTGAAAATGATATTTTATGAATATAAATGATATAAATATATTAAATAAAATATTTTAAGAAATTAGACCTCTGATTTGACATAGAAATGTCAAAAGTCAATGTTAAAGCATTGACTTTGACCAACAGTTGACTTTCTATAAAATCAGAGAACCAAAGGGCTCAGAAGATTACGAAAACTATATATTAAAAATCTATAGAGAAAATGGAAATTATTGATATAAAATTCGTGATTTTTTTGTTAGAATTGTATTTATTATGAATTATTAAAAATCAAAGATCAGAAAAATCCCAAAAGGCACACTTCGGTGAAAATCTTCCAATTGACTAACCAAAGTGGTATCCAAATCGTGCAATTGATATGTCAATAGAAATCTAACAACTAGAGGATTCCAAAGAGACCAAAGTTGTCAAATTCCAATTTGTATTTTAAAAGAAATTGATCCCGAAAGTCAATGCCCAAATTCAGATTGAAAATAAATAGTGGTTGGTCAAACATTAAATTGAGGGGTCAAATGATCATGGAATTTTACGAATTTTCTATCCACGGAAAGATGATGAAATAAGGAATCCAATGAAACTAGAATCAAGTCATTAAGAGTTAAGATCAGAGAGATATCCTATTTTTAAAATCAGAAAAAAATTGAACCAAAAATTGGGTGAAATTGAAGAACAAAATGACTTTAAACACAAAATTTACTTCCTAAATCTAATCAAAACTCAGATTACCATTAGATGAACGATCGAATCTCACTGCTAACCCGATTGATGTGAAGATTTGGCTTTAATTCATGCGGATTGAAGAGTAATGGCTTGATTTCTTCCTCGGCGGACGTTCTGCGTCCAAGGGGAAAATTCGATCGAATCCGACGATTAATCACAACGAATCCTGCCTTAATCGGATCGCGATTAAGTCTAAACACAGGGGAATCATGATGAACTCAAGATCTTCTTTCAAAACCGCTTAATTGATTCACGATTCGATCAAAATTTAAGGTTCAAAGGGAAGAACATCGGTATTTAAAGAAGAAATCTCCGCGAAAAATCAGGGCCGTTTGATTTGGTGAGGGTCGATTAATGGCCACGATCATGCGATGATTGTGGGACATGATCGCACGATCCCATGATCCCACGATCGTGATGCATGTCGCCCATCCAATGAAGATCAGATGGTTGTGATGTATCCACGTAGCTCGCACATAGTGGGCACGATCCCATATTATGATGTCCACGATCTCGGCCCAATTTCCATCGTCCGATTTTTAATCGGAAGATCACAATGCCTCCACATGTCTCTCCATGATGCGTCAAAATCGCATTGAATCACATCCGTTTGATGAAGCCACGTGTTGCAAGGTGAGTCGTCAATCGCTTCACTTAAAGATCTTTTAACGCAAGTGTCTTGATGATGATCGCGTGGACCCGAGTCCACACGATTGAAGCATCCCCTGTCGTCGCGATCGCATCTGACGCGTGAAACGAAGCCACGTCACCTGAAAATATTAAGAATATGCGAGAACATAGTCTCACACGGAAGAAAAAAAAGAAACACGGTGAGTATAAAACCTGGAGCGACATCACGCAAATGCGTTACCGCCCCAATACTCTTACCAGGGCCCACTAACCCATGGGCCCTTCACCTGCCAGCCCTGTCACTCGCCACGTGGCACCACCCGTACATCCGCGTGGACTTGCGTGGCCCCTGCCACGCGTTCGCGTCGCATCGCTCGAGCCACCTAGGCTCCTCGCGTGGCTCTGCCATGTGGCCTTGCGTGCAAGTCGCATCCGCTCGAGTCCCGCGTGCCACGACAACTCCGGGGTTCCGTGCAGATAGAAAAACCCCTTTTTTGTATTTTTTTTGAAGGAAATAAATTCTATAAAATCTAGAAAAATCCAGAAAATTCAAAAATCAATAACTTTAAAAATATAACTCCTTTTAAACTCAAAATTTCTCCATTGGATCGCAATTTTCTTTCTTTTTAATATCATATCATTTAAAATATAATTTTAAATAAGAATATAAGATAAATTAAAAATAACACTAAGGCATTCATTAAGATTTCTCTCTTTTAATCATCCAATCATTCTTTTCTTAGAATTAATCCTTTAAATCATCTACTAAAGTCAAAGTAAGGTAATTAATTTATATTTATTGAATCTTGTAAAAGACTAAACATTCATAAAGCACGTAATTAACCCTAAATAATGCATAAACATGGACTTTAGTAGAATGGCATACCAATGGAGAAAATTCATAAAACTAAGATAACATGCATCGTAATTACATAAAATAAGTATGAATATGAGTTAAATAAGATAAGAATTTAAGTTAAATATGCATGTTATCAGAGATTCATTTGGATAAAATCAGTGAACTATTTCTTCAAAGAGCACCCACTATCTATCCTTGGGGTCATCACATTGACGGCCACTAGATTATTCATACTTATCATATAAGTTGAATTAGATAATGTTATTCTTTCTAGATAATTCAATGTTACTCTTAAATATCCCACTAATAGGAATGTTTAGAACATACTTTTAAATACTAGTGATCAATATATTATGATATCGTTATAATTCACTAAGTCATTACAGATGTTATGAAGTTCATTATAAACATCACATGAATAAAAATAAATCAATTTTATTTTAATAAATATGAGAATGATACATGGAAGTGTAATTTGGCTTATAAGCCACATAATATCCATCAAAAGAGTCATAACAAAGACTAAGAAAACAAATTTTATTCTCTACTTTCTCATAAGAAAAAACAAGATATCAATCTAGATGAAGATGGAGAAGCAAATGAAATGGAATGAAAAGAAGGAAAATGGGGGAAAACAAGATATCGAGGGCCAAATACAAATATTGGGAATCAACATACCTTGAGAAAAATGGAGAATGAGAGAAAAAAATAGGTTCCAACAATGGATATGCTTTTAATTGGGTGAAAAGCGGCTGATGAGAAGAGAATATATAAGACATGGAATTTTCAAACATGGTTTGGGTAGCTCAAGATATATGCTTTTGTGCTTTAGTACTTGAATAATGCTTATTGAAAACTCAAGAAACATGAAGAGGTTTAGACTAGTTAAAAGGTGGAGGTATTCACACAAATCTCTCCTCCAACATCCTAAGTTCATAGTCCTTCAATCTTTTAATGAATCATGATTTATAACCACCTAGACGTGCTCATGATGCACTCTTAGAGCCTAACTTCTTTGCACACACTATTAAGTCCAAAGATGGAGAGATTTCCAAAAGAAAATATCAATTCTTGACAATTAAATAGTCTCTGTCCCGACCTAATAATATGCATAGCCATTAATGCATAAATATGAAAACTTAAAAATTTTGGGGGAAAAAATTGCAAACTGAGGGACCCTTCTCTTCAATGCTTCAATATTCATGAAGTAATTTAATAAGTTAATATACTTGAAATCTTGTTCACTTCCCACTCATGCCAAATGGTACCCACCTCTAAACTGGCCAATATTCATTGAAAAAAAAAAAAATTGTATGTTTACCAAGTATTTGTTCCCCTTAATTTCTCCATATTTCAAATTTATTCACTCGAATTCCCCATTTTCATTACTTGTGATTTGGGCTAATAAAAAAAACTTGTGTTGGGAATATTTAGTTTCCCAAAATATTAAATTAGTTGCACTCATTGAGTTTTAGTTTTTTAAACGGAATATATTCCTGGATAGTCTTAGCTTCTAGAAGCCAAAGGATGTCAACTACTAAGAAATTAATCTGGTTAATCATTTTTAGTGCTATAAGTTCGCTTCGATACAAAAATATGGAAAAACATGATCAAGATACAAAATTTGTCCAAAATTTGAAATTTTATGTGTAAATTCATTTTTCAAAGACTAAAAATAATTTTTAGAGACCTTTACTTTTATCCACCTATTACATCATTATAATGTCTTAAAAAGGATGAGTTTCAAAATGTTAATCTAGTTTCCCTATTTTATTATTTATAAACATTAAAAAACCACCTTTGTTACTCAGCTCTTCAATTTCAATAAATATTACTAGTTGCAGTATTCTAGTTGTACTTTTAAAAAAGGAATATATTCCTCCACATTTTCATCATTTATATTGCTAAAGAAATTCAAATTCTGCAACATTTTTTAAGATAAACATCTATTTTTCTATCTTTGCATCACATCAAAAATGAGAAGAGAAAGGCTGTCTTTGTTTGGGCATGGTGAGTTACAAGTATGGGTTATATTTTTATGTCAATAAAATATAATATTAGGATTCATAAATAAATAAAAATAGAATGCAAGTCCCCAAGTTTTGCATCATCAAAATAAAGTGAGATGTGCTTTGATTTGTTTGATCAGCTCATTTTTTTCATCTCGGTAAAAGAATTTGTTGATCAATTTTAAGTTATTATCCTTACAAAAAATGGTGCATAATTATTTATTTTTAAAAAAAATAATTATCAAGAACTTTTGGTAAGTGTTCATTTATCTCCTTCAGGGGGAGACCCTTCTTTACCTTTGGAAAAGCTATGATTTCCTTTGAATCAGCGAAAGTCTAGGTTCATTTCGATTAAAACCCAAAAATTTGCCCATTGGGAGCATCTTTGTCTGTTAAAGTCAACGCCTCCAACTACCCCTTTAAGAATGTCAACCCTAGTCATTGACCAAATAAAAGTCAACCATATCTTTAAAAAATATTTCTCATGAGGTCATTTGGGAATCTTAGAATTCCTTGACAACCCATGAGAGCTGGATATTTATCTCACCGCCTTTTCTATCATCATATTTTTTGGACTTTGTCGCCTTAGGGTTTGGCAGAGGGAATAAATTATCCTAAAATTTTTATTCCATTCCTTCTCCTCTAACTTATTCTAAACATTATAAGTAATTATGTTTCTACCCTCCTTTTCTTTTCGACCAGTTCATCTCGGAATGTAGGAGATTCAATGAGAGGTCATAAACATGAATATGTAGATCTGAAGCGTTATTTGTTAAACATAATGGTTGGTCAATGATGCTTCACACGTGTTTCTTTTTAAGGATAAGAAAACTATGGAACTAGATGGGGGAAGAGAGAGAGAGAGAGAGAGAGAGAGAGAGTTGACTCCCCCACCCCTCGCTCCTCTGCATTGCTCGTCTTTCCTGATTTGGCTTGAAGGTAAAACTTAGTGAGCTTAGCGGTTGAGGGGTCCTCGTACATCTCTCTTTCACCATCTCTCTCTCTTTCCTCTCTCCGCTCTCTCTCTCTCTAGTGCAAGGTGAACAGGCTAAGATGGCCAAATAATGGCCGGTTTTCTTTCACCATCTATCCTAATCTGACCATTATTAACGCATGCGAGGCAACAATTTTCTCCCGCCTCCTTTTTCTCTCTTCCACTCTGGAAGTCACTGAGATTTAGAGAGAGACGGAGACAGAGAGAGAGGGAGTTTTCCTTGATTAGGGTTTTGGGATGAAAAGGGAAGGTCCGGCGAAGTGCGCCGAATCGCAAATGTTGTAGAAAGAGAAAAACGGACAGGGCGACTGTTCAGATCGTCGGCCGTTCTGCCGAACCAGACCATCTCTAACTCCCGCGCCGAAGCGACATCTACATCACTGCCCATCACATCTCTCTCTAGAGAGAAAGAGAGAGAGAGAGAGAGAATTATATGAATTGATAGAAAGAAAGAAAGAAAGAAACAGCGAATGATGGGTACATTGATACATACATGCATCTATGTAGATGCATGGATAGAGGTAGATACATTTTTAAATTGTTACAAAGATACCAAGAAAGAGATGGATAGATACATGGATAAATTTATACAGACATAGAGATTGATAGATACATCTATAAACAGGCATAGATAGATTGATACATAGATACATATACATCGAGATAGAGATAGATAGATAGACGCAGATAAATCTAATCATAGATACCTTGATAGTGATAGGTAGATACAGGTGCACAGATACATAGACACCCAGATAGAGATAGAGAAATACATAGATACCTAGATAGAGATAGATAGATCGATACATAGATACCACGATAGAGATAGATACATAGATAGACATGGATACAGACAACGATAGATATATAGATAGATACAGATGCATAGTACCTGAATAGAGAGACATAGATACCTGGATAGAGATAGATCAATCCATAGGTTTTTTAAACATAGATACGGATACATTAACACATAGATACCAAGGTTGAGGTAGATAGATTGATAGTTAGATAGATATAGATGCATAGATAGAGATAGATAAATACATAGGTGGATACGCAGATAGAGAAAGATATAGTTTGATAGACAGAGAGAGAGAGAGAGAGATACCTAGATAGAGATAGACATATAGAAATATACAGATGGACGCACAGAGAGAGATATACACAGATACTTAGAAATAGGTTGATAGACAGAGATATATAGACAGACACAGAGACAGATACACAGAAGACAATTATGGCGATAGATAGGAAGAGAGAGAGAGATGAAGGGAACAAAAGGGACTGTTCAGAGCGTAATGCAGTTCTCCGGAGTTGGGAAGACATGAACGGAGAGCTCGTGGTCAATGCTCCCGAGGAGTTAGAGAGATGGGGGACCTCAAGGGTGACGTAGAGAGAGAAAGAAGCAACTGTTTAGAGCGTGGGCATTTTTAACCGCCCAGACCTTCCATTCATTCTCCGGGGAAGATGGAATATTTGGCGCCGGAAACGGCGGTCCATATTTTTTCCCGTTTTTGGAACCTTCTCCTTCCCCTGCTCTCTTTCTCTCTCTTACGTTTTTCTCGCTCTAAAGCTCAGGGCCTTGTCTCTACGTGTCTGCGCTGGAGTCCGAAGCACAGGGTTTTTTCTTCTAGAAAACCTCTTTCTCTCTCTATCTCTGTTTTTCTCTCTATCACCCTCTGAGACTCGCACGTGCGGTAACTGGTAGGATTTTACGCGGGAGGAGTTTAACCGCCGCAAGAAAAGGAAGAAATTTTTTTCCGGAAGGATCTTATAAATACGTGGAGGACGCTGATTGGCCGAGGAGCCGAATAAAATAATCCGCGGCGTGAGCTCATGCACAGGAACCTATCCATTTGGCGGGGTCCCATTGGGAAGAAAAGTCGTCACTCGTGGGGTCCACTGCGCTGCGGCCAACTCCTATCTAAGCTCCACGTCATCTCAAATGTGGGGACCACATTGGAGGCGTTCGGTGGATCCACTTCATCTTCTTACGTATCAGGGAAGAGCTTCCCTCGCACCTCGGAAGAGAGGGGGCCGCCGTTTTCTCACTCCTCTCTCTCTCGGTCTAAGTTCAAGTCTCCACGCCTTCTATTTCTCGTTCTTTCTGTTTCTCTCTCTAGAACCTCGGGTTTTGTCCGTATATCTCTCGGTTCAAGGCCGCACCTAGTGTATCGGTGTGCGAGAGAAACTTCTCTCTTTCCTCCGTCTCTCTCACCCCGAGACTGTATCGGTGAACCTCTCTCTCTCTCTCTCCTCTCTCCCCTCTCCTCTCCTCTCCTCTCCCAATCCCTTTCTTTCAATCCATTAAAGTACTTCACTCAATTTCTGTCTTACTATCTCTCTCTCCTATCCGTTTCACCCTATCTCTCTCTCTGTCTCTTACTCTCACTATTTCTCTTCCCAATCCCTCTCTTCAATCCATTTCACCCAATCTCTCTCTATCTCTTACACACACTCTCCCTCATTATTTCACCCCCTCTCTCTTCTATCCCTTTCACCCAATCTCTCTTTCTCTTTAACCCTGAAAACCTTGTGTTTTTGTTCCGATCTCTTTCGACTTTCGTCTGTAAATCCTCTCTCTCCTTCTCTCTAGATTTTTATCGCTCTAGCAGAGTCTCAAAAACACTAAGCTTTGAGGTTGACCAGTGCCCCTATTAATACGGCTCCCCCTCTTCGAGTTCCCATCTTCTTTCCTCCCCCGACTTTTTCCTTTCTTTCTCCATCTCACTTTCTCTCTCTACTTGCACGGGGATGAGTTTTCTCTGCATGATGGAGGCGAAATTGCCTCCCGGATTCAGGTTCCATCCGAGAGACGAGGAGCTCATTTGCGATTATCTAGCTCGAAGAATTGCCGGCGCCGGCAACGGAGACGATGTGCCGTTGATGGTCGACGTTGACCTCAACAAGTGCGAGCCCTGGGATCTCCCGGGTAAATTTCTTTCTTTCTCTATCTAGCCTTCGATCTTCGTCCTCATCAAAACCCATATACAAATTTCGGTAGTTCATTTTCGTTAAAGGCCGTCTTCCTTCTGTGTGTCTCTCTCTCACTCTCTCTCTAGAACTCTTTCTGACTCTCTCTATCTAACCTTCGATCTTCTCTCTCATCCGAACTCATACCCAAATTTTCGCGTAGGGCAATCTTCCCTTTTTCTCTCTCTCCATACATCTGTATATCTTTCTCTCTATATAACTCTTTCCCTCTCTAACCTTCAATCCTGGCTCTCGTCCTAACCCATACAGAAATTTCTGCAATTCCTTTTCGTTGACAGTCCTGCTTCTTCGTCTCTCTGTATCTTTCTCTACCTTCAATTCTCTCGGTCATTCGATTCCAGTTGAAAATCTGGAGTTCCGTCAAATCCTTTTCCCAAAATCGCATGTAAAGCCTGAAGATGACGAGCAGTTTTCTTTTCTCTCCCTCTCTCCTCGAATCTTCGATTAGCCCAGCTCAAAATTCTCCTTGTTCTGCTGCCGAATGTTTTATTTCTCTTTCCCCAAGGATAGAGAGAGAAGTTTCTCTCTCTATTACTCTCTCTCTATCGGAAGCCATCAAATATCCCAGAATTATTTTTTTTGCAATTTCTAGTATATTCCCCCTTCTCCCAACGTGCTCTTACACCCCGGGTCACAAGTTTCTCGTCTCTCTCTCTCTCTCTCTCTCTCTCTCTCTATCTCTTTCTCTAAAAGCGTGATCTTTCGAAGATCATGCCATCCAGCAAAGAGGCGACCATCGCTGATGACCATCCCGCAGGCCCATTGATTGCGTCATGCGAGATAATCGCTTTTAGACCTCCCCAACATCTGCCATTCATGCCAAGCACATGGCTTCCACGCTTTTCTTCACATGCCTCATTCTTCCCAATCACCGTAGACCGGAGAATATTGGAAACCCTAGACGTATCATCAACCCATAAAAGTCAACTCCTGTTCTTCAGAAAAAAAACACTCTCCTGAGAAAATTATGATCCATCTTCAAAATATCTGTTCTTGGGCTCATTAATCCTCATAATTGAAGACTTTCTTTTTCCAATAATTTTCCTTTTAACTTCTTTGTCATCGAGATACTAAATTGATAAAAAAAATTAGGATTCTTAAATCGTCTCGCATTTTCTTCTTAGATCAAGCGATCGTCATGATAATCCCAGACAGAAGCCTCTATGTTGATCTTCCATGTAAGATCATCATGATAATTGGATCCTTAATCTTCTCCATTCTCTTCTAAATCGGGAGATCATCATGGTATCCCAGAGCTAGAAACTTCTATCTTGATCTTCCATATAACATCATCATTATAATTGGATCCCTAATCTTCCTTTTTTCATCTAAATTGATAGATCATCGCGTTGATCCTTCGTTAGAAACTTTTTTTTGGGGATTTCTAATTGCGTCAACCGAAGGATATTTTTGTAATTTGTGGCTAAACATGCAATTTAGTACTGACAAACCCTAGGGTATCATGGTCATGTAGACATGAAGAAGATATGGGATGGTGGGCTCATCCCCCATGCATCCAAGTTTCCATGCTGACTGATCATTCGAACATCAAATATTCCATGGAAAAAATTCCGATTTAGCTTGGATGGGTAGAAAAAGAGGGGATATTGGTGAGATCTCCGCAAATTCAATAGCTCGAACCCTAACATGTTCTAACATGAAGATGATTTCTTATACCTATAAATTTTTGGACGGACATTGAAATGGATAATACTTCTGCCAAAAGTTCAATATACTATCCCTCCAATCATGAGTCAGTTGGATTCTTCTACCCTTCATCTATCTCCCCTCCCTTCTCTTTCCTCTCTCTATCTATTTCTCTCTCCTCTCTTTTCTCTTTCCTCTCCCCATCAACTGCTCACTCTTTTTTTTTTCTCTCTTACTCTCTCTCTCTCACTTCCGTTCTCTCTTCTCTCTCTTTCTCTCTTTGTCCCGAGATACTACCAAAAGGAGAATCACATCATAGCAGTGAAAGGCCCTCCCAGCCCACCTCATCGCTATCCATCACCTCTTTCCATTATTCGCATGCTGCCGGCTTTCTCTCTCTATAGAACCTCCCAGCACCAACGAAAAAGAATGAACAATCCAACCTGAATCCCACGTTACATCGATCGAGATAGAGAAAGAAAGAGAAAAAAGAGAAAACTCTAACCTAAACTTTGCTCGCCAGAAACTGCATGCGTGGGGGCCAAGGAGTGGTACTTCTACAGTCTAAGGGATAGAAAGTACGCGACGGGGCAGAGAACGAACAGAGCGACGGTGTCCGGCTACTGGAAAGCGACCGGAAAAGATCGCCAAGTGGTGGATCCTCGAGCAGGCGGGCTCGTAGGAATGAGAAAAACTCTCGTCTTTTACCAAGGACGCGCCCCGAGAGGAAAAAAGACTGATTGGGTAATGCATGAATTCCGCATGGAGGGTCCCGCTGCTCTGCCTCTCAAATCCTCCCTCAAGGTAATGTCTTACTCTCTTTTTCCCCTTTCAATTTTGATTTCCTAGAGAGAGAGAGAGAGAGAGAGAGAGAGAGAGTTATTCCTGGTGGGTACCTCAATAGTCTTTCCCTTCTTCTGAGTTCTGATATTAGATTCCTTCAGAGAGAGGGAGGGAGCGAGATTAGTGTTCTGGCGGATCGATACCTTGATGGCCTTTCCCTAGTCCATCTTTTCCTGTCTTATAATAGATTCCTAGAGAGAGAGAGGAAGTAGTGGTCATCCCGATTGATACCTCGATAGTCTTGCCCTAGTCCGTCGTTTCCCTTCTTATAATAGATTCCTAGAGAGAGGACGAGAGAAGATATAAGGAGAGTGTAAGCAGTAGTATTCTTGCCCATGAGAATTTGATATTCTCCTTTTCCTGATCTTCCGGTACCCGTTTTCCGAAAACATTTCCCGACAGAGAGATAGAGAGATAGAGAGAGAGATAGAGAGGGAGAGAGATAATTGTATTATTGTAGGCAGGTTACTTCAAATTCTCTTCGCCGTAATCCTCCCTTTCCCTTCTTTCTAATAATAGATTCCTTGAGAGATGAGTGAGAAAGCCGCGTAGTGATCTGCCCTTATCCTCCAAGGTAACGCAAATCCTATCTCCCCTGAATATGATTATAGATTCCTTGAGAGAGAGAGAGAAGAGCAGGATGAAGACAGACGGATAGGATGGGTAGATACTGTGAAAAAGGGCGGTAAAGATGATGATAATGATGATCATTAGGGTTTAGAAAGTAAATCAAGCTGAGCTTCCGTCTGATCCACGTAATCCTTGCATTTTCTCTCACTAAAATTCAAAGAATGTTTGACCAATCCTCCAAACCAGGATAATACTCCAAAGCTGTCGTTCCTAGCTCTTGTCTTCTCTCTCTAGGCTACCCTGAGAAAGGCGTCCGGTCATTAAGGAACTTCTTATGATTCGGCGGGCAGCTAGATATTCCATCATGCAACCAGTGCATGTCTAGTGAGGGAAAGGGATGGGAGATGGTTGCCGAGTCGTTGTCGCCTCTTAAAGAAAAAGGCTCAAGAGGACGGAGGAGTATTCTTGACTTAATCTTACCTCGAAATACTGATTGATTTGGATGTTGTTGCCCTAGAGACTTGGCCTATTCATCACTAGGGCTCCATTAGAGAGAAATAGAAAGGGATGGGATAGTGAGAGGTTGATAGAGATTGATAGAGACTAGAGAGAGAAAGATTCAACTGTGGAAAGATAGACGGATGGATGGGGGGATGGACAGATCGACCCTGAAAGAGAAAGATGGATGGGGGGATGGACAGATCAACCCTGAAAGAAATAGATGAATGGGGGATGGACAGATCGACCAATCGATACATAGATAGATGGATGGATGAATGGATAAAAGGATTGATGAATGGATGTATGGATGGGTAGACTAATAGATAGGTAGACAGATAAATGGATGGATAGAGAGACGATAGACAGATCAACTGATCGATAGGTAGATGGATAGATGGACTGGCAGATAGATGGATGCATAGATGGATTGGTGGATAGCCATTTCCCACATATCTATCTATCTATCTATCTATCTATCTATCTATCTATCTATCTACAGATGGATAGGCAGATAGATAGATAGACAGATGAATAGATAAATAAAGATAGAGAGACCCACTACAGTTGAACTATAATTATAGAGACTGATTGAAAAATTGAAATATTGTCCTGCCAGAGATCATTAGGGTTTCAGATAGAGAAAACGATAGAGAGAGAAACTATAAAAATCTCAAACCGTCTTATCAATTTCTTACTGGTTTCTACCCTGAAAGAGATAGAGAGAGAAACCCACAACTGCTCCATCAATAATCTCTAATTAAATAAAAATTTCAGGAGGATTGGGTGCTCTGCCGAGTGTTCTACAAGAGCAGAGGACTATCTTCAAAACCCACAGCAGATAATTGTTATGACGACACGGGATCATCTTCTCTCCCAGCTTTGATGGATTCCTTCATCAGCTTCGAGCACAACCCGCTGAGCCTAGAAGGCAGCGAGCAGGTGCCCTGCTTCTCCAACTACGCTCAAGCCGGAACTTCATCTTCTCTGGCAATCTCCAAGAACTTCAGCCATGGAAATTCTCTCCCCGACCTAGTTCCCTTTCTGAATCCCCTCTCTAGTGAGAAGAAAGCCTTTAAAGCTGTTATAGATCATCTCACCAAGATGGGTAGTCACATGAAGTCCGAGCCTCCGGGCCATGAAGGGAGCTCTGATATGTGGACTCCTTTTTGAGAGAATTTAGCTTTCTCCCCTGTGCTATTTTCCATTGTTGTTTTCTCTGTGCTTGAGTTCTTGAGGGAGGGGGAATGATCGGATGATGATGATGATGATGTAAATATTGATTGTAATTGGAATATTGGATACAAGAGGAGGAGATGGGGGGATGGAGAGGATGAGGATTATGGGGGTCATATTCATTTGCTCACTTAAAAAATTTCTATGGCATGGATGTTTTTTTACTTTGACATGGATGATCTAGGCATGGTGATCATCCATTGATTTTTATACTATAAATGGGCATCTTGACCTTGCAATTCTTTATACCATGATCTCCTCCCTTCTATTTTTTAATTAAAAAAAATCATTTCTCTGTGTTCATCCATCAATGAACCACCACTCCCTATGTCTACTTGTGGGCCCATCTTTGGGAGAGGAGGCATTTTCAAACACCATGACTTTATGGCCATAACTCTCGTATGGATCAATCGCAGTCGAGCTAATAAATGGAAAAAATTAAAATTGCAACATAAATATTCAGGAATTCAGATTCCTAGGGTCATAAAAATTGCACGTATAATCAGTAATTTCCCTTCATTTTATACAAATTTCTGCGCTTTTTAATGAAGTTTTCTCGAAATATAATGGATTTTATGATTCCGTGGTCACAAAATTCCCCTAAAAATCAATACTCTCCTAGTTTAAAATGCATGATCATGATTTTTCGGATTTAAGTTTCTAGAATTAAAATGGCTCCAAGCCGTTAGACTTCATGAATAAATGCAAAAATAAATCGACTAAAATAGAAAAAAAATAGTCGAAATTCTTACAATCCAGAATCAGAATTTCTCATGTGGTTCAAGAAGTCCAGTTTTAAAGACTGAGTTTCTTCCCTTTTATTGGATCATCGATAAAAGATGAATTCAAAATCCAAGAAATCTTAGGTTTCACTTGCCCACTAATTTTAGCTCATTTTTCATTAATTTCTGCTCATTATTTTACGATTATTGCAAAATACAAATGCCCCATTTTATAATTTGCAATTTATTTTATTTTATGCAACAAAAAATATTTTCCCGAAATAAAAAATGATCATAAATGACGCGTGGGAGCGCCGCCCAGTGCCCACGTCACGTGTCTGGAATGGACGTAACAGCTTCCAGTTAACACATCACGTGGTTTTGCCCCGGCCCACATCTGACGTCACTCTCGTGCTTGAACAGCCTGGCATAACTGAACCAACTGCCCACGTCTGCAGCGCCCAACGAATTTCTGGCGGAAACAAACGCACGTGCAAACCATGAAAGCATTCCCCCGTCCCAATTAACAATTTCCAAAAAATGTAATTATTTAGTTTATTAAGAATTTTCTATTCATAGAACTGTAAAGTAGAAGTTATTTGGTAGATAATCACTATGAGGATATATATTGATAGAGATTTTTTTGGATAAAAAATAAATATTAAATGATGAATAGTAGAAGGTAATCAAGAATTTTAATGTAGAAGACAAAAAATATATATATATATATATATATTTATATATATTTATATATATATATATGTATGGATCTATGTATGTATCTATGTATATTGGTGGTGTGTTTATTGACGAATCTTGTCTCGCCATATGAATAGGAGGACAACTTGCTATTGACTTTGATTGATCGATACTCGCAATCGGTCTACAACAAGTTGAGGTGACGATCAATTTAAGCCATAGCGGAAGGAAGTCAAAGAAGCAATCAAGTCTTACTCGGTGAGCTTATGTATATCAGAAGATAACTATCACGGCGAATTTAAAAATAATTTTAATATGTTATCCAAGTGAGAAATAGTTGTACAGTAGATAATCAATTGGAGGATATATTGATATAGATTATGTTTTTTTATGTAGAGAGATGAACATGAAATGATGAGGAATAGTCCCTACGAGGACATCCGATAAAATTAGAATGATATAGAGAAGATAAGGATGGCCCCTGCGCAAGGATGACACGCACAAATCGAGAAATAGTCTAAATTGAAATGATGAGGAATATCGCAATGTAATGGGAAATTTTATGTGGAAAAAATGATATATATTGTATTATTGGTATAGTGTACATCCGTTTATTGAAAAATCCAATGTTTCCAGATGAAAAGCATGACAACTTGATGCCAGATTTGATTTGATTGACGAGCACTTGCGGTCGCTCAAAAACATATCCAGGCAATCGATTCAAACCATGATTGAAGGAATCCAAAGAAATAGTCAAGTTCAACAAAATGAATTTGGCAAATAATGAGGAAGGAATGCCACAACTCATTTCCTTGAAATCTCATTGCTTTCCATGAACGATCTCCAGTTGTCCCTCGTCCTTCTGCACCTTGACAAGTCGAGCGGTCTTTTATAGTCGAACGTCGTGCATTTTACTCTAATTCTTAATTTATTATTTATAAAAAAATAAAATCCTTTGATATGTAAGCATGTAAAAGATTATACTCAGTGTACTCAAACTATATCATGTTAATTAAAAAAAATCAAAAAATAGATTTTTTCATGCAAATAGATGAAAAATAAATAAAAATAATAAATATACGATATAGTGATTAATCATAGAGATAAAACTTGAATCAAGCATACATAAATCATACCAATTTATGCTTACTATCATGAAAAGATATGCTATATAAGATATTGCTAGTCATACATGCACATAAATGGCATAGTTTCGCTTATGCAAGTAAACTATCATATATCTGTCCTTCTCTCACCATTGACTTGATTAAATGTCAACCCTTTTTCATGGCATAGACTCTTGCTCGACTATTCTTCACATTAGATGGTTGACTTCGCCCTAAGATCATGAGCACTCTACCATCCTTGTCGCAGTTTTGATCCCATGGTGATCATGGAGATGAATTCATTTCTACAGTAACTATACTATCCTTGGATCTTTCCTCTTGCATGAATAAAGCTTTGTGCTTTTTTATGTAGAGAGAGAGAGAGAGAGAGAGAGAGAGAGAGAGAGAAATAAATGCCTCACCAGTAATACTATTGCTAGGTGAGCCCATTTAAGTAAAAGTATAAAAATTAAGCCCATTTAAGTAAAAGTATAAAATTAAGCCCATTTAACTGTCAGCCACATAGCTGGCCCATAATAGCTCATCCCCATTGCCAAAACTGGCCCTCTCTCCGGCGCAAACAAAAGAACGCGTTCTATTTTTTTTTGTCTCCGCCGCCATTACTTCCGGCGCCACTGTGCGCATTCTGGGTAAATATCACTCCTTGAACATATATTTCTTCTTATTATCTTTGCCCTCTTTTTCATTTCGCTCCCGATTCTTAAAAGATCGACCTCTTAGGGTTTGATCGTGTTTTTGAAATTTTCTCTTCCGTATTGGAATCTTTTCGTGACGAATTTTAACTTTTTTTCTTCAGATTTGGGGTGCTCGACTTTTTAGTTCTTCTGATCTCCTTCAATGGCGACCTATTCTGGGAGAGATAAAACTTCTAATGGAACTGTCTACGTTTCAAATTTGCCTCCTGGTACTAACGAGACAATGCTCGCTGAATACTTTGGCACCATTGGTTTGCTAAAGGTAGTAATTTTATTGTTTGTTGATAATTCTAAACTGTTTGAGATTTCTTTGGTTCGTGGTTACAATGGTTCCATTGGTTTGCTAAAGGTAAAATTTTTATCACATGTTGACAAGTCCAAGTTATTTGATATTTCACCGGTTCCTGATTACTTTGGTACCATTGTTGTTCTAAACGTAGTAATCTTGCTACTACACGTTGATAATTCTGAAATGTTCGATATTTCATCGGTTCCTGATTGATTTGGTGCTATGGGTTCATCAAAGGTAGTAGATTTATTATTTTTTGAGAATTCTACTATGTTTGATATTTCATTGGTTCCTGATTCATTTGGTACCATTGGTTTATGAAAGGTAGTAACTTGATGCTTGATGATGATTAAAAATGTTTTTCTATGATTCTTATTTCAGAAGGATAAGAGGAGTGGTCAGCCCAAAATCTGGATTTACAAGGATAAGGTCAGTAATGAACCTAAGGGTGATGCCACCATCACATACGAAGATCCACATGCCGCATTAGCTGCTGTTGATTGGTTTCATTCGAAGGATTTCCATGGAAATATCATTGAAGTATGCATTGCTGAATCGAAGGGGAGAGATTCATTCGATCATCAAAGTGTTCTTGCTTCAGATCCAAGTAGCGCCTATGGCGGCATTGAAGAGAGTAAAGATTTAATAGTTAGCAGTGGCGTTGGAAGAGGAAGAGGGAGAGGTGAAGGGAAGCCGTGGCAACAGGATGGGGACTGGCCATGCCCAAATACAAGGTCTGTGAATTTGACATCGGTGAGCAGCTTTCTCTCACTAGAATACGTCTAATTTTGTTTTTTCTCTCTAGAGATTTATATTTTCCTTGCCGGTTATCTCTCTACCAGTTGTGGGAATGTGAATTTTGCGTTTCGAGGAGTTTGCAATCGTTGCGGTACAGCGCGGCCAGTGGGGGCTGGAGGGAAATCTCTGGGAGGTGGTTTGGGGAAAGAACCTGGCAGTATTGACGGTGGAGGGCGTGGTAGAGGCGCTGGTGGAACCACCAGCCTTTTTGGTCCGAATGATTGGCCATGTCCTATGTAAGTGGTCATCTCTTAGGAATACAATGTTCTGCGGTGCATTGCATCATACCTTTTTTCCATGACAGGTGTGGAAATATCAACTGGGCTAAGAGATTAAAGTGCAATATTTGTAATACAAACAAACCGGGGCACAATGAAGGTGGAGTGAGGTACTAAATCTTCACTGTTTCATTCGTCATTTTCCTCTGATATTAGTTATTCTCAGATCAGCTTTAGAGCACCATTTGGCACAATATGCAATTTGTCACGATCTTGGAGGAGGAAGATTAAGATGAGAATGAGCAGTAGAGAGGTCTAGGGTTTCCGGAGAGAGAGAGATAGAGAATCACGATTTTGAATGCTTTAGGACTCCCTTTTCATGAAGCTACCGTTTACCCCCTTTTATAGGGTTGTACATTAAAGGAGAAATAAGAGAGGGAGGGAAGAGAGGAAATGGGCCTTGACACGACCCATCAGATTACACAATTATTTAGAATTGATTGGAGACATCTTTTAGGAAATGTACTTACAAAGGATGATAAGATCACAGTTCCATTAATTGCTTGATAGAAACAGAAAGCTTCTTCTGGATTTTCTTCTGCAAAATTTTGGATGTATCTTCACGATAGACTGACAATTTAGGATTTCTAAAGTCTGAGAACCCTACAAAGTTGCGTTGAATTGTAGTCTTAGACGAATAACTTGCCAAAAGAGTATAATTTGGTGATTGAATTTTTTTAATCAACTGCTTAATTAAGGTTGAGGATTCGATCACTCCTGGGGGCCTATACTTGACTGTAAGGATTGATTGCAAGGGCAAGAGCCAGTCATAAGAGATGCTTGCTTATAAGGATTAATTGAAATAAAAGTCAATTCAATTTGGGCCGTCACATCTATATCAAGAGATAGAGAAGCAAGATTTTACTCGGCCTCCTGTGGCCCATTAAATGATGGACTTGTCACCAGATGACGGAAAAACAGATCATCAATCTGTCAATCCAGATCGTCGATAAGATTGGCAGATTGGCGATCTGGCTGTCTGTATTGACTAGGATGATTTCTGGCTGTTGGATGTAATCCAACAACAATACTAGCTGTGGATTGAATATTTGTGTCGGCCAGATTGATGAGAAGAAGCAATCTGATTGACATGATCATCAATCCGAGCATCAATTGTGAGTTGACGCAGATTGATTAAACATCGATCCGGATCGGTTCATCAATTTGATCCCGATCAGCCATCCATACTCATCATGTCGATAAAGCAGCAATCAGGGGCCCCATCAACTGTCATGATCATCTGTTGGTCATAATGATTGATCAGATCTCGACTGGAGAAAAATATAATGTTCTGCCTTTCCCTCTTAATGGGCCAATTGATTTCCAACAGTTCATGATCCAGGCTTCTTCTGCTCCTCTTCGCAAGTAGATAATCTTACAAAGTTTGCTTTCTCTTTTCATTTTCTTAGAGGAGGTCGCGGCGGGGGATACAAAGAACTCGATGAAGAAGAGATTGAAGAGACAAGGAGGCGCAGGCGGGAAGCAGAAGTGAGCCTAAGAAATTTAAGTCCTATCTCAGGGCTTTTCATTGTTCTTACTTTTACCCTGTGATCCTCTCTCTTTCTCCAGGATGATGGAGAGATGTATGATGAATTCGGCAATCTCAAAAAGAAATTCCGTGCTAAGATGCAGCAAAGTGGCAGTGGCTCTACTCTCCCCGGATCTGGACGTGCGGGGTGGGAGGTGGATGATCTAGGTATGAAGTATCATTTGGGCGATTATGTACTTCAAACAAAAAAAAATCTTTTGGGCAATTATTTTTGTTATATGCCAGTTTAATGTTTACAAAAAGCTAGGGAAGGCTGATCCATAACAAACTGTCGATCCAGTCTGGATCAATATCAATTCAATCACATTAACTCATGCTCAACAGTCGAATCCATGGACCTATTATGGAATCTTGCTCGATAATCAGATTGATGGATCGATGATCTGTCAATCCAACTGATGAAACACTCAATCTAAGGCCTGATTTCAATTATTCTTGGCCACTTGATCACATCCACCGGCCAAGAAAAGGTCTAGTTGATCCGGATCGTTGACAAGGCAAATGCTAAGATTGAGATCGATGATTGGATCACCTGGTCAATAATCTGACAATTTGGCAATCCAAACTTCCCTTCTCCACAAAAACTTTTTTTATTATAGATCAGTCTAGATATATAATTACATTTTCAAGTTCAGCTTTTCTATTTTTGTTCAACAGGAAGAGACTCTAGGGAAATGATGAAGGATGAAGGGAGAAGTCATAGAGAGAGAGACGGCAGCCGGGGCCGTGACAGAGAGAGAGATAGGCCAAGGAGCCGGAGTAGAGAGAGGGGGAGGTCGAGAGACCGAGCCAGGGACCGAGACAATGACCGCAGAGACCATGGTAGAGAGCACCGCGACCGGCACCGTGACTGGTAGAGTGTCCCCGTCTCTCTCCCTTCCAATCTCTCTCTCTCTCTCTCTCGCCCCCCTCTCTCTGTCCCTATCTTGATCTCTATTGTTTAAGGTTTGGTTTTGGAATATGCCCTTTGTAGGAAACTAGTGAGCTGATGGTTATCCTGGTTTGTCGCTGATTTTGCTTTCTTAGGTTTCTAGTTTGGATTACTAAATCTTGAGTTATGTTGTTTAGCAGATTCTAAGTGACTTTCCTTGTCTATTGATTCGAGTGGAAAACCACAAACCCAAGCCGATGAAATGAGCATTGTTTACTCATCAGTATGGTTTATGGATACAAATTCAGATGAGACAGAATAATAATGATCTCTCTCTCTCTCTCTCTCTCTCTAAAAAGAGAAAAAACCAGTTGATCTTTGGATCATGTTTAATCATGGGTTCTACAAATAAATGGATATAGGTGAAATTAATGGATCATATTATAGGCTGGTAGTTAATGAAAATCTTCTCTTGGAAATTTCACCTAAATTGTGCAACTCACTGTAAAAGCGATACATAGTAGACAAAGAGATGATTGAACTTGAGAATTTGCTGATGATTGAACAAAGAGATGATTGCTGATGGTAGAAAATTTGAGAAACTCTATTGAGTTGACTTCTCATGTTGCAAATCGAAGCCTTGATGAGTTGGATAGCTTGTTCTTCATTCAGCATATTCAAGTGATCTGATTTGGGAGCAATATGTGAACCATTATCTTGACCCTAAAAGGATTTTCGAAGCTCATTCAAGGAAATAAGACTGATGAATTTTATAGATTAGAGTGAAAAGTAGTAACCTAATGACCTTTCAGTACATGTGGTGTGATTTGGGTTTTACTGAGTCGTGGATAATGAATTAAAATTGAATATTAAATTCATTAATCAAACAAGCTAGTTGTGAGTTATTGGGCTTGTAGGGTTCTTAATTGGATGTGTACTTGGGCCTATAGAGTCTCGCGTAGAAGGTTCTTGGATAATGGGGTAAATAAATAATTATTTTGGGGTTTTATAAGAAATTGTATGTATTGTATAAGGCCCTTAAGGGCTAGGGTTTGGGAGACTCATTCACCTGTCACTCCTTGGAGTCACCCGTCTTCTCCGCCCTCTTCCAAAAGTTTGTGTGATGGTTAATGGTATAAAGATTGGTATCTATCATATAGAAGAGTAGAAAATCCATCAAGACAAGAACATGAATACCTCCAAAGGCTGCATGCATGCATACCTTGCAGCATTGCATTTGGTTTTCTTGTGTTCGTTTCGGCTTTTGTTTCCCTTCATGTGACTGCGGAGTGATATCCATTATTTTCACACACTAGGTTTTGTTGGTGGCAGAAATACCACTATGACTTGCACAGGGAGGAGAGGAATTGGCATGGGCTGCCTGAGCGGGTGGCATGATTACTGGTCTAGATGAGGGATCATCGACAATGGGGGTCATATGAGATGGCCCCAAGAAGAATAAGAGGGTTTGAAGAAGATACTAGGGGGTGGACTAGTGGAAAGCTTCGGGCTCGAGCAATGGATACATGGGAAGAGGTGAGTGGAGAAGGAAAATAAGGACTGATATCAAGAAACTTAACATCTATAGATGAAATGTAGTGACACATGTATGATGAAGATAGAAATGTTAGCCTTTGTGTCAAAAGATAGCTGACAACTTGAGCAAGAGGCCATGAGCATATGGGGTAACTTGAAAGGAAATGGAGAAGTGAGCCTGAGCCTACTCTAGATTCCCAAATTCCTTCCACTACTTATAGGATGGATGGTCATTCTTGCCACATTAGGTGAATGGAGGACACATGATATGGCTACAACCACCATCCCCCTTGGATCCAAGTCCACTATCCCAACTATCATATCTATAATTCACTAAGACAAGGGTCGGATAAAGGCAGATGAGATGGACGGACGAGTACTCAGGAAAGTGTTCCTTGCGCAAAGTCAAAGAGCTGAAGAAAAAATGGAAGAAAAAGGTGGAACACAATCTCCACGCAGTACTTGACTTCACATCTAAGATGCAATAGTGAGATGGAGGCCGCTAAGATGAGTGTCCACATAGACTCCTAGTGATACCTTTCAAGAGTGTGCAAGTTGGCCATCGGCTGTTGGTAGGAAGACAACTCTTGAATGATCGCATGAAGGTTTAGAAAATGACATTTTGAGAGAAAGATTACCTTGCTTGGGTGTAGAAAGGGACTCATATAGTTTGACGGGTCAATTGATTATCAGTTTATTTGACATACATGTTCTCCAACATTAGCTATAGTTCGCGAGCTGGTTTGAAGAAACCAAGAGGCCCAATAGTGGAGTCTCAATACTTTGAAGCATCCAATGGAATATGATGGAGCTAACCTATGCCATAGCGGTATTGACAAGGTTCATTAAAAAGATGAAAACATCGTCTAGTGATGTTGTTGTCCATCGGCAACAAAAAAAAGTTCTCAAGTCCAAAAACCCAAGAGCCATGATTTAGGCGACTAAAGATATAGGGTGGAAAAAATTTTGTGTAGTTATACTCGAGGATCAACTCAAGGGTGTTGGGGAACTTGGAAGTGGAGGGCAGCTGGCGAATGGATGAGACCAGTGACCAGTGAGCCGATGTGGAGGGCTGTTTCATGCTTTGATACCATGAATAGTAAAGAGGAAGCCCTAGAATGTGTACATAAAAAGATAGAAAATGAAAAGGGTTATAAGGTAAGAGGAAGAGTGAGAAGGAAGAGTAGGGGCAAGTGAGCAACATAATCACTGGCCTAGGGAGGAAATTCACAAAAAAAAAAATCTAAATGCATGTGGAAGATTGGGTGATTCGATCAATCTTACTTTGGCCATAACAAGCTTAATAAGGTATATAATACCAAATAAGTAACCTAAGATTAAAAAATAATCATTAAATATTTAAATAGGTGATTGATAATTTCCCTTGAATCTTTTTTTTATCCTCCAAAGATGTTGGTCAACAATCTATTGTATTGAGGTTTATACACAAGTTTGCGCCATTTTGTTTTGTCTGTGCTCCACTGATAGTTCATAAAGTGATTCAATGATCTCACAAAAGAATAATCAAGAATATTGAGGCATAAAAAAATGACAAGTACATCTATCACCAATCATGATCTAAAGTTCAATTTCATGCACAAATTGTCCCACATGAAACAAATGACAAATTGTCTCACATCACACTCACTTGCAAGAACTTTCTTGGATCTCACATCCTCAACTTCATGAAGGGTTTTATGGGCTCAGTCTCCCAAGGGCATGAGGTTGATTTGGGTTACATAAATTGAAAAAAAAATCAGTTAGATGGAGTCTCATGGGCCTCTGTTTCTTGATAAAATCAATAGATAATAAATCTAATGAAATAATGATCCAATGAAAAGGATTATTATTCAAATAATAATCAATAGAAGAAATATATATATATATATATATATGAACGAAAATGCATAAAAATCATATTTCTATTTAAAAACTTAGATTTTTATCGAACGTAAGCATTGTAGTTTAATCTGACTAAATCATCTAGTTTGTATAAG
Organism: Lemna minuta; assembly: GCA_024174645.1. NCBI lineage: Eukaryota > Viridiplantae > Streptophyta > Magnoliopsida > Alismatales > Araceae > Lemna > Lemna minuta. The sequence continues at coordinate 3,635,459 of CM044116.1, read as the reverse complement.
AAAGTCTTATCATACTAAACACGGGAATGGCAATCAATGATCAGATTGGATCGTCATGATCGAACATGTCGATTTGATCACTGATCATGTTGAGTTGGCTCTAGAACGATTGGTTATCAAAGCCACCTCGCCAATTTAGAGACTTGTTGATTATACGATCAGCGATTACTCCCTTAAAGTAATGATCTGATCAATAGTTTGATCGCCGATCAAATTGTGGGATATTTTTGTCCTTTCTAAAATTTAAAATTGTGTCAATTTTTTTTAAATTTAATCCTTTCTATACTATTTTAAGTATTTTTCTGATTTTCGAGTGGTGATTGACGATCATTGATCAGATCTGATGATCGGTTGTCTCATTTGATCGATAGCGTTGATCGCCACATTGATCAGATCCTTGAAGTGATCGATTCCCATAGATTGTCCTTGGTTGATCAATCTGATTAAATTGATTGATCAATTGAGATTGATCATGATCTTGAAGATCATGATCTCAACTTTTTTTTTCTGCTGCTCCCAAAATTATTAAAATTTATGAACTAATATAAATGAGATTCATGTTTTTATTAAAAAAATTAATTGCCATTACACAATTATTGAATTTTAACTATTTCTTTTTTCTTTTCCTTTTCTTTCTTAGCTACCGCCAAGGAAATGACCGAATAAGGAATCCCTGTTCCAGCACTTCCTTCCCACCGCCAGCCATGTCTAGCGTCGACCCAGAAAAGCTCATGCTCAAGGCAGAAAAGCTGTAAGCTTTATTTTATTTTTCTCCCTAAAATTAAATGTTCTAAACTTTTTAATGTTTCTCATTTACCGCCCTCTTTGTTCATGTTAACATCTTGATTTGGAGTTGGGCAATCTCGAAGATCCAGGGAAGAAATTATCATTCTTTTGTTTGGCTGTATAAGATCTAAATTCGATGTCTTACACTCTTTAAGTAATTCTAGAACACAGCTCAGCTTGGGCAGTTGAATTTTTCTTATTTTTCCGTCCTTTTTCGTTATGTAAACGCCCGCCAATTTGGTGATCCCTGATTTGGAGTTGGACAATCTCTCATACCCATGACATAAACTCTCGTTTCTTTGTTATACTGTACCAGATCTAATCCCGATTTCTTACATTTTTTAGTAATTCTCGATTTTTGCACTATTTCTCTCTCTGGGACAAAGCTCAGCTTGCTGCAATCTTTTCTAAGTTTCCACCCCACACCCATACTTCATGGAAACGTCTTTCAGTTTTCTGATTCCTGATTCGGAGTCGGGTTATCTCGAACATCCAGGAAATATACTCTCATTCCTCTTTTTTGATGTATCTGATCTAAATCCAATATCTTTCTTTCTTTTAGTAATTTCTTGATTTTTGCAATATTTTCTCTCTCCAGAACAAAGCTCAGTTTCACAAGATGGACGGCAGACTGGAAGAACGCAGTCTTTCTGTATGAACAAGCTGGTATATTGCTCTTTACAATTCCACCTTTTAGCCATTTAAGCATTTGATGAATTATTCTCGCTTCCTGAAGCCAATGAATTTAGGGCAAGGAAAAATGACGAAAAAGCAAAGATTGCATTCGAAAAGGCGTCAAAATGCCATGAGATGATCTCTCAGTACTCTCTTACACTTTAACATGTAAAATTTTTCAATCTTGTGAGAATTGGATCGAATTTAACTCAATTTCCGCTTTGAATTTGAAGACCATGGGATGCAGCAAAGCATCTAGAATCTGCGGCAAATCTGGCAAAGCAATTGGGGCAATGGAATGAAGTCTTGGATTTCTGTAGACGTGCTTCGGAATTGTACAATGAATGTGGACGATCTCAACCTGCGTCCGATGCTCTCTCCAAGGGTGCTCGGTATGTAATTTAAACCCTAAATTACATGCTCATGATCTTTCTCTAATTATGATCATTGCTTAGTCTCTTAGCTGAAGTGAATCCAGAAGAAGCGATCAAGTTATTCAATGATGCTTGTGTGATGTTAGAAGAAGATGGAAAGGAGCAAATGGCATTTGATCTGTATCGGGACGCCACCGATGTTCATATCAAGCTCGAGAGGTTAGAGATCTTAATTTCAATGTTCCTAAAAAGTTGGTGATTCTAAAAGTCAGTACTCTCGAAATCCAAGTTTTCTTAGAAGTGACCCATATTAGTAATTGAATGTTTTCAAAGTCAACATTCCTAATGTTAATGCTCTTAAAAGGTCAGTCCTTCTTAGAGTCAATATTCTTGAAAGCAACTTCATTTATGCTTTTACCTTCAATTAATCCATGCTCCTGAAAGCCAAAACTCTTAAAAGTCTATGTCTTCAATATCATCACCATTAAAGGTCAACACGATTTAGAGTCAGCCTTTTCAATGTCAATGGTGTCGAAAGTGATTGTTATTTTGCAATTGAAAGGTTATACTGATTGAAATATTATCACCCTTAGGTACAACGATGCAGCGACGTTTCTGTTGAGATGGGGATTAGCAGCGGATCACTGTAAGGCAGTGAACAGTCAATGCAAGGTGAATTAGGTCTTTGATTTTATTAATTTTTGGAGTTTTTGTTTGAAAATGGCACTTTAGATTGTTGAAAATATAATCTCAACAATGTTGGTTTGTATTTGTTGTCATAATTCAGACTCGTTCATCAATTATCATAATTCAGATTGCACTTGAGGATTTGATCGAATGGAAAATAAACACACTCTCCCCCCATGAAAGAAATTATCTCTGCTATTCGTGGGGGTCATCATTTTTGCTCTGTAATCTGGGTTGTTGGATTTGTCTGCAGACAGATCTAATGTTCCAGGTTTTACAGTAGGTTTTGATTGAGATAGACCAATAGATAAATGGACATAGAGAGAGGTAAGAATGCCCTCATCTCTCTCTCTATGTCCATTTATCTATTGGTCTATCTCAATCAAAACCTACTGTAAAACCTGGAATGTTTGCTCTTTCTCTCCAATGGTCATGTGTTCCTCCCCTTTTTAAATATCCCTTGCTCTCTTTCTCCCACCTTTTTTCGTTTCCTTCTCTCCCCTTTTTTCTTTTTTTATTTCGCTCTCTCATGCATCTCTCCATGTATCTTTCTTTCCCTCTCTCTCATCATCACCTCTCTCTCTATCTTTCTTTCCCTCTCTCTCTCTCATTATTTATTCTTTTTCTATTACATTATAGTCTTTCTATCTTTCTTTGCTTCTCTCTCACTGTCACATCATCATCATCATCAACACTGTCATTACCATCATCTCCCCTATTCTTTGTTTATCCCTCATGCATCATAATTATCTTTCTCCCTCCCCCTCTTTAAATCCTCTTTCTCTCTTTCTATCCCTCTCTTTCATGGCACCATTCTCTATCTCTCTTCTCTGTATCTCTTTTTTTCTTTCTATCTCTCTTTCTCTCTCCCAATCTCACATCACCGTTCTCTTATCTCTGTCTCACATCATCGTTTATTTCTGTCCTTTCTTTCGTACTCTCAACATCATCTCTGTCTCACTTACTCTCTCTATCTTTCTTTCTTTTCTCTCACATCAGGCTCTCCATCGTATCTTTTTCTCTCTGTTTCCCTCTCTCTATCACATCATCTCTCTCTCTCTGTGCATGTGTTTCTCTCTCACATCATTATCTTCTCTCACCCCTCTCTCACATCATTCTCTCTACATCTTTCATTCCCTCCTCTCACATCACCATCCCTATTCTGTAGTTAGGACTTGTTAAGGTTGCCTTTGGTGCAATTGCATGCCCTTTTATGTGCACAAGATTATTGTTTTGTGCACCTCATGGGCATGCCTTCCCTTTGGCAATTTCAATGCTTAACAGGGCACTTTTTAAAAAGAAACTGGTTAATCCATAACTTGAAAAAAAGAAATGGTAAATTTATTTCTTAGCTTGTACATCAGAGGCTCTCTCCACTTGCAGCCATCTCCACTCCACTGCCCCTCTGCAGATGCGGCCTCCAATCTCTCTCTATCTCTCTTTTCTCCTTCCAAACTCTGTCTCTCTCAGATTTCTCGTTTAGATCTATAACTCTCTCTCACTCTCATTCATAACTCTCTCTCCACCTCCTTGTGATCTCTCTCTTTCCAGATACGTCACAAAGCCTACTCCCTTTCTCTCACATCTCTTTATTTCACTCACACACTTTTAACTCTCTCTCTCATTATATTTTCCGCTATCACTTCATCACCCCTTCCTCTCTCTCTTGCCTTCACTATTCCCTCCTTACATAATTGTATCTCTCCCCCCTCCCTCGCACCATTTTCTTCCTGTCCCATTTACGGGGGAGGTAGGGACAAACCCAAAATGATCCTCGTAAGCGTGGCTTCTTTTATTGAGTTCATGAGGAGCACTCAAAACCTATGCAATTGAAATATATATATATTTTTGAAAATGAAATTATCTTTGATATTGATAATTTAATGCTCTATCTTTGTTGTGTAATCCCAGTAAATGCAAAAACTTGATATTTTATCATTTTTAATTTTAACTTTTCAGTTGACCAAGGTTGATCTAATGTTCATTTTTTTTTCTATAAATAGCTATTCATTTAATGTTATTTTTAAAAATTTACAAACTAACTTTCCAAACAGGCTTATTTAAGTGCCATTATAGTATATCTTTACACTCACGACTTCAACCAGGCAGAGAAATGTTACAACGACTGCTCCCAGTAAGTCAACTCTAACTTTGACTTTTAAGTTCAATTTATCAGTATCTGACACGTCTTTTAAATTTCTTATGTAAAAATGAATCAGAATCGATGCATTCCTTAGTAGTGATCAGGGACGATGTTCTAGCAAACTTCTGGCGGCCTATGAAGAAGGAGATGCTGAAGAAATCAAACGTGTCTGTCAATCAAGTTGTATCTCTCATCTTGATCATATGGTAATTAAGATATTAAAAAATCTTACATATGCTTTTAATATACGTATTTAATATTTTTCTAATATAGATCATCAATTATTTTTTATTTGAAGAATCTTTCATAAGTTCTTAATAGACATATTAAATAGTTATTTGATAACTATTACTAAATATCATCAATTATTTTATATTGATTAAGTGATTGATGATGTTTTCATATGATTATGGTATCAGATCATTAGGTTAGCAAGGAAGTTGCCCACCGGAGATCTCACGTCAATCAAGGGCAAGGAAGCAGAGGAAGAAGCATTGGATGAGGACAATCTTACCTAGAGCTGAAAGTCAAAGGGGAGTTTGGCCAAGCTGAAAGTCAACATGGGCTGACCAAGTTGAAGTTCAACATAGGCTTGTCTAGGATCTCAATGGAATGGCGTTTCTATGGTGCTGGAGCTGTGTTTATTTGGAGATCGAGGTGCCTGAGCTCTGATTTGTGTTGTTAACTTTTAAGTATGTGCCTTGGACATCAATGTGAATTTACTATTTAAAGTTTTATTTTCTCTATCTACATGTTGTTTCTTTCTGTTTCCTCTGTCATGCTCATTCCCTGAGTCTTCACCTCTCTCTCCCTTTCTCTCTCGCTCTGTCTCTCTCTCTTTGAGTATCTAGTGACCGATGATCTTTCTCTTGAAAAGTAGTGACCAATCTTGATTGAGCAGAATCGGTTGAGTAAACAAGGAAGAATTGAAGTAAGATCACCCTGTACCTGCAACACCAATCCAATCACCATTGACTATCGCTGATTAACATTTTTCCTTGAAATTACCAAATAGTTGTTTATTTGAACATTATCCTACATTGTCAGTCAACATAACATTAAAATAAATGATGTATGATGAAGTTGATAACATTAAAACATACTTTATTTTTTTTCTTTCAAACAATATATTTTCTCAATTGATGTTGCTGCTAGATTCTCCACAAAAAGTGCTTATGACAATGCTTATTTCTAAGGATCATTCTAATAGGATCTGAGGCTTGATAATACCTCAAAATCCAATTGTAAAACTTGACCGTAATTGAACATATTAGAATTAAGAATTCAAAACATAACATACCAAGAATGATTATCTTATTATCTAGTGCAAATCAAAATCAATTTTTTCATTTGTAGGGTTCCTCGGAAAAGTTTTTAGAACTTGTTAAAATCTCCAGCCTCTATCATTATCCTTATGATATCCATAGAGTTTAATTCAAAACATTATTGTACTAAAACTCTAAAAAACACCTTTTTTTATTCTTAGAGAGTTTTTGGGGACAATATAGATTTGACTAAAGTTTCTTTGATATGGTCTAAGTCTCACTAGATCATTATTGGAGAGGCAAGATAAGAGAGGGGTGTGTTCTCTTCATGGGTACCCCTTAGGCGGGTGGGAGCCCACCCCTATTTATAAACTTTGGGGTGTTCAGTTTTTCCTAAAAAAACTCTCTAAATATCTATATACACCAGTGTACATTGACCTTATGTGCGTGCCTCGTTAGGCCAAGATATCTAGGTCGTTGATAACGCTATTTACTTAATAATAATTATTGGTTAAACTTAATAATTAACTATATGAATATATAAAATAATTAATCAAGGATTAATTTAAACTCAATTGATAGGATGAGTTGCCAATCCGTTGGTTGCGAAAGCTACACCACTTGCTCTAGAAGGACCAAGAATAGATGTTGAATCAAACATTCACGGGTTCATCGTTGAATCAAACATTCAGCGAGACTGAAGGACCAAGAATAGATGAACCCGTCATCTATTCTATATAATCCTATCATGTAGTATAGAAAAAACTTCATACTTATATGGATCATTTGAGGGAGTTCTTGAAGCCATTTAAGTGTCTGGTCTCTAGAGGTGTCCACATGATGGTTGGATGATTAGATTTCCTCTTGAACACTCGACTCCATGAGAAGAAGAGAAGAGAGAGGATAGGTTTTTCATGAGGCTTTTATGGGCACCTTGTTTATGGTCACTCTCTCTCTATTTATAGACTTTAGGGAATGTAAAATTTTCTTTAAAACCCTTATTATTATATCTATATACAAACGTTCATTGACCTTATGTGTGTGACCCTCTAGGTCCATATATATCGCCAATTAATAACGTTTATCCACATAATAAAACTGATTGATCCTATTTATTAATTAACTATATCAACTATATCAACTATAATTTTAATTCATTAAGCATTGATCGAATCTAATCAACAAGTTGAGTCATCAACCAATTCACTGCCAAGTTACACCATGTGCTCTAGGAGATATGGAATGTATTATAACTCCATGAAACCTTGTCATTAAACCATGTACTAATCCTTCATCTATGCGAGACTCATAAATAACTTAGGATATGGTTAATTATTAAATCTTAATTAGTCACTCAATTTAGTACTAATGTGAGTAGGAAATCATCACATCTCATTCCTTGAGTCAATCTCCCTTATACTAAAGGGCAAAAAATCTCATCTTAACCGCATTTCATCTTCAAGGACTTCATGTTGTATATACTTTATGACGTTTTAGAAATCCTGTGTATCTAATCTCATCTTCAAGCATGATCACCCATCTGTGAGAAGTCTTTGTTGTCTCAAGTCTGACTATGTAGACAATCTTGATATGAATAAACAAGATTGACAACTTTTGTATCATACCATTTAGGGATTCATATGGATCAATTTAATGAGCTCTTTCTCCAAAGAGCATCCACTATCTATCCTTAGTGTCTCTACAACCGATGGCCATAGGATCAACCATACTCATCATATAAGTTGAATGAGAAAGTGTAAGTCTTTTTGGATAATTCGATGTCCTTCTCAGATATCTCACAAATAGGAATATTAAAATACTAGTGATCATTATGTCTAAATACTAGTGAGCATATGTTTAAATATTAGTGATCATTATATTATGATCTCATCATAATTTCACTCAACCATTGTTAATGTTAATGAACTTCATAACAAACATCGCACACGAAAGACAATGAATAAAAGTTCATTTTAATGAATATAAATGAAATATGAAAGTGTGATTGGCTTGCTGACCACATAAGGTCCATCACTTTCTCACACTAGAACAACTCTAAAAATTAGATTTTGAAGGTTTGTGTTTGAGGGACAAGTATAAGAGGGGTAAAGCGTTAGAGTTCCTTGATTCAGTTGCATGAGTGGTTCTTTTTCTAAGGAGCTATTAGGCCCTAAGGGACTTCACATTCTCCCTCAAGCTGGAGTGTGAACTACAAACATCCTCGTCTTTTTGCACGTTTAAATAGAGATAAGTGCTAATGACGAGGCGGTGTCTCATAATTGCAGCATGGGCCACTTATAAAGAGATTAGGAACTAAAGGAAGTCAAGGAGATTTCTACATAACATAGTAAAGATGAGATGTACCATCAGATATGCTCTATTTGATCGATCAAAGGCAGGTTTGATGATGATATATAGGTGATACATGTTAAATATATGACCATTGAAAATATAGGCTTAAACTTCAAAACTAATACTTATTTGGTTGAAATGACATGCAAATTCAAATTTATAAGTGAATATGGTTCAAATCCATTGGAAATAGGTTTGATGATGATAATTGATAGACAATCTATTGAATTTTGTTGATTTGGAGGATGAAAAGAACTTGCAATTCAAAATATTGAAAGTACACAAGTATATGATTTAAAAATAAATTCAAATTCAGTCAAATGAGAAATAAATGAGATGTTGAATAAATAAAAGTGAGAAATTAAGGACAAGCTGAGGGAAAATGACACATATCGGGACAATTCTCTGTCTTAAGAAATCTAATGTAAACCCTAAGTCTTCAACCACTGAACAACTCCCTCTCAAACCTTGATATTACTGAGTGATACGCCCAATTTATGTTGGATCAAGGTTTTTTGGGCTAAATGGTGCCGAAAACTCTCCAAAACTCAAGAAGAAAAGTCGCCACCGAATCCTCAAGGGCCAACCATTGGATCATCCTAGTCACACCTTGAGAACATCAATCAGTGACCAAGAAGAAACACTCAGATCAGATCACCATGATTGATGGTGTCATTTCGATGACCAATCATGTTAAGTTCACTTTTGATCGATCAGTGATCAAAGCCGACTTTGATCGATCAAGGGAGTGATCAATTCTGTCATTTTGATAATTCAATTGCTAATTTGATCATGTAACATTTTTGCCGGAGTTTTTAAAAGTTTAATGCTTTTTTAATTTACTTTAAATTTTATCAGACTTTCGAGTTGTCATCGCTGATCAGATTGATGATCATCGTTCAGATTGAGTGCTTATAGATGATTGAATCCAATGCTTTCAATCAATGATCAGATAGCTGATCTGATCGATAGACATAGGCCAAGAAGTCTATCAGATCATCAAAGTGATCAATGCCCATCGATATGATTAGAATCATCATTAGTTGATCAATCGAATCTATAGATCAACGCAAAGGATCGATCATGATCATGATGATCATGATCAGATCATCATTCCCTAGTTGCACCTCATCGGGACGCCCATGTTAGTTCATGATATATGAAGCCTTCTCTCTCTCTCTCCTAATCTCTCTCTCACTCTCTCTCACTCTCCTAATCTCTCTCTCTCTCTCTCTCTCTCTCTCTCTCTAGACAATGAGAAACACGCATACGAACAAACAAACCTTTAGAGCAAACATTAGCACCCCGAGCGAAAACCCGAGAGATTATTCACGATAACTTTCAATCCAGAGCTCCGAGCTTTATTCATCGATAACTTCCAATCAAGAGCTCGGAGCTTTATTCATCGAGAAGCAACTTCACGGCTCGCCGGGCCACACCGGAGCAGGGAGAGGGGCGACAGGGAGCCTCGGGAATCCTCGGGAAGCGGCGGCAGCAAAGGAGTAGGAAAAGGCAACAGAGGCGGAGTAATAGGCAACGGCAGGTCCACCAGACGACGATTCGCCGCAAAAGTACTCCCAGAGAGAGCGAGGAAAGCGAGGAGAACGACGATTAAACGGTTCATGCTGGCCATGGACACTGGAAAAAGATGGTACGTGAAGATGAATGATGAATGATGCGCCGTGCATGCTTATTTATAAGGAAGATTAGGTCTCTGCAAAAACAGACCATGTTAGCTGGGCTGCATGAAGCTCGTGGTTAGTTCTTGCGTTCTAGATTTGATCATCTAGTCTTTTTTGCCATACTGCGAGCCAATCATTAATCTCTCTCTCCTCTATCTTGATTGCGGGTTGAATGAAGCTCGTGGTTTGTTCTGGACTTCTAAGACTCGTTTGCCAAATCTTTTTGCCAAACTTCTCTATCCCTCTCTCTCTATCTCTATCTCTGTCTCTATCTCTATCTCTCTCTCTGTCTCTCTCTCGATCTATGTAATTCATGCCGATCCATTTTATGATATATAAATCAATTTGTTCCAGTCTTCTAGATTTAATCATCAAGCTTTTTTTTTGCCAAACTCTCTCTCTCTCTCTCCAGATTTATGAATATAAATCAAGCTGGGTACCGTAAGCTATCTAGTTGACATTGCCAGCTTAACCTAGAAGACTAGAGTCTTCTAGGTTTAATCGCCAACTCTTGATCTCTATCTATCTATTCTGTCTATCTATCTATCTATCTATCTACCTGTCAATCTCTATAAATATCAACCTACATATTTCTATCTATTTATCTACATATGTATATAGTTCTCTCTCTCTCTATCTCTCTATCTATCTACCTGTCAATCTCTATAAATATCAACCTATATATTTCTATCTATCTATCTATCTATTTATCTATTTATCTACATATGTATATAGTTCTCTCTCTCTCTCTCTCTCTCTCTCTATCTATCTACCTGTCAATCTCTACAAATTTCAACCTATATATTTCTATCTATCTATTTATCTACATATATATTTAATTATCTCTCTCTCTCTACCGATGTATAACCAACAATTCACGATCCTCATCTTTTTAGAGGGGAAGAACTAAGATAGCAATTCACGATCCTCATCTTTAACTTTCCATTAAGCTGGAGACGTGCGGAAGAAATCAGAGAGCAGGAAATGGGCTGTTCTTAGAGAGAGAAAATCGCAAGAAAGGACGACTCATTTCTTTGAAGATGAAGTCTAGAGAAAGAAAGAGTTCCTCGGTCATCTTGGATAGGATCGTAGCCTCGACAGCTCTTCTTAACGATCAACATTGCTTTCTCCAAGAACTATTCATAACCTAACCTTCCTCTCTCTCTCTCTCTCTCCCCTCCGAAGAATTATAACTCCTTAGATGGCCATCTTCAGTAATCCATGGAGTTGGAGATGAGAAGAAGAAAGCCGAGAGAAAGGAAAAGGACTGATCTTAGAGAGAAAATAATGCCCAGTAAGAGTTCTTATCATATAATCAAGAGAGAGAAAGGGTGACTCAATAGAGTTTAGCCATGAAGGCTTTTCTTGAATAACCAACATCTTTCTCTCTCTATAAACTTCCATTACTTAGATAAAACGGGAAGATTTTAGATATATTCAATGTTCAACAGCCATGGAAACAGTCAGGAAAGGCATCATCAGAGGGTTCCAGAAAGAAGCAGATATCATGAAAAAGGAATGGAGATGAAACTCCAGAAAGAGATTGTAGAGAGAGAAAAGGTGACCATGGTGAGGCCTGGTATGATGGGTCTTGTTAGCTGTAAATTCAAGTTTAATAAAAGAGAAAGCGGAGAAGAAACTGGGGAAAAAGAAAGTAGAGAGAGAAAGCTCTAGCCAGTGCTCCTGGAGATGAGGCTGGACTCAGGGAAAGCATTATATTCTAGACTCCAGAAAACAATGAAAGGGTAAAAAAAGTTGTAAAACTCAGGCATGATGAATCAGCGGATGGAGAAAAAGTCTGGAGAAACTGAGAGACAAGGTACAGAGGAACGAGAGAGCTCTAGCCAGTGTTCTTGGAGATGAGGCTGGCCTCAGAGAAAGCTCAGACATGATGAATTATTCGAAGGAGGAAACAGCATGGAGAAACTGAAAACAAGGTAGAGAGAAAAGGGTGATCAAACCCTAATGAGGCAGTACTGATTGCATCTTAATTTTGAGGCTTTATGTCATGGTTCTGTGAAAGAAATATACAGGAATCACTTAGAAGGGAGAAGCAATCCATGAAAGAGAAAGTCAAAAAGGAATCTAGGGGAGAGTGAGAAAGGACGTTAATCCAAACCCTAGATCAAACCCTACTTCAACAAGACTCAAGTCATATTTCCTCATGCTCCAAAAGTCTCCACCCCAATCCTATTTTTTTAACCCAAGGGAGGTTGGGCAATAATGTCCTTGCTGCTGTCCTCAAGTGAAGACAATTAAGTACTTAATATAGAAATTAAACCTGGAAATCAGAACAAGAACAGCTACTCGGTCTTCTTGGAGATGAGATTAGCCTTGGGGATCTTGCTGAGGACACCCTGGTCGAGCTTGCGATATTGCCGCTGGATCTGCCCAAACACACTAAATGCAAAGTCATCCACCTGATCTCCGTACTTTTCGTAGAACACCGGAAGAGTGTGTGCACCCACAAATCCTGCATAAGATATTAGTGTAATTTAAGATCCAATTAAAATAATTGTCATCAAATAAATCCTACGTCAGCCCTAGGGAATGATGATCAGTGATCGGATGGGCTCAACACAAATGCATCCCTTGATCCAATCATCAATCTGCCACAGTGGGCCTTGATCAATGAACAACCAAGCCTCAGATATCCATCCTTGATCCAATTGCTGGTTGGATTAGGGGTTTTTATTATAAATTAATCATGTTTTACATTTATTTTAATTTTTTCCAAGAATTTTTGGAGCAGATCGTCAGTCACTTACTTGATCATGCTGTCAATTGGATCAACATGTCTCAATCTGATCGTCAATCAGACTGAGGAAGCGATCAAACCTATTGATCCAATCGTCGATCTGATCCAATTGACTGATATAGGGTATCAATTGACACAATATCAGTCACAATCCCCTTCGATCAGATTGGATCACCATTCCAAGTAGCACAAATATATTTTTTCAAAATATTGAAAAGTAAATGGCGAGTAGGGCATATTTGTTTCTTTGCTAAATGCAAGAAATTATGATGAGATGTTTAAAATGATGATAAGAGCAGCAGAGGATATTTACCAATGTAGAGGACAGAGAGAAAGTTGCACCAGCTCCCAATCACTGCCGCTGCCCACAAGCCTCCCACCACCTGGATACAACCGCACCCTTATCATCATTACAATCATATCTCCTCACCTTCATCATTCCCATCATCATCCTCGTCATTATCATGATTCTCATTATCTTTGTCATCACCATCATCATCGCCATTATCATCACGAGCATAATCCTCATCATCACCATTATTTTTAGCATTTCCACTATTATCATCCATATCATTATCATCATCATGACTGTTACCATCATTATTGTTCTCTACCAGTGTCAGCATCATTATCATGATAACAACCATTGTCACTATTATTCATCATCATTGACTCTGTCATAGTCATCATGATCATCATCATGATCATCATCACCATGACTCTGATCATTATCATTATCATCATCATCATCATCATCACCACCACCACCACCATTAATCAAAGGTAATTACACTAAGAAACCAAAATAGCATTCCACATCGAAACATACCATGATGAAATGCTTGAAGTTTCCTCCAGTTGAAATATCTTGAACAAACCCCAAGAAACGGTTAACTTCGGCACCGATCGCAACACCAATGTTGCTAAAAAGCTCCTCTGGTAGAACAACTCTCGGTACTTGAGAAGAAGACCTAATAAAACCATACCGTCAGAATAAAAATTAATTTTGAAAATTTTAAATTTCCACCTTTTCAATACTCCGGAAGCATTTGACCAGACAAACTGGATAAACATTCCGATGACCAGCACAAAGCAGAGTAGAGAGAGAAAGTGGTAATTAAGCCACTCAAAGAGCACCCAAACCACTGTGGCGGCAGATAGAACACTCACGGAAATCTTCTTGTTCCTCCACAACAGCACATCGGCAGCTGCTAGAGAGAGAAAATGGTCAAAATGCCGTCATAGAGATGAAATCTAGCATAAGAATTCTGCTCACATTTTCCGCCTCCGAAGAGACTATGAACAGAATTCTGGCGGCCGAATAACTTGTTCACTTGATCAGAAACTTTGCTCTGTTCTTCAGAAAATTTTCCTGATTTTTGTTTGTGCAATGTTTCACTGATACTGTCCACGATGTTGTTCAGGATGTTTTCAGCAGCATTCTCTATTTGTTCCGGCATTTTTCTCTATCAGGATGTCAGTTATGAACAAAACTTGTCAGTCAAATCTTGAAGACGATCAAAGAAAAAGTACCAAAATCATTGAAAAAGTGAATAGAATAGGTATCTACGAAACTTTCATTTTATATATTAGAAAAGACGAGGTCACAGGTATATAAACTAGTAAGGCGGAAAGAGATCACAAATCCGAAGAAAATCTAAGAGATACTAGAAAGTAAAGAAACCCCCCCGGAGGTAAATAGGGAGAATAATGGCAAATAATAATCTAGGCGAAAAGATATGAAAAGAGATCTGATAAATCAGCTTTTCAAGAAATGCATAACCCTTCGTAGTTGAATCGAAAAACCAAACGAACTTAGTCTTAGACTGAGCGCAGGTATTCGCGTCATTAAAGTACCCTAAAAAGCACACGTCTTCGAGATCGGATCAATTAATCGAAAATTTCCGGTTTCGAGAAATCATTCGAGAAAAAAAATTAAGAATGAGAGATAAAGCACCGAAAGTAGAACTGCGGTGAAGCCCACCACTTTCCCGCTTCTTCAGCAAAAAGCCAGAGGAAGAACTGAAGAAGACGGACTTAGAGAGAGAAAGAAGAAGAGAATGAGTAAGCGGTGGAGAGACCCCTGTATTTGAAAAACTTTCTGTCGGCGATGACGTCGTTAAAGGGGGGTATTACGGTAAATATTGAAGTCAGAACGGGCCAATCAGAAGACGATTCCCGAAGGCGCCGGCTCCCATTGGACGGGAATCCAGCGCATTTTAAAAAATATTTATGAAAAATCAAAGAAATGATTTTTTATTCGAAATTCAAAGTAACTTATATTATTATTTTATAATATATAGGAAAAAAGGGAAGGGGGATCAGTGATTGGACTACTTGATCTGATCAGACCGTTGTGATCAAATGGGTCTATTGGATCACTGATCACATCAACCTGGCCTCCGATCGATCAATGGTCGATAACCAACCGATTGATCAAGGAAGTGATCGACTATGTGATCAATCAACAATCACTCTTAAAATAATTATTGGATCAACAAACTGGTTTCCAATCAGATCATAGGGTAATTTTGTAATTTCAAAAGTTTACTTCTTCTTTACACCTATTTTAATTTTTCATCAGATTTTCGAGCGATGATAGTTTATCTGATTGATTCCAATCTATCGATAGTAATCTATAGATCATAGACCTAATTGTATCAATTGACATAAATCACTACGATGAGCAAATAGTCACAATGATCGATGCTTGTGAATCAGGTCGAGATCATCATTTGGTTGATAGATAGAATTGATTGATCAACCAATGAATGACCATGGTGAATCATGATTAGATCAATGTTCCCTTTTGGGAAGCTACTAATTTTCACTTTGGAAGAAAAATCTCTAACAACTTCAATACTTTATTGAAGATCGAAAATATTGAACTATAAAGAGATCTAGTTTAGAAGCTTGCCATTTAATATTTGAAGCCAACTTAAATAGTAACTTTAATATTAGATGATCTTGAAAAAAACAAAAAAAATGGTTTTTTTTCTGACATTCTAGTTGATGCCTCCATTAACCAAGTTGTATTAAAAGTAGTCATCCAAGAAGAGATCAACTTCCTAGTAGTTGGTCGACTTTAGTTCATACTGATACATTTCTAATATGTTCACTGACCCATTCTTGATTATGTTCTCGAATCTTATAATTTTCAAACTCAAAATAATATATTCATTGAAAATGTAGAAGTTTGAATATTCATATGGTTTGGCCGAAGCGAACAAATCTATGGCATATAGAATGTTATATTTTATCTTTATCAGTTGATTTGATCTAGTTATGTTAGAAAACTAAGAGATCATTTCAATGAATAGAAATGCATCCCCAGAGTGAAAATGAATAAAATGTTTCAATTGAAATCTTGATTTCAAACACTCCTCGGACGTGAAAATGATTCTAGAAGAGGAAGAAAGCAAAAGATTCAAAGATTGAGATGTCGGAAAGGTTTACTTAATTGAAACATCCAAGAATGTTTTACACCGTCAAAGAGAAAGTATAAATAGACAAATATTGGGCATTGTTGTTTGATCTGTCTATTGATCTTCAATTAATGGCCCAAATGAAACGCTTGGAGTCGAATTGATGCCGTTAAGTCGTGTCTATTGGATTTATGATGAAGCGTCCAGATTTCACCATGCCATCGTGTATATACGAATTGTTGTGAAACGCTCACCATTTGATCTTCCGCAGACTCTTCAGATGTTGCACACGTCTTTTGAAAGAGTCTATTGGGTGCATTGAATTTGAACCGTTATAACTCTCTTGATGGACAACCGCGATTCACTTTGTTTTATAACATGAATCGTCACCCAATTAGAGTGTACTACGTGCCTATTCGAGTAAGTGAAAATCAACGATCGTGATTAAATAAGTGAACCAAAGGTCTCACATCTTGCCACATCACTTACATAGAAATAAAAAACAAAAATAGTATTAAATTGGAAAAATCAAGCTGAAATATTGGGTATATAAGGGTGATGCATATATATGGTTAGCTCATACCCTAGTTAGGGTGCTTAACCACTAATCGCATGCGCTAATGACGAGCACACGCATGCACCACGTGGCACATGATAACATGCAATCTTAACATGATAAAACATGATTATTAATGCAATTTAAGGCATAAAACATTACATTTATGTGCATGTTATCATACTTTGAGTGCATTTCTATCATTTCATGCAAAATTATGTTATAATCTCAAAATACACTAAATTAGGGTTAATTATGATAAATTAAGGATAAATGATTTTAGAACCTATCTTTACTTGACATTATAAGTGGTTTTTAAAGTTAAATAATGAGAGAAATTATTTTTATAAACATTCATTTAAATTTCTAAACTTAAAAATCTTAAGGAAATGAGTGTATTTTTGAAATATAAATTAAATCTCTTGTTATTTAAATATTTTGAATTTTTAGAATGATAGATAATTAAATTTCAGATCAAATGAAAGAAATTTGGATTAATTTGGAGTTGTATTTTAAAAGATATGATTTTTACAATTTTTAGGGATTTTTCTGGATTTTTTCTGAATTTTCCGATTTTATTTTCTATTTAAAAAACGTTAAAAATAAATATAAAAAAAATAAAAAGCGCGCGGGGCCCACGCGGGTGCGACGTGGCACGCAAGGCCACGTGGCAGAGCCACGCAGACCCGCGCAGCGCACCTACATGGCACGCTTTATATATATTATATATTTATTACTTATATAGGTTAAAAGGGGTCTTCAGCCTTCCCTAGATGGGAAGGGTTATTAACCCTTTAGATCGTCGGGTCTTATAAACCCGACGATCTCTTCTTTTTTTTCCCGTGTGGGACTAACCCACACTTTACAAACCTTTCAGGTGACGTGGACGCGTGCGGAGCATTGGATCGGGCGGCGCGCGAGATCTCGTGCGTCGATCGCGTGAGCGCGGTCCACAGATCATAGATCAACGCACGTGTCTTAAAACCGTTATTATAACGGTCGGATTAGATGCGACGTGGCAGCATCTCATGACGCGATCGCGTGGACGCCGGGTGCACCGGAGATCATCAAGCACGTGCCTTAATTAATCTAATTATAACGGCCACGATTTCACGCGATCAAACGCGTCTGGAGCGTTAGATCGGGATCCAACGGGCGTCGTTTCGAGGCGTTTTATAACATACATCGCGAGGATGAATCTGGAGCGTCCATCTGAGATCCGACGATCGCGATTTATTTGTAACGTTTCACCGTTACAAAACGCATCCGGACCGTTAATTGCGCCTTAATGCATCGATCGAACTGCTCTCCTTTTTCGCCCTTATAAATAGACGAGTTCTTCGTCGTTCTATGTATTCTTGAGAGATTTGATCTAATTGACCTATCTATATGCATCTTCTCTTGAATCTTTCTCTTGTAATCGCTTCTAGACAAGATTCCGCGTCCACGGAGTGTTTATAAGAGAGATTTCGACGATCGTGCGAGGAGAATTTGTCTCTTGAATTCCGATTATCACGTTTGAAATCGCGGAATGAATAGCCACCGATCCGGCGATCAATTGGATCGATTCAATCATTATTTCGGGTTAGAAATCATGTTTTCTCTCTAATCTATCGTCATGTAACTTTAATTTGTAATTTAGGATCTTAATTTAGCTTAATTTAGAGTTTAATTTCTATTTATGTTCATCGCGATTCCGAAAATTTCTTCCCACTTCCATCTTTGA
This sequence comes from Lemna minuta, assembly GCA_024174645.1. Taxonomy (NCBI): domain Eukaryota; kingdom Viridiplantae; phylum Streptophyta; class Magnoliopsida; order Alismatales; family Araceae; genus Lemna; species Lemna minuta. The sequence goes on along the minus strand of CM044116.1, from coordinate 3,617,030 downwards.
TTTCTCCGTGATTACAAATCCAAATCGAGCGATTTTTGATTTCCACGGATAGATCTTTGAGTTATCTTTCTAAAAACACCATTTTCCCTAATTTCTCACCTCAATTCATCATCCAATTTGACCAAATTCCAAAAGATATCTCGAAAATACCTAAATTCCCTGTGGATTCGACCCGTATTTACCATTATACCCCTCAATTCTCTCTTAACTCCCCAAATTGGTAAGTTCGGAATAATTTTTGACACGAGACCGTGTGAAATCGACGACCTCGCCGTCTCGTCCCGTCAGCACACACAAACACCGCCACGTGTCGACACACAAGCGCATTTGCCACGTTAGCTGCCACGTAAGAGCATATATAAAAACCAATTTTTTATGTTCTAAATTAAAATAAATTCAAAAAAAATCTAAAAAAATTAAAAAAATTAAAAAAACTTCCAAAAATTAGAAAATTCATAACTTTAAAAATACAACTCATTTTTAATCCAAACTTTTTTATTATCAGAAATTAATTAATGTATCATTCTAAACAATCAAATTTAGTAAATAATAAGAGAGTAAAATTTTAAAGAAAAAATACAACTAGAAAAATAAATGAGAGTATATAAAATATTTTCCCTTATTATTTATAGTTAAAACTTAATTATAATCTCAGATGTAAAATTAGAATAATCTACTCTAAAAATTTTAACTTTAATTATGCGTTATTATCCCTTAAAATAATGTATTTTCAGATTATAACTTTAAATTACATAGAATAATAAATATGTACTCAAAGTATGATAACATGCACGAGAATGAAATGTTGTCTACCTTAATTTGCATTAATTATCATATAATTACGATTATAGGTTACGTGTTATCATCTATCAACCCTAGTAAAGTTCAAAATCTTTTACAATTTAAAAATATAACTAACTCTAAACTCTAATTTTAAAATGTAACCCATTTCCTCAAATAGGTTTCACAAATTATAACCTTTTCTCCCCAAACCATGAAAATAAAATTTAAAAAATGAACCTTAAATATTAACGAGGGTTCCTCCTCCTAACACAATGAGAGAGAGAGAGAGAGAGAGAGAGAGAGAGAGAGAGAGCTAATCCAATCAATGAGCATATTTGTCCACTATGTGGACTAATCCCCTTTTTGTGATCCTCAAAACCCAAAATCTCCATGCCAGTCACTCACCAGCTCATTAGGGGTTTCATCAAGTTTGGAAGTTTACCATTTAAAATTGAAAGCCAACTTAAATAGTAACTTAAGATTGATTTTTAAGGAGTTTATAATTGCATGCTGATGTTGCACATTAACATGGTGGCGTTGACATGTGGCAGTGCTCCCGTTCTTAATCATGCACATGATTCACCCGTGTGGCATGCATTAGGCCCAATTTCTATAGTTTTAACTTAGATCTTTTGCTTATTTTATTTCCGATGATATGGCTCCCTCAAGATCATTGGATTAGGTGAAGTGCTATTGTCTAAGCATGACCCTCCATTGTTAATTAAGTGGAGGGTGTACGTATCACAATCTTAGTGGGTGGCTATTCATCTTAACGATAATGAATCTTGGCCATTGATAGGGAGAGTTAATGGTCGCAATTTGATGGACTTGATGAGCTTCCTAAATTATGTAACATCATCTCAGGAGTCTGATTGTGATCTAATGGCCATGACTTAATCATAAGGGTTTATGAAATAGATGGTGATATGGCTCTCTCTAAGCCATAATGATCAAATGACCCCAATTTCAATTATAAATGCACTTTCTCTCCTCACGAAGAATAGTATTTCATTAAGACATGCATTTGAATTGAATCATTGAAACCTCAACATGAATTCATGTTCACCTACGTAAATAGTAAGTGACATCTCTCTCTGTTCTTGTCCTCTTCAAACTTTTCCCACCTTAAAATGCTCTTTGATTCACCTCTAAAACTAATCTAGTTTGCACACGTTTCCCACTTTCAAGTAATCTTTTACAAGCCTTCTTTTAGGGTTGTGTATTCATCTGAATTCTATTTTATTAAACCTCTTTCTCTCTCTATGAATATTGTAAGGATGATCCATTAAGGTTATGTTTGGGTGACCATCAGCCTATGTTGCATGATGGGCTCGTGCTACCATCCCATGTTCTTCACTATGTCACTTCCCCATGTTCTCATATTCTCTCACCTCTCTCTACAGTATCACAATTAATGCATCATGTAAGGTTTCCTCCTCCACAAATGTAATTACCATTCTATCTCTTTATCGAAACAGCATGAACCAGATGAAAGACCATCGGCAAATGGAGGAGAGACACTAAGAAAGAGAACTTGATATGGGTCCGGACCAAAGGTTTATGGCTACAAAGGCTACAACGCCCACAAAGATCTCCAACTCCAAGCAAGACATTTTAGCGCTCGAAAACCTGCCGTTCTTGCAGAATTCAACTCATTTACACACCTCCAAATGCCTGGATCCCCCTCTCTAGGCAATGCTGAAGGAGCTGGCGGCGCCCTCAACATACTTCCTTGCTCCCTTGAACCATCTCTTATCTCCGGCCTGTGCCTTGCAGATGTAGAGCTTCCCATTGGACACCGAGGCTATGATGAGCTGGTGCTTGCCACCTTCATCTCCGTCGGCGGTCCTCGTCAACAATGACAGGAAGTAGTAGTCTTTTCCATCGACTGAGGGGGTCGCGGTTTCGAGAATGTTGGCAGTGGCAACAGCGTTTTGGTCAAATCCACCCTGATTTACATTTGATTGATTGAGTTGGATGTAGGAGAGTTTATGGTGAAACTTTAGGGAAGATGATTACCTCAGAGTCGGTTTTTCCTCCATATACTTGTTTCCCAAGAAGATAATCGACCTGCATGGATTGAGAGCCACAAATGTAAATTCAATCATGATATTGCATGAAAAATATAATTTCTTGCATTCTCATCTGAAAATTGCATTGATCAAAGAAGCATATTTTTACCGATCACTTACATCCCAAATGAAATTCCTCACATCCACTATTTCATAACATTTTTATGAAATACAAGGATCTTATATTATAGTAGATCGAAGAGAATTGTTACCTGACTGAGGAATTCCTCCGGAGATCCAAACTCAGAGATGGATTTCTTAGAGGTGTCTTGAACCAATACAGAAACGTTGCTGGTGGCATCAAAATTGTCCTCATACCTTAGAACCTGTCCAGGAAACTCCCTTTCTTTGCTAGGGTTCCATTTAGAGGGAATGGAGAGCTTGAATCCTTCGCCGGCATATGGAATGTAGTCAGTGTCCTTCTTCGGCTTGCCAAAAACATTAGCTGCACCGACCAATTGATCAAGAAAAATCAGATCCAAAATTTCTCTCAATCTACCTTTTGTGGTAGTAATAGTAATAGGGTGAATAGGAAAATGTTGGAGAAATTTTAGTTTCTCCAACATTTTCCTCTAATGACGGTTATAAATCATCGAAACATTTCTAAATTACACATGAGCCCTAAAACTATACAACTCAATTAGGGTAAAATTTATGCTCAAATTAGCAACATGAATAAACCAATAAAGAAAAATCAGGTTCGAATTCCCACTCAATATACCTATGGTGGGATCAATTATGTAAATAATTCAAGGACACGTGCGTGTGATTTTTATTCATAACAGTTAGAACAGTCTAAAAGGTATTAAATTACCATATCCTCAAATTATTTACCCAATAATTACCATGTCGCTGTATCAGTCGATCAATCAAGGAAAATCGGATCCAAATAGTTTTCGCAGGAGCAATTAGTTAAATAATATTTTTTAGCGTAAAATTTTTACGGTATTCCATTACGTGGCAGCGCCTAAGGGTATTAAAAAAACTTTAAAAGAGGGGAGAAATGGGAGCTCACCGGCTTCTCCGTAGGCCGCATCGGCGGGGGAGATCTTGGATCCGACGGCGGCGGCGCCGACGAGGAGAGAGAGAGCGAGACGGCGATTAAGTGCCACGTGGCTTTCCTCGGAGATTTCCTGCTTCTGAGCTCTGCAAATCAGCTGCGAGGGTTTCGCCGCGCCAAGAAGCTTGGACGGCACCTTTACTGCGAGCTTGGAGGGAACCTGGTGGTGGAGGAAGCACGCGGTGGATGCCATCTTTCTCTCTCTAGCTCTGGTTCTTTCTCTCTCTAGCGAGGCCTGAACACTGAAGTTGGTCGCTCTTGAGGAAATCGGATAACGGGCTGGCTAGCGACTGGACGTGGCGAGATTGGGTTTAAGGGATCGGGATAAGGATTTCTGGAAGGGGATTGGTCCACGTGGCGGAGAGAGATACTCGCTGATTGGATCAGGCATATCTCTATCTATCATAGTGTTGGGGGAAGAACTTCTGGTCCATATTGAAGGGTGATTTATTTTTAAAAAATCTTTTTAGGGTTTGTGAAGAAAAAATTGAAATTAATTTAGGGGACTTCCAATTTGGGAAATGGGTGATAATATGTAGAATTGTCACATGTTTATATTGCAAAAGATTTTCAAATTTATTTTGGTGGTTTATTTCTTTATTTTTTAGGGTTTGGGGAGAAAAAGAGGAATCAAGTTGCAATTTCTATTTTTTGAAATGGGCGATTAGCATTTAAATTATAGAAGATTTTAAAAGATATTTCTTTAATCCTTGTGAGAAACATGACTTGATTCATTAGTTTCATTATTTGGATATGTTGCCAACTTTGTCTTTTAGTGCATATTGGTTTATATTATTTTAAAAAAATAGAAATTTAAATTCTTGGATCAATGAAGATGAAACATAGATATTTTAAAAAGGTTTGGTTACTATCCTAGATTATCAATGGTGGAAATAAGTACAAATACTTGTTTAAATGACCAATGACTAAAATATGGACGTTCAAACATAGAAATAATTCATAGGGATGCCATACCAGGTAAGTAAGATGTCAAAAATTTAGTACATATATTTTTGGAAAAGCTTAATACAAAACTTTAATATGAGAGTGTAGATATATGTATGAAATAATATACATATGTTTGTCGAACCTTGATTTAATCCATGTTTGTTCTAGCTCAAGTCTAGTGGATTCACAAATATGAACCTTGACGAGACGAAACCGCGAGGTCGTCGATTTCACACGGTATCCCGTCAAAAATTATTCCAAACTTACCAATTTTAGGAAATTCACTCGAATTGAGGGGTGTAATGGTAAATATGGGTCGAATCCACAGGGAATTAAGGAATTTCTTGACGTAATCTTCAAATTTGATCAAATCGGACGAGAAATTGATGGTAGAAATTAGGGAAAATAGTATTTTAAGAAAATAGACTTCAAATCGATTCCATGGAATAAAAAATCGTCGAATTTGGACTTGATTTCGCGGAGAAATCAAAATTTGAAGTGGAGAGAAAATTTCGGGCGTGAAAATGAGCGATTTTAGGTAAAATTTGATAAAATTAACTTCTAAACGAAAATCAAACACTATAGCTGGGTAAATTAGGAAAAACCGCTTCCACTAACTCCAATTAGCGACCGAAATGAGGTGATTAAACCGATGAATCACCAAGAAAACGAAGAACGCGAAGAGGATGTTCAAGCTGCGATTTCCTCCGATTTACGCCGCCAAATCTCGATTTCAAAGGCTCCGTGAGTGCGGAAATGGGTGTAGAACGTGATGGAATCGAGAGATTCGAGAAGATTGGTGTCTAAACAGATCAATTTGGATTGATTTCAACTCGGATCCTTAGAACGACGAAGAACATAGAGTTTTATAGGGTGTTTGATCGTAACCGTCCGATCGAAACGATCGACGGTTACGATAAACGGTCCACGATGGACCGTTTTCGAAAATGTCGCGTCCGTTAGATCTCCGACGAAGGGCTCCGATCACTCCTCAGATAAGCGTTTTAAAAACGCTTGAATTGCGCTCGTTGGATCACGATCGGGTGGTCCAGATGCGATCTGCGCCGTTTCATCAAAGCCGTTATAACTCTTTTAAATAAGCACATGCTTGATTGATCTTCGGTGGTCCGCGGCACATGCGATCGACGCGCGTCGATTCATCGCGCGTTCGATCCGACGTCCCGTACACGTCCACGTCACCTGCATAGTAAGTAACGTGTGGATTAGTCCCACACGGAAAATATTTTAAGAAACTGTCGGGTTTATAATACCTTGACGGTTTATAACATTAATAACCCTTCCCATATAGGGAAGGCTGAAGACCTCTTTATATATGTATTAAATAAATAGATATAATATATATAATGCGCCACGTAGGCGCTGCGCGGGTCCGCGTGGCGCTGCCACGTGGCCTTGCGTGCCACGTCGCATCCACGCGGGGCCCGTGCGAAATAAATCCACATTTTTGCATTTTTTAAATTAATTTAAATTGTTTTAAATAGAAAATAAATTCATAAAAATCCGGAAAAAATCCCTAAAAATAGAAAATTCATAACTTTTTATATATAACTCCAAATTAATCCAAATTTCTTTCATTTGATCCGAAAATTTAATTATCTATTATTCTAAAAAAAGTCAAAAATTAATAAATAATGAGAGTTTTTTTAATTTTTATTTCAAAAAAATATATTTATTTTTTTAAGAGATTTTTAACTTAGGAAAATATAAATAAATGTCTATAAATGCTTTCTCTCATTATTTTAACTCTAAAAACATCTATAATCTCAAAATAAAGATGGGTTATTAAATTATTCATCTTCAAATCATTATTTTTAACCCTAATTTAAAGTATTTTTGAGAATATAGTGACTTTTCATATAATAATAGAAAAATAAATATAAGTATGATAACATGCATGTAAATGAAATCATTTATGGCTTAATATGTATTAAAAATCATATTTTATCATGTTAATTTAGCATGTTATCAAACCTCACCTAGAATGTGTAGGTTAGGAGTAGGGTTTGATCGTTCAGATACCGTTATCTATTACGGTAATGGTATCGGGTACAGTTAAGGTTCTAAATGGTACCCGATACCTACAGTACCCGATATCAACATCCATGTGTCAGATACCGGTTTCGGGGTGTCGGTATCGGGTTCCGATATCGATACCCGATACCGACATCCGCAACCGGTAGAAGATTAGATAACGATATCGGATATCGATATCCGATATCAATATCTGGTGGAGAAGGAGATCGCCGTAGAAAACCTTAAACTTGGTGGAGAAGAGATTTTGGGTAGAGGAGGAGAAGGGGAAGAAGTGGAGGCGGAGAACGTGGTCATCGCTGGAGGAAAAGAGTGAGCTCGTAAGAGGAGGACGAGGAGACTCTTGTTGTGCGGTAGAGGGAAGGAGGGGAGTTATCTTGAGAGAGAACCTGAGTCCTGAGATGAAGAACCGAAGATGGAGATCGAGACCGAGACGGGGACTTTTATACTAAAAAAATCCCCGCACCTTTTCTCCCTCTGTCTCTCTCTCTCTCTCTCTCTCTCTCTCTCTGAGTACTTGAGTTGCAAACTAGAGATAAGCGGCAGCCTACCGAAAAAGGTCAGTGATGATGGCGGAAGAGATCGACTGCGCGAACTTGGGACTTCCTGCAGATTTCTTCACGGAAAATTTCTTTGCGGAGAAGAAGAGCTGCGAAGGCGACGACGATACGAGGTGACGGCGCAACCTATGTGGGCTTTGGCCACGTTGCAGCATCAGCTTGCACGGCCGAACACTTGAGCGAAGCCCCTCGACGGGCGGCGAGCAGCTGGAACTGGCGTCTTCCTTCCACGACAACCCGATTATCTTTCTGAACCGAAGAAAACACTAGGTGCTTTCTCGTTTTTATTTTGTTTTTCGGTTTCCTAGGAGCCAGTTTCTATCTCAATGAACAAACGATATGTTTCTACGAGCCAGTTTTCTCCATTGGTTAGCTCAGACAGACGCTTCCCTCGTGCTTCAGATGTGTCCTCACTCCTCAGTGAAGCTCTCCACCATGCCGGCCCAGGAAGGCGAGAGAGGTCTCTACTCACCCGCCAAAGTGGAACCTGAGCGCTTCCTACCTGACCGACTGGACCTATTAGTCATAGCAACGTCGACAGGGGAGGATGATCTTCTACGGGGGGTTTAGGGTTCTGCGAGGAAGATGACTAAACAATAATCGCTCTTTTTGCGTGTGCAGAGTCAGTTTATTCCATTGAGCATAACAAACCTCTTCCTCTGCCTTCTTCTCCTGATGAGAGCGATACCCAGTAACGTCATCCGGTACTGGATCGGTACTGTTAGCATCCAGTACCGCAGCAGAACTCCACAGTAATCTGATACCCGTCATCCAATTCGGATGACGGTATCGGGTACTGGATATCGGTAAGAGGATGACGATGTCGGGAGATACCGGTACCGGATGACGATAGGCGAACCCTAGTTAGGAGCGAGATGTGTGGGTTTTTTTGGCTTAATAGATAATATAAAAAATCTTTCTTTCTCAATCTCTCTTCTCTATTTTCTCTATCTTTCCCCCTCAATTTCTCTCCTCTCTTAATTCCTTTTCTTTCCGAATCTCTTTCTTCTCTCTCTGTTTCCCCTCTCATTTCTCCATCTTTTGTTATATCTCTCTTCTCTCTTTCATGCTCAATCTCTCTCTTCTCTTTTTCCCTTCTTTCATGCTCAATCTCTCTTCTCTCTTTAACCTCTTTCTCTCTCAATCTCTCTCTTCTCTTTTCCCTATCTCATCTTTTATGTCTATGCTTTGACCACTATTACTTTAGTCTCTTTTAAATAAAATTTGACTACTCAATGAGGGCTTGGGCTCTTTGAAATGGAAAATACACTCCAAATTGTTTTGCATGCTTGTACAGTTATGCGGATAGACCCAAGGACAACACATGACTCAATCCAGCATCCAAACCCCAATCCCTATGGATGGCAAACTATTGATGAGATGAGAATTCCTCATATTAATCACATCATTAAAGCATCTTAGCGCATCAATGATACTTCTTTGTGGGAAAAATAAGCACAACATGATTTATTTTCATCATATAATTATATGCTTGTTTATTAGGTAAAACACATAATCTAGCATATTAATGATCGTGAATCATATGTGGTAGAAAATACAAGGTAAAAAATGAATACAAATTAATGAATATCAAATTCGCTAAAATAATGATAAAATCAAGCATAATGGCATATGCTCATCAAATCCACCAAGAATTGGATTTGAAAGCGATGATTCAAAAATACGTTAAAATTTTCAAGAAAACAAGATGAGAAAATAAATTCTTATGATAAAAGAGGGTAGATTCAAAAATAAAGAGAAAATACAAATAAAAAAGACTTTTCCATCAAGCTCTTGATCTCTTAAATAGGGCAAGAAGTGATGGAGAAAACATAGATGTTAAAGAGAGAAATCAGATGCAATGAGAGAGAAAATGGAGATTAAATTCCTCATTACAATTCTAAATGACAAGATTAAACTTGTATAGGTGTCTTCATGGTGGAATAGTGATGGACCGAATTGGTGCGGTTGTTGAATAAACACCAATTTGTGTCAAAATTAATACCAAACTCACCAATTTTATGTAATAATCACGAATTGAATAGCATAGTGGTGAATAAAGGTCGAATCAAGGGAATTTTGAGATATCTTTTGAAATTAGATCAAATCAGATGATGAATTGAGGTGAGAAATTAGGGATTTTGATAGATTTGGAAAGAAAACTCAAAGACTAATCCACAGAATTAAAAATCACTCGATTTGGATCAAGATTCACAGAGAAATCAAAGAGCAAATTAGATAGAAATTTCCAAACACGAAGAGAGAGAAATCTGAAATTAAAAATGAAATTAACTAAATCTATGATCCTAAATTACAATCTAATGATACAGGACAAAAGATTAGAAGGAAAACACATAATCTAACCCGAGATATCGATCAAAATGATCCAATTAATTTTCAGATTCAAGGCTTTTCATTCCGCGATTTGGAAGACAATCATTGGTGTTCAAGAGGCAAATTCTCCCTATTCTATCGACGAAATCTCACTTCCAACCACTCCGTTGACACGAAGATGAGTCTAGAGGCGATTGGAAGCAAGAGATTCAAGGATGGTGATATCTAGACAGTTTGATTACTTGAAAACATCCAAAAATGATTTACAATGTTAAAGAACATCTCAATTTATAGCAAATTTGGGCATAATCGTCCGATGGAGCGTTTAATCTTCGATCAACGGGTCTGATGAAACGCTGAAGTGCAAATCGTTATGGTTAAGTCATGGCCATTGGATCAGAGATGGACCGATGAGATCTTGCCACGTCGCGCACGAAGAAATAACGCTTGAAACACCATCTGTTTGATCTTGCTCTAACGCTACAGATGTGTTTTTGTCAGTTTAATCTCAGTCGTTGTAACTCTTTTGATGAACACATGATATTAAATCATTTTTAAAATGATTCGCCAATGAGTAGAGATGCGTCACGTACCCCCTGGTTTAAATGATAATTGATGATTCATCTTTAATGCACGAATCGGATGCTCCTCGTGCTACCACGTCACCTACACACTTAAAACAAGAGAACATAGTCTCACATGAATTTTAAATAAAATTTTGGCGCATATATAGGTTGTATGCAAATGAGGAGTTAGCAAAAATCCTTAACAGGCTGCTTTCGCCTTATTCACATACACACATGCGCACACACACACACTCACACACGCGCACATACAAATACATGTGTGACTCGTGGCGGTTTCATATATCGCCATGTGGCGTGCTTTTTTCGCTCGCACCACATCAGCTGCCATGTCAACACGTAAATAAAAATTATTTTATTGAATTTCAATTCAAAATAAATCGAGTTAAATTCAGAAAAATTTAGAAAAATTCCAAAAAAAATCCCTAAAAATTAGAAAATTCATAACTTTCAAAATATAACTCCACATTAATCCAAATTTATTTCATTGGATCAGAAATTAAATTATCTATCATTCTAAAAAGTCAAATTTAATAAATAACAATAAAATAAATTTCTATTTTAAAAATACACTCATTTCCTTTATAATTAAAAACTTATAAAAATACATGAGTGTGTATAAAGTATTTTCTCTTATTATTTAAAATTAAAACCCAATTATAATCTCAATTATAGATGTGAATAATCTACATTTAAAAATATATTCTTAAAAATGCATAATTATCCCTTAAATAGTGCATTTTGAGATTATAACTTAAAATTACATTAAATGATAGATATGTACTCAAAGTATGATGACATGCATAAAAATGAAACGTTTTATACCTTAATTTGTATTAATAATCATGTAATTGTATGTTATCAAATAGCTCAACACTTTATTAAATTTTCATAAAATTTGATCTAATTATTGCGAGGTAGAGGCTACTCTTGCACAATTATGTTGAGACAAATTCTAGGTTCTAACATAAACTGACTAGTTGAGAGATTCCCACAAAATTTGAGTGATAGAGATCATGAACATTCTAAGAAACAGATGGACTCAATTCCAAGAAAATTAGCGGTGCTTTTCCATAGAAAATGAAAGAAGAAGTTAAAGGGTTGTACAACCCTTTTTGGATGTTAGATCACCCACTACAAAGAGTGCCATGGGTAAGTGGTAAAGCCAACTGATAATTGATGATTAAATAAGATATTACACGCCTATATGTATAGAGGAGAAAGAGAAAAAATGAAAATAATCTTGAACTAATGTCCCAACTAGTCAGTTGAACTAATGTCCCTTAACGTATGTTAAACCCTCAAATGGGCTATATCTAGCATGCTCAAGATGGAGCATATAAATCAAATATGTGCAACTTGGAGCCCAATGAATCATATCATACACTAATAAGTTTCTTGGTGATGATATTAGTGATGTCATGCATGTTTAACTCATATTTTCATCATAATTAATCGATATTAATGCTTAATTTATGTAATTATGATGCATGTTATCATAGTTTTATGATAATTTCATCATTGGCATGCCATTTCACTAAAATCCACATTTTTTGTATCATTTAAGGTTAATTATGTGTTTTATTGATGTTTGACCTTTTTCAAGGTCAAACAACTTGAGACTAACCATTTTCCTTGAGTTAAATTTTTAAGACTTTAATGAATGATTTAAAGAAGAGATTATAAGAAGAGAATGATGGGATGAATCAAGAGTTAACTTTTGGGGGTTGACTTAATTTGGCTTTTACAGTCAAGTTAGAATTATTTTAGTTCATCATATTTTCTTTATAATGTTTATATTTCAGGTGGCATGAGATTAAAGAAGAAGAAAGTTATGATCTAATGAAGAAAATTTTGAGTCGAAAAGGCCTTTTCAATTGAAAGTTATGAATTTCTTAAGTTTATATAATTTTCTAGAATTTATTTTGATTTTTCCCTGATTTTTAAAGGCCAAAAATACAAAAAATTGGTTTATTTATTGCGGGTCCCGCACGGTGCTTCCACATGGCAGCACACCAGCAAGCCATCTAGATAAGCACGGACCCACGCGGGTGCCTACGTGGCGTGTATACTAAATGGTTTATTGGGCCCACGAGCATAGTGGGCCCAAAGATCGCATAGGAGAGGGGGGGCATCATAAGGCCCATAGGGCGACACAATAAGGGGCTTCCGCTTATAAAGGCATCGTGTTTCTCATTTTTCTTCCATGTGGGACTAAATGTGTCTCTATCTTTGCAGGCGATGCGACAACTTGTGAAGCGTTGGATTAAAGCGCATGAATAGGCGCACGTTATCTGATGGATTGATAACATGCTAATTAGACATGATAATACATGAGTATTTATACATATTAAGTCATAAATTATTCCATTCCTATGCATGCTATCATATTTTTGAGTGTTTATCTATCATTCTATGAAAAAATCATTATAATATCAAAATATATTAATTTAGGGTTAATTACGATGAATTAAAGATAAATAAATTCATAACCCATCTTTACTTGAGATTATAATTTTTTTTAAGATTAAATAATAAGAGAAATCATTTTATATCCACTCATATATTTTTCTAAGTTTCAAAAATATAAAAGAAATAAGTGTATTTTTGAAATAGAAATTAAATATCTTGTTATTAATTACATTTGATTTTTTAGAATGATAGATAATTTAATTTTTGATCAAATGAAACAAATTTGGATTAATTTGGAGTTATATTTTGAAAGTTATTAATTTGGGATTTTTTCGGATTTTTTGTGATTTTTTTTGAATTTTTAATAAATTTTTCAAGATTTTTCTAAATTAAAAATCAATTTTTCTAATTAAAATTTGATTTTTCAGATTTTTATAAGCGCATAGGTCATGTGGCACAATCTGGAGCGTCCGATCAATCGTGATCGACGATCAAAGGTGGGGGGTGATGTGGCAGCACGTGGAGCGTCTAATCGCGCGAAGAATCGTGACCGTTGATCGTCACTTAAGGTGAGGGGTACGTGGCGCATTCTGATTCGTCGGTGAATCATTTTTTAAAGTGATTTAATCTCAACCGTTGATCAAAGGAGTTATAATGATTGATATTAAAACCGACGGAAACGCATCTAAGCATCCGATCAAGATCCAACAGAGGGCGTTTGATGCGTTATTTATAACGCACATTACGTGGCATCATCTCGGTGGTCCATCTGTGATCCAACAGCTACAACTTAATCATAACGATTTGCATCTGAGCGTTTCATCAGAGGCGTTGATCAAAGATTAAATGCCGATCAGACGGTTACGCCCAATTGGCCCTATAAATTGAGATGTTCTTCAACATTGTCTCAAGGAATGAGATGTGATGAAATCCTTAGCCAAGGTAGTGGAAATATCAGAGGAGTTCTTGATAATTTCTTGTAGGCATCAATACTAACTTGAGTGACTAATTAGAGTTTGATAGTTTACCATACCTTAAGTCATTCATGTGTCTCGTGCGGATGAAGGATTATACATACATGGTAATCGATGATAGAAAGGTTCCGTTAGGGAGTTTTTACATACTCTATATCTCCTAGAGTACGTGGTGTAGCTTGGCACCCAACGGGTTGACAACTCAACTTGTCGATTGGGTTAAATCGATCATTGATTAATTAATCTGTATGTTAATGTAGATAATTAAGTAAGGTTAACTAATAAGGTGTTATTTGGATTATAGAGTTATTAACTAGTGAGATATATGTGTTAGAACACTAGTTTTGACGTAAGCATTTCTCCTTGAATTGCTATTTTTATGAAGAGTCATTGAGTTTACTTTAAATCATTAATTTTATTGTATGACCTTAATTTTACATAAATTAATTTTATTTTATGTTTCTTTGAAGTTCATATCCTTATGTATACATTTATAATCATCATGTCATAAAATAAGTAACATTAATTATGTAGCTAACTATAACTATAATTATATGTCGTCATTCATATGCCCATGTACATTTCCATTTAGTTATATATATTACCTGGTAATATGCTTAATTTTTATATTACATATTGTTAATACTTTAGAGGGCATTATCATAATTATTTCACCTCTCTCCTAGCTCGTTATACTATAAAGACATTAGGGTTTAAACAAATAGAGCCCTCTCACAATAATAGCTCGATCGTCTCTGCGCACGAAATTCCCTGCGATTCAACTGAAAGAAGAAAAAGAAAAGAAATACAGATCGTTAGAGCTCAAGTCTTCAAGAAGAATCGCCTACAATAACATTCTAAAATTTGACGTGCAGAAGCTTCCTCGACATCCAGCTAATACCTAATCTCTTCGCGTTTTTCTTTGTGTTGACACATCTCGATTTGTTTTGTTTTTTTCCTCTTTCTGATTTGCTCATCTGCATCTTGATACATGTTATCCGAATCGGTTGTCCAGTTGGCCAACTGTTTTCCTATTGATCTATTATTCAGGCGTTAGGGTTCAAATTCTTCGTGTCGAGCATTCTAATTTAAATACATGATTTTATTTTCTGTCTCTCACTCTCGACATTTCTTTTATTGAGTCAAACACGTGATTATTTGAATTCAGGTATCTTTACCTCTCATTTTCATCTAGATCTTTATTTGTTGTTGACTGATTATACTCTTTGACATTTCTTGAGTCTAAATTGCATCGGTCGATTATCCCAGGTGAAACACATTAGCTCATTGGTGTTTTCTTTCTTTCTCGCTGAAATACCATTGTGATAACACGCAATCTTAACATGATAAAACATGATTATTAATGCAATTTAACGCATAAAACATTACATTTATGTGCATGTTATCATACTTTGAGTGCATTTCTATCATGCTATGCAATTTTATGTTATAATCTCAAAATGCGTTAATTTAGGGTTAATTATGATGAATTAAAGATTAAAGATTTTATAACCCATCTTTACTTGAGATTATAAGAGGTTTTTAAAGTTAAATAATGAGAGAAATCATTTTTATGAACATTCATTTAATTTTCTAAAGTTAAAATCTTAAAGAAATGAATATATTTTTGAAATAAGAATTAAATCTCTTGTTATTTAAATAATTTAACTTTTTAGAATGATAGATAATTAAATTTCAGATCAAATGAAAGAAATTTGGATTAATTTGGAGATGTATTTTGAAAGATATGATTTTTACAATTTTTAGGGATTTTTCTGGATTTTTTTTTGTGAATTTATTTTCTATTTAAATTGATTAAAATGAATTTAAAAAAATGTAAAAAGCGGTTTTTACCGCGCGGGGCCACGTGGATGCGACGTGGCACTCTGGGCCACGTGGCAGCGCCACGCGGGCCCACGCGGCATATAGTATATATATTATTTATTTACTATACATATATAAAATGGGTCTTCAGCTTTCCCTATATGGGAAGGGTTATTAACCTTACAAATCGTCGGGTGTTATAAACTCGACGAAACTCTTCGATTTAATTCGTGTGGGACTAATCCACGCGGTGCCTTATAATGCAGGTGACGTGGCGCGACGAGGATCGTTGGATCGAGATGACGCGTCGATCGGATGGAGTACGGACCACCGATCAATCAAAGGGCATGTGCTAATTAAAGAGGAGTTATAACGGTCCAGATTGAACCGCGCGGGGAGCATCCGGACCGTTGGATCAAGAATCGAAAGACGCAATTTTAAGCGTTTTTAAATGCTTATCTACGGATCAAATCGTGGCCGTCCATCACGATCCAACGGCCACGACTTAATTGAAATGGTCCACGATGGACCGTTCCATCGTAACCGTCGATCGAAACGATCGGACTGTTACGCCCAAATGCCCTTTAAATAGACTTGTTCTTCGACATTTGTAAGCATTCGAGTTGGATTTCAATCAAATTGAACTGTCTAGACACCATTCCTCTCGTTTCTCTTGATTCCATCCTCTTCCTCTCTCATTTCCGCATCCACGGAGGGGTTGAAATCAAGATTTGGTGGAGAATCGAGGGAGAAATCGCAGCATGAAGCTCACGTTCGCGTTCTTCACGTTTTCGGCGATTTATCAGTTTAATCATCTCGTTTCGATCGCTAATTGAGTTTAGTGGAAGCGGTTTTTCCTAGATTATCTTCCTATAATGTTTAATTGCTTTTTAGATTAGGATTTAGAAGTTAATTTCATCGAATTTTAGCTTAAATTGTGAATTTTTACGTCCGAAATTTTCTCTCCACTTCGAATTTCGATTTCTCTGCGAAATCAAGTCCAAATTCGATGATTCTTGATTCTGTGGAATCAATTTGAAGTCTTCTTTCTTAAAATACCATTTTCCCCAATTTCTCACCTCAATTCATCATCCAATTTGATCAATTTCCAAAATATATCTCGAAAATACCTTAATTCCCTGTGGATTCGACCCTTATTTACCATTATACCCTTCAATTCGTCTTGTCACATTGCTTATTGATGATCTCGATTACGCGTGTTTTCGTCGTTGTTGTGTATCGATTTCATGCAATAAAATTTATATTTCCTTACTTAGTATAGTGTAAGCAAGGGTCGAATCCACAGGGAGCTGAGGTAATGAGATTTGATATTCAAATGAAAGGTGAGAGAGCAGGGAAGAAGTGAGAGCTTGGAAAGAAGTACAAGCGTAAATGAGGCATGTAGAGATGAATATGAGTGATAGTTTTTAGGCTTCTTTGTTAATTAGGAGAGAAATATGAATTCCAATGGAAAAACAATGTATAAAGAAATGCAATGTGGATGAGATGATGACAAGGTGAGAAGAGTGGTCGGCGGTAGCGATGGATCGACGAATCAATGTGCAACGATAGGGAGAGAGAGTTGCAAGTCTCGATGATGTCAAAGCCACTACATTAAAAGAAAATAAGAAAGAAAAATAAAAGGAAAATACAACTTTACTGTTTATGGAGATGATGAACACAAGCAAAAACTCAATCCGGATCGTCGCACAAACCCCGTCGGTGTGCTCGTCCTACGCCGGGTGATGCTCGATCCGCTCCGATCATGATCTTTGCTTGCTCCCTTCTCCACTACAAGGTTGAGCATCAAATAATGCTCTTCCTTGGGCCTTGACCTCCTCTCCCTTTCCTTCTAGTATCGTGATGCTAAGAGAGAGCCAAAAAACCCAAGGAGAGAGAAAATGAAGGCTTTTATAGTGGGTTCCTAGGGTTTGAGTGTAAAGAGGGGTAAAAGAGTCCAATTATTAAAATCATTGTTTTTCAAGCTTGATTGTTTGATCCAAGGGTATGGATGGATAGAGGGTTAAAAGATGAATCTAGAAATAAAATTTTAGCTCAAAACTCCTTCTAGATCATGAGATATCATGATTTTAATTTAGAGAAATCATAGTATTTGATTGAGATAATGCAGAGTGGCATTTCTGTAAATTACTGACTTCAAAAATTTCTGTAAATTGGAGGGGTATTCCTGTAATTTTTCACTTTAAAAATCACAGTGACATTTTTGTAAATTTCTGACTTTAAAAATCGGAGGGCATTTTTATAAATTTTTACTTTAAAAATTAGAGTGGCATTTTCTTAAATATGCTCAAAATCTGAAAAGTCTCTAAAAAATTCAGAAAAATTCTAGAAAAATTCCAAAAAAATCACTAAACTTAGAAATTGAATATCTCACAAAATATAACTCCTTTTTTCATAAAATTTTCTCCATTGTATCAAGAATTTAATCCTCTATCTTTTTATCCCAAAATATCTAAAATCATGAGAAAAAATTAAGGTCTCATTTAATAAAAATTAAGCTTGGTCCAACCTCCTTAAAAATAAGGAGATTGGCCCAATATTTACTCTAAATCAATTTTGGATTAATCTAAAAATCTTATGATGATACCTCTACTAAATCCAAAAGTCATTTATCACATTTCATAAAAATATGGTTGTCTTGGTGTTCAGATTTAGTAGAGAGTTGTTTCCTCTTTCCTCTTATCGTCATCCATATCCATGTTTTCCTACTTGCATACCTATGTCCCTACATCCACATAACTCATATAAAATATGAGAATTTAACCACTTGACTTTGAAAGAGTCAAATGGGGTTAGTCTCATAGCATAAGTAATTGAAACGAATGGTGCATGATAGGACATATCTATTTTTTTACTAAATTAGCACTAAATAGATGCAAGATGAGTATATGAGAAGAATGTAATGATGAATGCAAAAATATCATAAAAAGATGATAACGTGCATTATATGACTAAAAATTATGTGTTAAAACCCAATTATAATGATGAAAATGAATGCATCAATGACACGTTATCATATATCTATTTTTTTTACTAAATTAGCACTAAATAGACGCAAGTTGAGTATATGAGTGGAATGCAATGATGAATGCAAAAATATCATAAAAAGATGATAACATGCATTATATGACTAAGAATTATGTGTTAAAACCCATTTATAATGATGAAAATGAATGCATCAATGACACGTTATCACTTGTAGAATCTGTTTATTTAATCTAATCAATCAAGTCTAATTTATTTTTTTAACCTATTTAGTTTCTGAGTTTCTGTCGTGGTTATACACAAATTCAGTGACTATTGTCTAAGTTATTTTTGGTACAGTGATTAATCAAGACTGCAACTAGGTAATCTATTTACGCTCAATTACTGTTGTAAGTAGTTGGTTTGTCAGTTAGATATACAAACATTAATTAGATTACTAATTATCATTGTCCACGAGAAGGTATATTCATTGTTAAATTTGCTGCAATAAACTTGCTGGCACAATTTCTGTATGGTGTTTAACTTAGTGATTGGAGTGATTTCACATGCTTGTAGAAGTGATTGACATGTTGTTCAGTGTGGTATCCAGCACAATTATTACATGAAATATACCTAAATTATTACCTGAAATATATCTCTCAATCTTCAGGATTGGTTAGTCATGTTCACAATCAGTAGACATTTTCATTTATCTTTTGATTATTATTTATCAAGTTGCTCACTTTGGGATTTAATCTAATCAGTGTATATGTACCTCTTTTAATTTATGTTTTAATACCTCTCAAATATTGTTTAGTCCATTGTGCATACAGATCATCGAGGTACTTTGTTTAAGATTTGATTAGTCTCTCTTAACTATAGTGTTGATTATCTTAACGTTCAGCAGCTTAATAATATCAGTCAAGGGTAAGAGGTAATTTATTTATTTCCCTCAAATATATTATCTCTTTTGTTACTCAGTTTATATTAAGGTCTGTCATATATATTGGCTAACCTAGTTGTTCTAGTTGCAGGATATATCTATCTTTCTCATTGAATTCATTCTCAATTAGTTAGAAGCTAATTTGCATTCTATTTGCAACATTATTTCGATTTTCTTCACTCAGCCCAGCTTAAGTTAGTGCTTAAGGTCATTCTATTCAGTGGAAGTTAGGTAGAGTCAACGTAGATCAAAAGTCAACCTGAAGTCAAAAGTCAACCCTGATTAGTTAAGGTCAATCATATTATTCGAAAGTCGACTCAATTAGACAGAGTCAACCGTCTTGAGTCAAAAGTCAACCCAAAGTCAACCTTAGGTCAAAAGTTAACTCTGGTCAAATGTCAACTCAGAGTCAACAAAAGTTAGAAAAGTCAACTCTTGTAAAAAAGTCAACCCTAAATAGTTAGAGTCAACTCCAGTAAGTTAAAGTCAACCCAATTAGTCAGAGTCAACCCAAGTCAGACAAAGTCAACCTGATTGGTCAAAGTCAACCTTCACAGTCCAAGTCAACTCTAATTAATCAAGTCAACCTTATGGCAAAAGTCAACTCTAGGTCAAAAGTCAACCATAGGTCAAAAGTCAACCCTAGGTCAGAGAATCACTTATTCATGATTTTAGCCTCACTGATTTGCTATCATTATCTCATATAGCTAGCAGTATTTAGATAATCATATTATTGCATTCACACATTTAGAGGACGGGATCGTCTCATTCGTTGAGATGAGAAGGAGTCAAGACTTCGGGAGCGGGAAGACCAAGAGGAGCCTGAAGACGAGGTCTCAATTTACTGGTGGTCTGCAGTACTAGTGGAAGAGGCACGACAGGGTGTGAAGGGACGAGCGATCGCGTGGAGATCGGCCTGAGGGAGTCAGGGCGTCTAAGAGCCGAGGAGGCCGAGGCCTAGAGGGTAGTGCCGTAGGGCCACGTAAAGGTGAGTGTTAGGATTTAGATTTTCACCAATATCTAAATCCTTGTATTTGAACATTGTCCTTCACCCATTTGAGGGTTGAGAGGATTAGGTTTCATTTAGTGGGGATTGAGGCTCCGAGTCTACAGTACTTGGGACTAGATTAAGGGACATTAGGTCCCCCAACCAGTATAATAATATTTGGTGCATCGAGAGGACAAGAAGTGAGTGTTTAACCAACGAATCTTAGTAAACAGAAAAGTAGAGAGTAACAATTTTAAATAACACATAAACCTAATTCACCCCCCCCTCTTAGGTTTAACCACCACCCTATTGGGACTTTCAATATGGACCTAGAGGGTCACACACATAAAGTCTATAGATGTTGATGGATAGAGACATAATCATGAGGGTATTTTTGTGAAAAATCCACATATCAAATGTATATAAATAGGGGGACAACAACCATAACTCAAGGTACCCATGCAAGCCTTGTGGTAATTCTCTTATTTCTTCTCTTTCTCTCTTGGCAAAGAGTTTTGAAGCGGAGATCCAACCATCCAGAGACCGTGTACATACCGCTAGAGGCTTGACACTTAAATAGCTTCAAGCATTCCTTCAAGGAAACCATGTACGTATATTTCTTATACATATTAGATGATAGGATCATCTATTCTTGGTGCCTCAATATTTTGAATTTCTGATTCAATGTATTCTGCTGCATTCGATGTTTTGATAAAAATTCTGGAAGGCTTATTGACTTAAGAACCCAATAGTCAGTGTAAGATCTCTTTGATTGGCTCATGGATCAACTTTTAGGATGCTAGATTCCCTCTATTATCATTTTAGCTGTTTGTTCATAAAGTTAATCTGATTTTTATCTCTCATCCCCATGTTAATCACCCTATTGGATTCCCAAAGATAGAAATGCATTGGGAAGGAGGAGCCCGCTTCCTCCACAATAGTTGGGCTTCTTTTGAATTCAGTTTTATTTTTTATGCTTAAACATATGACTTAATAAGTTCTTAAATGATCGTCAATATATTGATCATCATGTTATTGTTGTCTAGGTCGGGTTGCTGGCCTGTTTGACACCCACAACACATGCACAATGCATCAAGCAGGTGTCCATTAACACCACTGCCCCGCTATTGACTTTGTGGAATGCTTGTGCATGACACTCAACCAACGTGGCCCTCACAACTCATCAGATGCCATACATAACTATTTATGTGTGCCAGTCAACTATTGCTATCGCCCCAATCATCAATGAAGATATCTATGGTCCGACCACCCCTTGACATCCCTCATATCATATATCTCTTTACAAAACCAAAATATGTCATGATGCAAATGAATTTTTCAACCTGTACCTATGGATTGTGCTTTAGACCATTAATAGATCACTACATCCTAGAGTCTTCCTCGTGTAGCCATGGTTCAAATGCACTATACATGTCTCTCCAAGATCTCTCCTAAGTCTCTAAAGGGAGTACTTCTGGGTTTTTATCAACAATCCTCTGTGTACACATTTATGCGTTGTACATGCTAAAGGAAACAAGCTTTCATGGGTTGTCAACGTAAGATCTCTGTGATTGGCTCATAGATCAACTTTTAGGATATGAGATTCCCTATATTATCATTTTAGCTGCTTGTTCATAAAGTCAATCTGATTTTTATCACTCATCCCGATGTCAATCACCCTATTGGATTCCCGAAGATAGAAATGTGTTGGGAAGGAGGAGCCCGGAGCTTCCTTCAAAACAGCTAGGCTTCTTCTGCATTTATACTCCATCTTAAAGAGCGTGAATGGCCCAATGGAGCTTATGATCTAATAGCTCTCTCCCTCTGAAATATTCTCATATTTTATAATTTTTGAATCCCTTAATATTCAACAAAATTTATTGAATACGCAAATATTATATAAGGAATAACAAAATTTAGAAGTTTTAATACTATTGAGCTATATACCATTGAGGCCCATAAGACTTAACCTAATCCATGGAATTCCCCACAAATAATTCACCTTCATTCACTTATCTAAAAGCCTGGCAAATAACTGACGTAAATACCCAAAAACTATATCCATATATCACATACAATAGTATATAGGTATATACCTTTGAGGCTTATAAAACTTAACCTAATCCGTGGAATCCCCCCATAAATAATTCACATTCCACCCCTCTCTCCTTGATTAATTATTTATCTAATAACCCGGCCAATAACTGACGTAAACACACAAAAAAACTGACTTAAAAATCATATATGGTTTTCAATTTATACATGACATTGATGTAGCGTCGCCATCAACATGAGAGGATCTATAATTGGTTAATAAGCACGAAGATGACACTAATTGTTGTAATCTAACATGAAAGTCAACGATGATCCTAAGTGGATGCACTTTCTTGTATTTGCCTGCCATCTACCGTCCTGGACCTCCATTTTTGTCCTCTCATGGCTTCCTTAATCGTCTCCCTACTCTTTCTCGCGTTCATAGGCTCCCTTCCTCTCTCCACAGCCGACTCTCTCGATGGCGTGGAGTGCATTACAGGCAGAAACTACACGGCAGACAGCAAATTCCCGTCAAACATCGTAAGCTTGATCTTCTCCCTTTCTGAGACAGCACCGGTCAAAGGCTTCGCCAACGGTAGCTTTGGCGATGTTCCGGATAGGGTTTATGGCTTAGCCCTGTGTCGCGGAGATATCGACTCTTCTAGCTGCCGCAGCTGCCTCGCAGATGCTTCCCAAAATATGCTTCGATCTTGCGCCGGAAACAAAGGGGCCACCGCCATCTACGAACTCTGTCGTCTTCGCTACTCCGACGAGAACTTCTTCGGCTCGTCGTATTCAACGATGTGGTACGCGTGGAACCTTCAGAACGTCTCCGACGTGGTCGTTTTCAATCGTTTGCTGGGCGGGCTGCTGAAAAACCTGACTGTCCGCGCCGCCTCGTCGACTGCGATGTACGCCGCCGGGTCCGTTGACATCAACAATTTTCAGACGGTGTTCGCGATGGTGCAGTGCACCAGAGACTTATCGCCGGAGACGTGCGACTCTTGTCTGCGGTACGGGATCGGCATTATTTCGAGTTGCTGTAAGGCGAGCCCGGGAGCGAGGGCCAGAAGTGGAAGCTGTTACGTTCGATACGAGTTGTACTCGTTCTTTAATAACACCGCCACCGCCGAACCGCCCATGGCGACTGCTCGCCCTCCGTTGCCCGATAATACCGTTCCTGCCGGGAACCCCGTCCTAGAGAGTAAGGACCGGTTTTTATTCCTTACATACTCTTTGCTATTTTCCAGTTTGCGGGGGCCTGGGGGGTTTGGGGGCAGGGTGGGTGCGGAGAGCGAGCGAGAGAGAGATTCATTGGGCACTGATACCTCAGATTTCCCTTCTTCATTTAATAGATTTCTAGAGAGACAGTAGTTTGCTTGCGGATTGATACCTCGCCAGTTTTGCCCTAGTCCATCCTTTCTCTTCCTTTCCAACAGATTCCATGTCAGAAAGAGTGAGAAAGACCCCATGTGAGAGATATTGAGGGAGAGACAGGGAGATTGACAGCAAGGGAGAGCCCATTTGATAGACGGAAAGAGCCCACGCGAGAGATAGAGAGAGAGAGAGAGAGTATAGAGACAGATTGAGGGACAGCCCACATGAGAGACAGAGAGAGTGAGAGAGCCGATGTGAGAGACAGAGAGAGAGAGCCGATGTGAGCGACGGACAGAGACTGAGTGAGAGAGAGAGCCGATGTGAGCGACGGAGAGACAGACTGAGAGAGAGGGAGAGCCGATGTGAGCGAAGGAGAGACAGGGACTGAGAGAGAGGGAGAGCTCTTATTATCTGCACAGACTGAGGGAGAGGGATTAAGAGAGAGAGAGAGGGAAACTCCATGAGGGAGAGATGCGAGAGACCGAGAGAGATTAACAGATAGAGGGGCAGCCCATGTGAAAGACACAGAGAGAGGGGAAAGAGATTGGAAGAGATTAAGAGAGAGAGATAGAGAGAGAGAGAGAGCTCATGTGAGTCATACACAGAGATAGAGAGAGAGAGGAAGCCCATGTCTTGTTTTCTTACAAAAAAGAAAGAAATAAAGATTCTTACAAAAATGTAAGAATCGGTTGATTGGCGACGCTGTGAAATAAAAAATTACGCTCTCCTTTTTAAACAGAAAAATTATTCCAAACACTCTAGTTAACTACGGTTTAAATGCCCTGAAAAAAGATTAAGGAAATTATCTAGGTTTAACCATTGATTTGGAGTGATTTCCTCGTGCAGGTAAGAAGAGCAATACTGTTAGAACACTTTTGTTCGTCTCTGTTGGTGCAGTTGTTTTACTTGCAATTTTGGCTTTCATCGGAATTTTCTTATGGAGGAAACGACGAACAAATCCCATTGGTAAGTCCTAGATGAGTCTGTTGGAGACCCTGTTAAAAACAATACATAAACTAAAAATTTTAAAGATATTTCACGGGACATCGGCTTGCCTTTTTGAAGGCGGAACATCAGAAGGGAGTGCCAGTCAACTTGATTCTTTTCAATTTAGTTTTCAAGAATTGAGGGTTGCAACGTCGAATTTCTCAGAGCAGAATATGCTCGGTGTTGGAGGTTTCGGTGTTGTTTACAAGGTAAAGATAAAAAAAATTTCTAGTAGAAAACTTTCAACCTTGGTCTCTATCATTTTTATAACAACAAAGAGCAGATTAATAGCATTGATATGCATCACGCAGGGAATTATGACAGATGGGACGTTCGTAGCGGCGAAGAGGCTTGTCGCAGATCATGGAGACGTACTGAGAGAGCTTAGAAATGAGATGGATTTGGTTGCCAGACTTCAGCATCGCAACTTAGTGAGATTGCTAGGGTATTGCTTGGAAGCAGAGGAGAAGATACTCGTATACGAGTATCTTCGAAACAAAAGCCTTGACAAATTTTTATTTGGTGGGCTTCCAAATACTGCTTGACCTTCAGAATTCCGCTTCAATGTTTTAAGTCTTGAATCTTTGGGTTCATGTTAGATCCGCTTAGATCAGGGCTACTCACTTGGACGAAAAGGGTGAAGATTATTGAAGGCACTGCCAGGGGACTCCTCTATCTTCATGAAGATCCTCGTCTGAAGATCATTCATCGAGATCTGAAAGCTAGCAATATATTGCTGGATGAAGGGATGAACCCAAAGATTGCTGACTTCGGACTCGCAAGACTTTTTGGAAATGAACAAAGCTATCAAAATACCCAACGAGTAGCCGGAACACGGTAAGTCTCGAACATTTGTCCGCAAGAAAAGTCCATTTCTTACGTCCATTAGAAATAAAACCGGGGTTGATGCTACAAAATTAGCTCACATTGAGATGAACTTAGGATTAGGAAGAACAAGAGAGGGAGAGAAATAATTTCTAAATTTTTTAGAGTTTAGAATAAGATGTGCAAAATGAGATATCAATTTTTTGAATTTTTTTTATGAGTTGTTCATTGATACCTGTGCAAAAGTGGATACATGGCACCGGAGTAAATGGAGCATGGACAGTTCTCCACAAAATCAGATGTTTATAGCTTTGGGGTCCTGGTTCTCGAGATAATTACTGGAAGACCATGCATTGGTTTCCGTGGTTTCAATTCTCCAACCAACCTCATAAGCGCCGTAAGAATGATTGAAATGATTGGAATTGGTAACCATTGATGTGAGCTTATCCTAGAAAATTCATTTCATTTCCTATTATTATGAAGATTTGGCGGCTTTGGGAGGAAGGAAACCCTCTAGAATTGTTCGACAAAGGCATTACTGAAAATTTCAAGGAACAAGAAGTTTTGCGACTGATCCACATAGGACTGCTTTGTGTCCAGAAAGAACCATCGAAACGTCCAAATATGTCCACGGTGGTCTTTTTCTCAGCAGTGACTCGCTATCTCTCCCAGTCATTTCCTCTTCCTCAAGCTTCAGTACTGCAAGAAAACCAACAACGGCTAATCCCCAGGGGAGAAACATGCACAAGCGGGCAACAAATGGCGTATTACCCTTTGTTACAAAGCCCATGCTGGTCTATGGACAATTTCTTGATGACTTTTTTGGCAGTTTCTTGCGTCGTTTTCCATCGAAAAACTATTATCATGCTTGCTAAAATGACATATTCCTAAACGCTTGCAAAACTTGTTGGGGGAAATAATGGAAGGGCAGTGTGGTGGCCAATACTAAATGAGTTTCATGTTTTCTTATCTGTGTTATTAATTTTCGCTTTACATTCCTGTTCATAAGTCCTTATTCCTAAAAAGTTGAGAATAATTTTTAAACATTTTAGAAAGTTGAAAAATATATATTTTTTGAAGATTGCCTTGACAATGATGAAGCGTTATGCTTCATCTTGGTCATCTGATTTCCTCACGTTCCAATCCAGTTTCAGCTAAAGGTTTTCATTCACTTTTTCACTTGAACAAGATCTCAATATCATTTTATTTTACATATTTTATTCTACATGCATGACATCCATGCCATTGGTAGTACAGAAATTTAGTTGGGCCATTAATTTACTTGTTCAAGAGGAGTCGGAAATAATCATTTTGAATTCACTGAATCTGGGAAAGGAATCAAAATGCAAAGTACTACGCATAAATGAAGTGTTGAAATCCATTTCCACGATATCTTACAACTCACGCACCCGCAATGCCTCAATGTATCTTACAGTATGAAGGACAAAAAACTGATATTAGGTTATCATATAAAAGAAATGTAAAGATAAAGTGAATCAGTTTTTCTAAGGTGGGCATTAATTGAAGACCTTGAGAGGGATTTGAGATATAGGCTGAATGGGATGGCAAGTCTATCTGGCTGATGAAAGCGGTTGGTCTGGCATTGATTGCAGTGACGCATCATATAGATGTCGACGTTATGGAATGTGGCATAGCAAAACTCGTGGTATTATAAGCTCGTATTTGGCTAAAATATGCACCAATGAAAACCAAGAAGTTATATATGTTAAGTATTTGGAATCTAATGAAATCCCTAGAGAGATCTTTTACAGGTCTACTGATTGGATTTGAAAGACATACTCCAACGACTCTTGATGGCATCACGAAAAGGTTTGCAAGAGGATGAGGCCCTTTAAAAAGTGGAAGTATCACTTGAGATGGATGGCACCTTACAAGAGGCAAAGTAGCTTGTGATTTATGCATCATATTCATCGTGATTTATTGACATGGTGGAAGTTTGAAAATTTGTAGAAATACTCAAATTTTTTTATCAATTATTCACATCATTTTCTGCTTTATGCTGATGCTCACATGCAATGAGTTTTTAGGTCAAGTTATCTATATGAATACATTGTTAAGCTTGATGGAAAAAGTGAAGAATGTTTATTATTTAGAAAGTATACATTGAGAATGATAGTTTCCTATTTGATAATTAGGTAAAAGTAGGTATAACTATGGTGAATCAAAGGTGAGTAAATGTATTCTTTTTAGAATTTGCCATCCTCATAATGCGGTTCAATACACATTTAACCACGAACTTAGCTTTACCATACTCACATTATCACATGCATATATTGGGAGGAATTTCTACATGCCTTGATGAGTCAGCATCAATTGTTGATCAGTTAATAGTATGCCAGAAAACTGTACTGGAAAAAATAAAATGTTTTCTTGAGAGCTATTTCCGTTTAACATGAGGATATACTTTCAGGAATTCCTTCCTAGACCAAAGCTACATGTAGATTAAATAATTTCTACCCTCCATTAAATAATAAATATAAGATCGATGCATAGATAATACTTCTTATTTTATCTTTAGAGGTTATGTACTATTACATGCATGCAAGTTATCTGCACAGAGATTTAATACACCCTCTATAGATTCATTTTTTTACATGCTCTTACAAAAATCTATTGCTCGTGATATTTTTTCATGTTAGGGTCTTGGTAAAGACTACAAGTTTTATTGGAAGAAAACTCTAGTTGAAAGTTAGAATAGAAAACTAACAGAATAATTGAAGGAAAAATACATTAAATAATGACCTACATCATTAATAACATAGGAACCCCTCTATCACCCATAAATTTTCTCTAATAAGGTTTCTTGTGCACAAATCTGCTGACATTAAATTTTTAAAGAAATTTTAGATGACCTCATATGATTTAATCTCTATGCATTTATTGTCCAATTTTTTTATCTTTGGGTACATCTATTTAGATACGTAGGAATGTTAGGCCTTGATCTCTATTAAGTGGACATAACATGTATTATTATGGATGAGATATCATTTAATTCCCCCATTAACTTATTCAATTATGTAAATTGAGGGGACTAAGACATTTATTCATAAGTATGGGGTTAATTATGTGTAGAGGAAATTAATCATTTATTAGTCCATAGTGGGCTGATTAATGAATGATATTAAAGGCTTACACTCTCGTCTCTTCTTATAAATAGGAGGTCATGTTTCACTTGAGTAACCAATGTTCATAACCCTGAAGGAAGAGTCTCATTTCTCCTAGAGATCAAGAGGTTGGCATGGGGATATTCCAGTGACCTCTCTCTGATAAAGAAATCAAGAAGATGAAGAACAAGCTAATAATGGAGTCAGGTATGATTTAACTTCTTTATTACTACTAATTATCCTAATGTATTAGAGATGCAAGACAAATAGTTTACAAGGAATTCATAGCCTTTCATTAATCCCAAATGTATCCCATGTTTTATTTAACCATATTTCATGTGTCTATTGTACATATTGGGAGATGATATTTTAAGATAATATCTAAATTATGAAACATGTTCTTGATAAAAAAAAGCCAAAGTTAAGTTTTAATTATCTGTCCTGATTTATGAATGAGCAAATATTACATGCATAATCATGTATCAAAGTCCATAGAATATAAATTATTTCTGCAAAATATTATCATAGCACATATGATCAAAATATTTTTTACCATAGCACACATTGGTGATAATGTTTAGATATTTTCTCATTTCATTAATAAGAGACAAACTTATGCTGCAAGTAAATTCTAAACTGAAGAATTTATATGACAATGCAAAAATATGATGTTAAGGATTAATTTAAGAAATATATATATGTCAAATAAATCTACAATAGTATATGTTCTATCATCTTATTTATTGAGGGTTAGTTATGTTTTAACTACTAATACTATGTAATTTTCACGATTCATAATGAGATATAGACATAATTATGAGGGTTTTGTGAAAAGTTCACATACCCAATGTCTATAAATAAATAAGGAAAGAACGACCACAACTAAAAGTACTAAATTATGAATCATGTCTCTGACGAGAAAATTTTCCTAATATTGTATGAAGCAACCATCAATTTCAAATTTGATATGGAATCAAGAATAATTTGGTTCATGAATATACAGAAGAAATTCAACAGGTGCACAGAAGAGAGTTAGCATAACCCAGACACCAGATTGCAATTTGGAACAAAGGACAATACACCATTTGTTGGGGGCTAGGATATGCTTCTCTTTGTGTGATAGGATTTTTTATCTTCTTCTTGTAGTGCTGAAGCTTGAGGAGGGGGAAATGGTAGGAAGAGATGTTGAGTTACTGCTGAGCAGGAATACCACCAGCGACATATTTGGACGTTTCAATGGTTCCTGCCGGACGTAGAGTAGTCCAATGTGGATCCGTTGCCAAACTTCTTCTTTCACAAAATCTTCATCATTATCTTTTTCCAACAAACCAAGGGGGTATCCTTCCTCCCCAAAGCCACCATATCTTCACAAATAGGTTTTAAAAAATGAATTGGAAGGGATAAGCTCATAATCAAGGGCTACCAATGCCAATCATTCCAATCATTCTTACATCGCTTATGAGGTTGGTTGGAGGATTGAGATCATGAAATTGTATGCACTTTATTCCTGTAATTATCTTTAAAACTAGGACCTCTAAGCTATAGACATCTGATTTTATGGAGAATTGCCCATAATCCATGTACTCCGGTGCCATGTAGCCACTTAAATGGCAAGAAAATTAGTCCCACATTATATTTTTCCCACGGATATCAGTCAACAATTTAGATAAAATTTGTGATGTGTGAAAGTGGATGAAAAGGGATAGTCATATGCATAAGTTGTGCAGACTTACTGCGTTCCTGCGATTCTTTGGGTGTTCTCATAGCTCTGATCATTCCCAAAAATTCTTGCCAATGTGAAATCAGCGATCTTTGGGTTCATCCATTCATCCAGCAGTATGTTACTAGCTTTCAGATCTCTGTGAATGATCTTTAGACGAGAATCTTCATGAAGATAAAGGAGTCCCTTGGCAGTGCCTTCAATAATCTTCACCCTCTCCCTCCAAGTCAGTATCCTGGACCAATCGAATCTAAGACAGAAAAAAAATTGAATATTTTAAACTTAACTTCTCCGAGTCAAGCATTCTTGTAACTACTTCAAGGCATGAAAATATCTTGTGGCAGTTGGAAGCCTACCAAATAAAAACTTGTCAAAGCTTTTGTTTGAAAGATACTCGTATACCAGTAGCATCTCTTCATCATGCATGCAATACCCCATCAATCTTACTAAGTTGCAATGTCTCTTGACTGCTACGACATGAGACAAAAAAACTCAACCTCGTTCCTAAGCTCTCCCAAGCAGCTCCCATGGCATGTGCCAAGTCTCTTGACTGCTACGGGCCGCCCATTAGACTTAACTCCCTGCATGTTTTATTCCTTATGCTCTTTAGCTATTTTTCCCAATCAAGAGATCCAATTCACCAATGTTAGTTAAATAATCGAACACCTGGGAAAAAAAATAATGGGTGACTCCAATTTTAAAACCATCATAAAAGAACATTCATTCTACCTTGCAAGCTACTCCAAACCCTTCTCTACCGAGTATGTCCTGATCTGGGAAGTTCAAACTTCCTAATGGAAATCCTTCACTCTCAAATCTTCCAAACTAAATTAAAAAGAATCACCTTGACTCGCAATCCCTTCTGGTTAAAAAGGACAAATGGAAATCCTTAATTATCTTAAGGATTTAATTTGTTATATTTTGGTTTTGTCGCAATCCCTTCTGGTTAAAAATATTTTATTTTTAAGAGGATTTTCAGTAGAGTTAGCCAGTACTAGTGGATTTGTTTGTCGTTTGCTCCCTATGAAAATTCCTAGGGCAAACAAGATTGCCACAAGAACAACCACAGAAATGGAGACCAATAGGGAAATCATAAGAATTTCCCTCTTCTTGTCTGCATAAATCACTGCGAATCATCAACTTTACCATGATAATTGTTTAAAAATTTCAACAAAAAAAAATCCCATAATTCGTCATAGGAATCGAAATGAATTGAACTAATCTTCCACCTTCCTTCGCCGGGCTATCACCAGGAACATTATTATTGGACAACGGAGAGGGAGGAGCCGCCATGGGCGTGTCGGCGGCGGCAGTGGCATTCAAGAACGAGTACAGTTCGTACCGAATGTAACAGCTTCCGCTTCTGATTCTTGCTCCCTGCCTCGCCTCGCAGCAACGCGGAATAAGGTTGATCTCGGTTCTCAGACAAAAATCGCACGACTCTGGCGATAAGTCCCAGGTACACTGCACCATCCCGTACATATCCCAAGATCGGAGAAGTCAACGGATCAACGGCGAATATCCTCGCCGAGGAGGCGACGCGGATGGTCAAGTTGTTCAGCAGCCCAACCAACAAGCGATTGAAAGTGGCCACGTCGGATGTCAGGCTTAAGCCTTGCAAATCAGTTAGGTCTCGCACAGTATCGCATTAGATAGAGTCATGCATACTCACCGGCATCAGTGGACGCCATGCATACGTGGTAGACATGGCGGGATTCACTCCCACTCGCCGAATTATGCGGAGACGATGTATATCGTGCAACGTGGAATGGACACATGTCAACACGATGCGGGGAGCTCTCGTGTTAAGCAGTTAACATAAGCATATTTCCATTCATATAAATTGTAGACGACAAGGCACTATTCAATAGAGAGTTTTTGTTTTGAATTCGCGATTCCAACAATTGGTATCAGAGCTACATCCGAGGGCATCGTCATGGCTCGACGGCGATCAGCCTCTCCGCCATCCTCAAGTTTCGGCAGGCCTACCGAACGTGGTACCGGGAACGACCGCGGGCTGGTTATACACCGCGTGGTAAAGGAAGGATGGGGCGGACCGGCGAATTATCCCGTCCTCACCAAGACGAATTACAACGACTGGGCGTTGTTGATGAAGATCAAGCTAGAGGCCAAGTGCCTCTGGGGAGCGATCGAGCCCAACGGCGTCATCATCGAACGCCATGTGGACCGGATGGCACTCGACGCCATCTGCAGCGCCGTGCCTTCCGAGATGATCTCCACTCTCGCCGTCAAGGATTCCGCAAAGGAAGCATGGGATAGCATACGCATTATGCGGATCGGCGACGACCGCATTAGGAAGACTAGCGCGCAACGTCTGCGGCGCCAGTACGAGGAGCTGACGTTACGAGACGGCGAGGGCGTCGAGGATTTCGCCCTCCGTCTCACCGGCATCGTCAACCAATTATCCACCCTTGGCGATCCGGAGGATCCGAAGAAAGTTGTCGAGAAATACCTACGCATCGCCCGCGTGAGGTATAAACAACTTGTAATATCCATGGAGACGTTACTCGACATCTCCACACTTTCCGTCGAGGAGGTTACCGGCCGTCTCTTGGCGTCTGAAGACAACCCCGAGCCGACCTCACATCAAGTTGGAGGTAAGCTGTTCCTCACCAAAGAGCAGTGGGTGGAGCGGTACAAGCAGAAGGAAGGGGGAAATAGCCGCACCAACAATGACTCCAGCGGTCGTGGCAAGCGTCGCGGGCCAAAAACAAAAGGACGTGGAGGCGGTAACACGGATACGCGTGAAGCATCAAGATCGGCGTCAACACGCAACGGTGACTCCTGCCGCTATTGCGGCAAACTCGGCCATTGGGCTAGGGAGTGCCGGAGTCGAAAGCGGGATGAACAGGGCCAACAATGACAACAGGCTCATGTAGCCCAAGTTGATGAGGCCACCCTCCTCCTCGCACACACCGGCGTCATCGCCACCGCTCCGTCAGCATCGCCATCGTCGATCCCCGCTCGAATTTCAGGTTATTCTGTGACAACACTCGAGCCGACACCCGCGGCGCCGACACCTCAACACGTCGAGCTGATGGAGGAGAAAGTCTTTGCTGTGCTCGACGGTGCAAAAGAGCGCGACTCACACCGATGGATTTTCGACACCGGAGCCTCCAACCACATGACGGGATGCCGAGAAGCCTTCTTCGACCTTGACACTGGCGTCACCGGAACCGTACGATTCGGCGACGGGTCGGTGGTGCGAATTGAGGGCTGCGGCACCATCCTCTTCAGTTGCAAGAACGGGGAGCATAGCGCCCTCCCCAACACCTATTACATTCCCCGCCTCACCGCCAACATCGTCAGTTGCGGCCAACTTGACGAAGTCGACTTCGAAATCTCGATCGGAGGAGGGGTGATGTGGGTGCGCGACGAGCAGCGACACCTCCTCGCCAAGATCAGTCGAGGACCAGGGCGACTATATGTACTTGAACTCACCATCGCACGGCCTATATGCCTGGCCGCACACGCAAATGAAGATGCTTGGCGCTGGCACGCACGGTTCGGCCACACCAACTTTGCCGCGCTACGCAAAATGGGAAGAGAAGGCCTCGTTCGTGGCCTGCCCGTACTGTCCCATGTGGAGCAACTCTGCGAAGCTTGCCTCGCCGGCAAACACCGTCGCGCCTCCTTCCCGAGCCAAGCATCGCAACGTTCTGCGACTTCACTCGAGCTTTTCCATGGCGATCTCTGCGGGCCAATCACCCCGGCCACCCCGAGCGGTAATCACTACTTCCTACTCCTCGTCAATGACTTCAGCATGTACATGTGGATAGCACTGCTCGACACCAAAGACGCTGCCCCGGCTGCCATCAAGAGAATCCAGGTAGCAGCCGAGCGTAGGAGCGGAAAGAAACTTCTCGCTCTGCGTACCGATCGCGGGGGAGAGTTCACTTCGGCGGAATTCTCGACATACTGCGCGGAACTTGGAGTTGTTCGCCAGCTCACGGCACCGTACACGCCACAGCAGAATGGCGTCGCTGAGCGGCAGAACCAAACCATCGTCAGGATGGCTAGGAGCATGCTCAAAGCAAGTGGACTTCCAGGCTCTTTCTGGGGGGAGGCCACCAACACGGCAGTCTACATCCTCAACAGGACGACGAGGAGAGGCACCGACAGGAGAACGCCATACGAGCTGTGGAATGGCTCCACACCGGCGGTACATCACTTGCGGACCTTCGGGTGCGTGGTCCATGTCAAGACCGCCGGTCCACACCCGAAGAAGCTCGATGATCGCAGCCGACCCATGATTTTCGTCGGTTATGAGCCGGGATCCAAAGCATATAGGGTATATGTCCCAACTACACGTCGCGTCCACATCAGCCGCGACGCCGTCTTCGACGAGGAAGCGCGGTGGGAGTGGGGCGCGGACACGATGATGAGCAGCGATAGCGAATTCATGATACAGTATACCACTGTGGGACATCCTGAGGTGACGACTGCGCACCAGCCTCAGTCTCAAGAGGACACAGCAGGGCCATCCATGCCAGCTTCGACCACATCCACGCCAACTTCGACCACGACCACGCCAACTTCAACCCCGAAAAATACCTTCGCATCGACACCGGGTATAGCTGAGGAAGACTTGGACGTGGAGCACGAAGACGATGCTCCCCTCCGATTCCGCACCATCGAAAGCATCCTTGGTCCGGCGACAAACCCAGGTATAGTACAGCGGGACTAAGAAGAGGAGCTTCTACTGGTGAACGTAGATGAGCCTGCGTCGTACGAACAGGCCATGGCACACGACTGTTGGAGGGAGGCGATGCTCGACGAAATGACGTCCATCGAGGCGAACAACAC
Source organism: Lemna minuta (assembly GCA_024174645.1). Classification (NCBI taxonomy): domain Eukaryota; kingdom Viridiplantae; phylum Streptophyta; class Magnoliopsida; order Alismatales; family Araceae; genus Lemna; species Lemna minuta. The sequence goes on along the minus strand of CM044116.1, from coordinate 3,581,616 downwards.
CTGGGAGCTCGTCGACCCTCCAATGCGCCAACGCCCAATTGGGCTCAAGTGGGTCTTCAAAACCAAGAGGGACGCCACCGGGATCATAATCAAGCACAAGGCCCGACTCGTTGCGAAAGGTTATGTCCAGCGCCAAGGAGTTGATTTCGATGAAGTCTTCGCTCCGGTGGCAAGACTTGAGACGGTCCGACTCCTGCTGGCGCTTGCGGCGAGTGAAGGCTGGCCCGTCCATCACATGGACGTAAAGTCGGCCTTCCTAAATGGGGAGTTACGGGAGAATGTCTACGTCGCCCAACTGCCGGGATTTTTGGTCGCGGGCAAGGAGCATAAGGTGTTGCGCTTGATTAAAGCGCTCTACGGCTTACGTCAGGCCCCGCGCGCGTGGTACGCCAAGCTAGACGCCTCCCTCGCGTCGCTCGGATTTCAGCGTAACACTTCCGAACATGCTGTGTATACTCGCAGAAGGGGCACACATCGACTGATAGTGGGAGTCTACTTCGATGATCTCGTCATCACGGGCGGAGACGACGACGAGCTCAAGCAATTCAAGGAAGAAATGAAGAGGAAATTCTTGATGAGCGACTTAGGAAAGTTGATGTATTACCTCGGCTTGGAGGTGAACCAGACTACTGCCGGAATCACCATCAGCCAAGGCGCCTACGCGACGGAGATCCTGGAGGCAGCAGGTTTGGCAAACTGCAACCCCAGCATCACACCCATGGAATCGCGCCTCAAGCTCAGCAAATCCAGCGCCGATCCGGCCGTTGACGCCACGGAATACAGGAAAATCGTGGGCGCGCTACGGTATCTAGTGAATACTAGACCCGATTTGGCGTACGCGGTGGGTTATGTCTCACGGTTCATGGAGAAGCCTACCGTCGAACACTTGATTGCAGTCAAACGTATATTGAGGTATGTGGCAGGTACGGTGAACGTTGGATGCTACTATCGGAGGAACGAAGGAGAAGCTGTTCTCCTTGGCTACAGTGACAGCGACCATGGTGCAGACGTCGACGGCCGCAAGAGCACCAGTGGTGTAATGTTCTTCCTCGGCGGGAATGTCATCACATGGCAATCGCAGAAGCAAAAGGTCGTGGCATTGTCCAGCTGTGAAGCGGAGTACATTGCAGCCGCAACAGCGTCCTGCCAGGGTGTATGGTTGGCGCGTCTTCTTGGAGAGCTCAGGGGAGAGGAAGCTGGCACCGTCACCCTGAAGGTAGACAACCAGTCCGCAATCCAATTAAGCAGGAACCCCGTCTTTCACGATCGGAGCAAGCACATTGACGTCAAGTTCCACTACATCCGAGAGTGCGTCGAGGAAGGTAAGGTGGAAGTTGAGCCAATCGACACCAAGGCTCAGTTGGCGGACATTCTGACGAAGGCCCTTGGACGAGATCAGTTCACGAATCTTCGGTCCAAGCTTGGCCTCGTCGATATCAAGTTAGCATGCAAGGCTTAGGGGGAGATTTGTCAGGCTTAAGCCTTGCAAATCAGTTAGGTCTCGCACAGTATCGCATTAGATAGAGTCATGCATACTCACCGGCATCCGTGGACGGCATGCATACGTGGTAGACATGGCGGGATTCACTCCCACTCGCCGAATTATGCGGAGACGATGTATATCGTGCAACGTGGGATGGACACATGTAAACACGATGCGGGGAGCTCTCGTGTTAAGCAGTTAACATAAGCATATTTCCATTCATATAAATTGTAGAAGACAAGGCACTATTCAATAGAGAGTTTTTGTTTTGAATTCGCGATTCCAACATCAGAGACGTTCTGCGAGTTCAACTGGTACCACTGAGTGGCAAATGGAGAGCCGAAGAAGTTCTCGTCGGAGTATCGCAGACGACAGAGTTCGTAGATGGCGGTGGCCCCTTTGTATCCCAGGCAAGTCGGCAAGATATTTTGGGAAGCATCGGCGAGGCAGCTGCGGCAGGTAGAATCATCAATATCTCCGCGACATAGGGCTAGGCCATAAACCCTATCTGGGACGTCGCCAACGGTATCGTTGGCGAAGCCGTTGACCGGCGCTGACTCTGAGAGGGAGGAGATCAAGCATTCGACGTTTGACTGGAATATGCTGTTTGCGGTTTAGTTTCTTTCCTTCTTGCATTCGATGAAGTCGAGAGGGTCCGCTGTGGAGAGAGGGAGAGAGCCTATGAACGCGAGAGAGATGAGGGAGACGAATAAACCCATGAGTAAACGAAAATGGAGGCTTGGGTCTGCAGATGGCTTCCGCTCATCACTTACAGTTAACTGGATTTCGTAGAACGGCAAGCAAGGGTGTCCACGTAAGATCGCCGTTGGCTTGCATGTTAAATCACCGCCATTGGTTGTGGATGACGTGCATATTGAAGTTGACTAAACAAAATGCAAGTCATGTTGATGGCAACGCTGCATGAGGCAGCATGTGAAATCTTGGTCAATTGGGCAAGTGAAATCAAGTGCATTGTTTTAAAGGATTTTAAATAAATATAGGTTTTTAATTTATTTCCAAAATGGAAAGATGTTTTTTTGGAAGAACCATTCCGATTAGACTTCATTTTTTTAATAAGGACAGAAGATTTTTTTCATGACATTAAAACCTTAAAAAAAAAGAGGAGAAATTACTTCTCTCTCTCCTGGTTATTCAGTGAAGGTTTTTCTTGTAGCGTTGAAGCGAGACGAGGGTGAAATGTCTGGTAGAGATGTTGATTTGCTGCTGAGCAAGAGAACAACCATGGACATATTCGGCCGTTCGGACGGTTCATGCTGGACACAAAGTAGTCCAATGTGGATCCGCCGCAACGCTTCTTCTACCAGAAAATCTTCGCCAACGCTTTTGTCTAAAAATTTTAGGGGATTCCCTTCCTTCCAAAGCCTCCACATCTGCATAGATAGGAAATATGAAACGATATGTTACAGAAATTCTCCGTATCAAGGGCTACAAGATCAAATACTGTATGTGTCTTTACATGGCTTATAAGGCTGCTCGGGGGATTGAGCCCATGGAAGCCAGTGCACTTTTTTCCGGTGACTATCTCCAAAACAAGGACCCCAAAGCTGTACACATCTGACTTCGTGGAGATCTGCCCATGCATCATGTACTCGGGCGCCATGTAGCCACTTTTATTTAAACACGATTAGTTAATTTTATTTTTTTTCATTTCTATCAATCAAAATATTGAAGGAATATATTCATGCAAGATTTTTTCAACAAATTTTTCTAGAGTTTTATGCTTCTCAAATATGAATAAATTTAGTCCCCTCCTCAATTTACAGAACCTTCGTACAAAATACTTCCGAGAAGGAATTTTATTTACTTGCTAGCAGTAAAATAAGTGAAAAAACTGAAAAGAATTTTGATGAGAGCGAAAAGATACGTACTTCGTTCCCGCAATTCGTTGAGTGTTTTCACAGCTTTGATCATTTCCAAAAAGCCTTGCTAGTCCAAAATCGGCGATCTTCGCGTTCATCCCCTCATCCAGCAATATGTTGCTGGCCTTCAGATCTCTATGAATGATCTTTAAACGAGAATCTTCATGAAGATAAAGGAGTCCCCTGGCGACTCCGTCAATAATCCTAACTCTCTCCTTCCAAGTCAACATCTTGGCTCTAACCGGATCTAACGTGCACAAAAAAAGATTGAATAATTTTTCGGAATTCAACAGTTCATTGAACGCATAGCGGGTAGAAAGTCTACCAAATAAAAATTTGTCGAGGCTTCTGTTTGGAAGATACTCGTATACTAATATCTTCTCTCCAGCTTCCAAGCAGTACCCTAGCAATCTTACTAAGTTGCGATGTTGAAGTTCGGCAACTAATTGAACCTCATTCTTAAGCTCTTCCAGGCCTTGTCCATAGTCTGCAACCAGCCTTTTCACTGCTAAAACGCGCTCATCAGCCAAAACTCCCTGCATGATACATGCCAATGTTATTTGGTTATGCATTTCAATCCTAAGGTCCAAATGTGTAGATAAATACGCAGGCGCGGAAGCGCGCTCTAACAGTAAATCACAACAGTTTCAACAGACGCGGAAGCGCGCTCACAACAGTAAATCGCTCTAACAGTTTCATTACGCAGACATGCAATGAATACACAGAGAGAGAGGAGAGAGATCTCTTTTATTCTTGGGTTCCGACGGCGAGAGGGAGCTCTCCAGTCCGGAAGAGAGAGGAGAGCACTTTCAGAGAAAGAAAATGAACTTCATCAAACAGAGATCGTAGCAGTTGTCACCTCATAGGAGACGAAAACCTATGATAAAGTGGGCCCCGACAGCAAGGCCAAATAAAGATAAAAGCTAAGAGGGGCACGTGTCAGCTTGCAGAAATGGAGAATTTATACAGAAGCATACTCATAACTACAATCAAACTAGAACCTTGGAGAAATAACGGCGAAACCAAAGTATAAACTTTCATAATGAACAAAATTTATCGTATTGGTTTACCTTGTAAACTACACCAAAACCTCCTTCGCCAAGCTTATTCTGATCTGAGAAGTTTGAAGTGGCAACCTTCAAGTCTTCCAGACGAAACTGAAAAGAATCGCCCCGACTTCCCTCCTTTCCTTGCGTTCCACCTTCAAAGAGGAGGAGGGTCCCTTTAGGTATCTTGGAAATTTAGGGTCCTTAACATTCTTTTGAGAGAGTTATCTAAGACAAACCAGATGGTTTTATTCGTCGTTTTCTCCATATGCAAATACCAGTGACAGCAAAAATTGCAAGCAAAACGACCAGAGCAATGGAAACGGACAGAGAAATCGTAAGAGCACTGTTCTTCTTCGCTGCTCAAAGAAATCAAGGCATCTAATAATGGAGTATTGAAATACTTTTGTGCAATATTTGAAAGAAGAGGAGACATGGCATATTCTTGAGGGGCGACTCTCTCTCTCTCCCCTCCTCCCCACGTTTCTCCTCTCCCTCTCATAATGAAAGGTATGGCAAAATGCCTAAAAAGATAAAGCGATTGAGTAATAAACTTTGTTGTTTACCTTTTGCGGTAACGGGAGGGCTTCTATTTGGCGACGGCGGCAGAGTTGGCGGCGGCGGATCGGCGGGGGGGATGTCAGGAAAGAACGAAAATACCTCGTAACGAAGGAAACAGCTTCCACCATTGATTCTCGCTCCCTGCCTCGGCAGACACATATCCCGAGTCTGGCTAATATAGAATCCCAGACACTCGCCGCAGGTCAACGGGGATAAATCCTTAGTGCACTGCACGAGTGCGTACAGCCTTTCAACGTCGGTGAAGTCCACGGAGTCCGCGGCGAACCTCCTTTCCGAGGAAACAGCGCGTGCAGTCAAGTTGTTCAGCAGCAGGATGACCAGTCGGTTAAAAGTCGGCGGGTCCGAGGCGCTGTAAGAGCTACACACGGTCCAATCAACTGCGCCAAAAGTACCAAAGAAATTCTCATCGGAGTAGCGCAGATGGCAGAGATCGTAAAAGACGATTGCTCCCTTGTTTCCCGAGCACGCGGGAACGATAAACTGGGCAGCGATATCGAGGCAACTGCGGCAAGTGGCAGGATCTATGTCTCCACGGCATATGGCCATTCCATAAACCCTATCCGGGATCTTGCCGGCGGTTTCGTTGGCGAAGTTGGTGGCCGGTGCGGACGCGGCAAGGGAGGCGACCAAGCTGACGAGATTTGCCTGGAAGGTGCTGTTTGCCGTGTAGTTTCTTTGCGGACTGCAAAGAAATGCCATGAGCTTGTCGGCTTTGGAAAGAGGGAGGCATCCGATGAACACGAAAGCAAGGAGGAGGACCAAGAAGGAAGCCATGAAATGACAGATATGGGAGGCGCAGACTTCATCTCGTCTTGAAAAACATTCGTGAATGCCGTGTATCAGCAAGCAAGAGCGTCGACGTCAGACAAACGTTGACTTATACTGGGTCAAAAGAGCCCCCCTTTCTTTTTAAAAAGGGTTATTATCCAAATCTAGCCCCAACTCTCAGAATTTATCCAAATCTAGCCCCAACTCTAGTATTCTCCAAATCTAGCACCAACTCGGGAGTTTTTTATTCAAATCTAGCAGAGCCGCTATTGTTGACTCTTCCCAATCCAGTTGGCACCCAAGTAAGCCAAGCGAGATCCACGTAGCAGCCACGTCATAGAAAAATAAATCGATCCATTGAGAGAGAGAAATAGAGAGAGAGGCGGGAGAGAAAGAGAGGGAGGGCGATAGAGAGAGAGAGGGAGGCCGGGAGAGGGAGAGGGGAGGGAGGGCGAGGAGAGCGGGAGAGAGAGAGGGAGGGAGGGAGGGAGGGAGGGAGAGAGAGGGAGAGAGGGAGGTCGAGGAGAGCGGGAGAGGGAGGGAGGGAGAGCGGGAGAGACTTGTTGTATTCCATTATCAAAGAAATCTCCTTTAAAATACTTGCACTGAATGAACTAGTTCGCATTTTCTTTGCAGCTTTCAGAACTAATACTCCGCCGTCGTCGTGTCCAACCAGATCGATTGAGGAGAGACCCAGCGCAGCGCAGAATGAGAGAAGAAGATCTATCTGTTTCAACCGCATGAAAGACGACACATGCCCGGTCAAGACGGTGGTCTAAGATACAAGAATATCAATGAAAAGGAAGATGATGACTACAGTGACAACGTTATCCGAAGATCTAGTATGAATGAGAAAACATACTTATAGGGTTTTCTTGAAGGAGTTTTTGAAGCTATTCAAGTGTCTAGCCTTTAGCGATATCCACACGGTCTCTACATGGTTAGATCTCCTCTTCAAAGCTCTTCACCAAGAGAGAAAGAGAAGAATAGAGAGAATTCTCACAAGGCTTGCATGGGCACCTTTAGTTTTGGTCGTTCTCCCCCTATTTATAGACATTTTGAATAAGTTTTTTCATAAAAACCCTCATAATTATATTTATATCCACCAACATTCATAAACTTTATGTGTGTGACCCTCTAGGTCTATATATCTCACTAGTTAATAACTCTATAGACCAAATAACACCATATTGGTCAACCTTAGTTAATTATCCACATCCACATATAGATTAATTAGTCAAGTATTGATTTAACCCAATCGATAGGTTGAGTTGCCAGCCCATTGAGTGCTAAGCTACACCACGTACACTAGGAGATATGGAGTATGTAAGAACCCACTTATGGAACCTTCTTATCATCGATTACCATGTATGTATAATCTTTCATCCACATTAGACTCATGAATGACTTAGGGTATGGTCAAATGTCAAACCCTAATTGGTCACTCAATTTAGTACTGATGCGTGTAGAAATCGTCGAGAACTCCTTCGATATTTCTACTACCTTGACCAAGGATTTCATCGCATCTCATTCCTTTGAGTCAATCTCCTCAAATACTGAGGGTGGATGAGTCCATCTTGATCACACAATCATCTTTGTGAACTTCATGTCGTATCCAATGTATGACATTTTAGATATCCCATGACTAGGGATTCATAAGTCATAATCAAAACACGATCATCCATCCACAAGATGTCTTTGGTGTCTCAAGTCAAAAGACCACATACACAACCATGACATGAATCAACCTGATTGACAGTTAGGTATAATACTATTCAGGGATTCATACAGATCAATTCAGTGAACTCTTTCTCCAAAGAGCACCTACTATCTATCCCTAGTGTCTCCACACTGATGGCTATAGGATGAGCCATACTCATCATATGAGATGGATTAGATAGTACTATTCTTTCCGGATAATTCGATGTCCTTATGGAATATCCCACGAATAGGTGACGAGACGAGACTGCGAGGTCGTCAATTTCACACGGTCTCGTGTCAAAAATTAGGCCTAGCTTACCAATTTGGGTAATTAAGAGTGAATTGAAGGGTATAATGGTAAATAAGGGTTGAATCCACATGGAATTAAGATATTTTCGAGAGATCTTTTGGAATTTGGTCAAATTGGACAGTGAATTGAGGTGAGAAATTAGGGAAATTAGAAAGATAACTCAAAGATCTATCCGTGGAATCAAAAATCGCTTGATTTGGATTAGTAATCACGGAGAAATCAAAGATAGAACTGGGATAAAATTTCCGGAATCACGAAGAACACACATTGAAATTAAAACAAAATTAAACTTAAATTGAGATCCTAAACCTAAAATTGATGATACATGACGATAGATAAGAGGAATAAATTGTTTTCAAACCCGAGATAACGATCAAATCGGTCCAATTGATCGCCGGATCGACAACTATTCATTCCGCAAATTCAATCGTGAACATCGGTGTTCAAGAGACAAATTCTCCTCACACGATCGACGAAATCTCACTTATAAACACTCCGTGGATGCGATTTTGAGTCTAGAAGCGATTACAAGAGAGAGATTCAAGAGAGAAGGGGTTTAGATGGGTCAATTAAGTGAAATCCCTCGAGAATGCTTACAAAAGACGAAGAACACGTCTATTTATAGCCCAAATTGGACGAAACCGTCCGATCGGTGCGTTAGGCTCTATCAACGGTTCAGATTAAACGCCTCTTTAGTGAAACGTTATGCTTATATTGCGATATCAGATCTCGGATGGACGCTCCAGATTTATCCTCGCGATGTGCGCTATAAAACGCATGAAATGGCGCACGTTGGATCGCGATCTAACGCTCCAGATGCGTTTGATCGCGTGAAATCATGGCCGTTATAAAGTCGATTTTAAGCCATGTGTGCGATCAGCTGATCGGTGGTTCGGCGTTCACGCGATCAACGCATAAGGTTCTGCGCCGTTGATCCGACGTGTGTGATGCCGCCACGTCGCATGAAATCAGGGCCGTTATAACTTGTTTTAAAAGGCACGTGGTCTTGATCTTGATCCGTGGACCGCGCGTCCACTTGATCGGCGCGCTCCAATCGTGATCCAACGCCTCTCCTCGCTCCACGTGGCCTGCAATTGAAAACACTATGTGGGACTTAGTCCCACACGGAAAAAAATTAATGGAATCCGTCAGGTTTATAAGGCCCGACGGATTAAAGGGTCGATTAACCCTTCCCATATAGGCAAGGCTGAAGACCCATATATAAATATATATATATATATATATATATAAATATAATATATATGCGCCGCGTAGGTGCCGCGTGGGCCCACGTGGCGCTGCCACGTAGCCCTAAGTGCCACGTCGCATCCACGTGGGGCCCGCGTGAAAAAAAATATTTTTGTCAATTTTTTAATTATTTTAACTTTTTAAATCAAAAATCAAATTGGAAAAAATCCAGAAAAATCCCTAAAAATTGTAAAAATCATATCTTTCAACATACAACTCCAAATGAATCCAAATTTCTTTCATTTGATCTGAAATTTAATTATCTATTATTCTAAAAGTCAATTATTTAAATAACAAGAGATTTAATTCTTATTTCAAAAATACATTCATTTCTTTAAGATTTTAACTTTAGAAAATTAAATGAATGTTTATAAAAAATGATTTCTCCTATTATTTAACTTTAAAAACCACTTATAATCTCAAGTAAAAATGGGTTATAAAATCTTTAATCTTTAATTCATCATAATTAACCCTAAATTAATGCATTTTGAGATTATAACATAAAATTGCATAGAATGATAGAAATGCACTCAAAGTATGATAACATGCATATAAATGGAATGTTTTATGCCTTATTTTGCATTAATAATCATGTTTTATCATGTTAAGATTGCATGTTATCAATAGGAATGTTTAGAACATATCTTTAAAGACTAGTGATCACTATATTATGGTCTCATCATAATTCACTTAGTCATTGCACATGCTCATGGACTTCATTGCAAACATCACACAAGAATGACAATGAATAAATTTCACTTCAGTGAACACAAACAAGATACATGAAAGTGTGATTGGCTTATAGGTCACATAATATCTATCACTCTTTTCTTCTAGTCTTATATCCGAATCACTTTAAGTTGGGTTGGTGGAGTCCACTCTAGGCCTACTTATCGAAGAAGATGAACTAAGAACTAGTATAAGACGCACGGCCACGGTAGAGGAACCATTTGGTTTGGTGGAGTCCACTCGAGGACCACTCACAAATCTATTTCCCTCAAATAAAAAAGATATGGTCCAGACCAAACTAAGTGTTTGGTGGAGTCCACTCTAGGTCGCCTCAGTGTTAAGGAACGAAGTATGATCATATATTACAAATATTGTAAGTTTCATAAGATGGATGTCCAATAATATATTATGATTGGTGGAGTCCACTCCAAGTCATAATATAATTGTAATATTTTCATCCCAAAGAGGAGATTATCAGTTCTCCCTTTTCATACACATGAGGGTTGTATGAGTTGTTTAATTTTATTGAGAGCATTATTTTCAATGAGCATATATCTACAAGAAATTAATCATTAATTCTTATTCATCTTCTACAAATGAAGATGTCGTTGACTAATTGATAACATGCAATTTCATGCATTAATAGCATGCATTTAATGCACTTTTTATTAACAATCTAATCATAAATGCATGTTATTTTAGAGAATATTCTTGATTTTTCATAAATTATAAAATTTTATGAGCATTTAATGATATTGATTTATCAAGAATATTAATTTAATGATATTTATTTTATGGGCATTTTATTTTCTGGATTTTATATAACTTTTCAGAAATTCTTAGAAATTAAAATTATGAAAATCACTCTCTGTCTCTCTCTCTCGATCTCAATCTCTCGATTGCGATGATCTTGATCTCAATCGATCTCTCTCTCCCTCTCCCTCTTGAATTTCTCTCCTCTCTTCACATCTCTCTCTTCTTCTCCTTCTTCCTCCTCTCTTTCCCTTCTCCTCATTTTTTTCTTTCTCTCCTGGAATCTCTCCCTTCTTCCTTCTCTCTTGCATGCGTGCATGCACGCGCCTCATTTCTTTCGCGCGATGGAAACAATTCTGTCGCGTGCGTGTTTTCCCCTCTCACGATTGTCTATTTCTTCTCCTCCCTCTTCTTCTTCCTTCTTCTCCCTCTCCTTCTTCCACTTTTTCTCTCTCTCCTCGCATCTTCTCGTGACGAAAATTTTTTCCATCGTGAGGAGAGGTGTGAGAAGAGTCTCCCCTCTCTTGCGACACCTCTCCCTCTCTCTCTCATTCTTCTCATCTTCCCCTCTTCTCCTTCTCTCTCCCGCCTCTAACTCTCCCACGCTCTCTTCTCTTCTCTCTCGCAACGGAAAGTTTTCCATCTCGAGGAGAGGCGTGAGGAGGAAATTCCTCCTCTTCTCTCTCTCTCTCTCTCCCCTTCTCTTTCTCTCTCTCTCTCTTGCTACAGAAATTTCCATTGTGAGGAGAGATTCTCTCCTCTCCTGCCACACACGGGTGTGCGCATGTAAGGAGGAGGGAAATTTCTTCCTCCTCCTCCACTTCCCTATCTCTCCCTCTCTCGCTCTCTCCTGTGATCTCTCTCTGTCTCTCTTTTTCTAGCACGATCAGAATTCCATTGCGAGCTTCTTCCTCTCCGCGAAAACTTCTTCTGCCATCTATAGAGAGAAAGGAGAGAAGAGAGAATAGAGTGGAGAAGAGAGAGGAGAGAGAGTGAAAAGATTTAAATCTTTTTTTGTCTTTTTATTCTTGTGTGACTCAGAGCGCAGTTTGACTAGGGTGGGAGCGGGTTGACCAACACAATTTGAGGAGAGAGAAGATCATATCAATGACCAGAAATAATCCAAATTAAAAAGCTTGGTATCCAATGATCCTGATGGAGTTATTGACTAAAATTTATGGACATGATTGTCATTTTAAGCTCCATGAATATGTTAGGGTTGATTCAAGTTGTGAGACAAAAAAAATTAGGGTTATGAATGTTTTATTGTATGCTTCTAGCATTGACTAGCCAGAAAGAAAGAAGGCAATGATTGATCATTCTTCATGTGTTGAACATCATTCTCAGTGAGTTTCTTCCTTTTTCTGTTCATTCCTTGTGTTGGATGCAAGATGCCTAGTCCGGGCAAAATATATTGGCTCTCAAAGGTATGTTTTGATTAGGGAGCATCACTAGATTGAGTTTTCATCACGAATCTTAGATTAAAACTATTTTCTATCCATATTTTCCATTTCCTTATCTTTCCATTCATATTTTCATATTTATAAACCCTAAAAATCACTTTCCCCTCCTTAACCAGTGGTTTCCACTCTCCGAAAAGAGTTTGGAAGCACTTGTTTGGTTTATTTCATTGCCACACACATTTTCTTCCTTTTATTGTTCATCTCTGCTGTCCAAATCTAAAAATACCAAAAACAATCTTCTAATTCAATCTCTTAACCTTCCTCCATGCACTAGCGGGCAACAAATGGCGTATTACCCTTTGTTACAAAGCCCATGCTGGTCTATGGACAAGTTCTTGATGACTTTTTTGGCAGTTTCTTGCGTCGTTTTCCATCGAAAAACTGTTATCATGCTTGCTAAAATGACATATTCCTAAACGCTTGAAAAACTTGTTGGGGGAAATAATGGAAGGGCAGTGTGGTGGCCAATACTAAATGAGTTTCATGTTTTCTTATCCGTGTTATTAATTTTCGCTTTACATTCCTGTTCATGAGTCCTTATTCCTAAAAAAAGTTGAATAATTTTTAAACATTTTAGAAAGTTGAAAAAAAAATATTTTGTGAAGATTGCCTTGACAATGATGAAGCGTTATGTTTCATCTTGGTCATCTTATTTCCTCACGTTCCAATCCAGTTTCAGCTAAAGGTTTTCACTCACATTTTCACTTGAACAAGATCTCAATACCATTTTATTTTACATATTTTACTCTGCATGCATGACATCCATGCCATCGGTTGTACAGAAATTTAGTCGGACCATTAATTAACTTGTTCAAGAGGAGTCGGAAATAATCATTTTGAATTCACTGAATCTGGGAAAGGAATCAAAATGCAAAGTACTACGCATAAATGAAGTGTTGAAATCCATTTCCACGATATCTTACAACTCACGCACCCGCAATGCCTCAATGTATCTTACAGTATGAAGGACAAAAAACTGATATTAGGTTATCATATAAAAGAAATGTAAAGATAAAGTGAATCAGTTTTTCTAAGGTGGCATTAGTTGAAGACCTTGAGAGGGATTTGAGATATAGGCTGAATGGGATGGCAAGTCTATCTGGCTGATGCAAGCGGTTGGTCTGGCATTGATTGCAGTGACGCATCATATAGATGTGAACGTTATGGAATGTGAATGTTATGGATTGCGGCATAGCAAAACTCATGGTATTATAAGCTCGTATTTGGCTAAAATATGCACCAATGAAAACCAAGAAGTTATATATCTTAAGTATTTGGAATCTAATGAAATCCCTAGAGAGATCTTTCACAGGTCTACTGATTGGATTTGAAAGACATACACCAACGACTCTTGATGGCATCACGAAAAAGTGTTCAAGAGGATGAGGCCCTTTAAAAAGTTGAAGTACCTTGCCAAGTGGAAATAGCACTTGAGATGGATGGCACCTTACAAGAGGCAAAGTAGCTTGCGATTTATGCATCATATTCATCGTGATTTATTGACATGGTGAAAGTTTGAAAATTTGGAGTAATACTTAAAATTTTTTATCAATTATTCACATCATGTTCCGCTTTATGTTGATGCTCACATGCAATGAGTTTCTAGGTCAAGTTATCTATATGAATACATTGTTAAGCTTGATGCACAAAGTGAAGAATGTTAATTATTTAGAAAGTATACATTGAGAATGATAGTTTTCTATTTGATAAATTAGGTAAAAGTAGGTATAACTATAGTGAATCAAAGGTGAGTTAATGTATGCCTTTTAGAATTTGTCATCCTCATAATGCGCTTCAATACACATTTAACCACGAACTTAGCTTTACCATATTGACATTATCACATGCATATATTGGGAGGAATTTCTACATGCCTTGATGAGTCAGCATCAATTGTTGATCAGTTAATAGTATGCCATAAAACTATACCCGAAAAAATAAAATGTGCTGTTGAGAGCTATTTTCGTTGAACATGAGGATATACTTGCATCAATTCCTTCCTAGGCCAAAGCTACATGTAGATTAAATAATGTCTACTCTCCATTAAAGAATAAATATAAGATCGATGCATAGAGAATACTTCTTATTTTATCTTTAGAGTTTATGCACTGTTACATGCATGCAAGTTATATGCACAGAGATTTAAAACACCCTCTATAGATTTATTTGTTTACATGTTCTTAAAAAGATCTATTTCTCATGATATTTTTTTTCAGGTTAGGGTCTTGGTAAAGACTACAAGTTTTATTGGAAGAAAACTCTAGTTGAAAGTTAGAAGAGAAAACTAATAGAATAAGTGAAGGAAAATACATGAAATAATGACCTACATCATTAATAACGTAGGAACCCCTCTATCACCCATAAATTTTCTCTAATCAGGTTTCTTGTGCACAAATCCGCTGAAATTAAATTTTTAAAGAAATTTTAGATGACCTCATATGATTTAATATCTATGCATTTATTGTCCAATTTGTTTATCTTTGGGTACATCTATTTAGATACTTAGGTATGTTAGGTCGTAATCTCTATTAAGTGGACATAACATGTATTATTATGGATGAGCTATCATTTAATTCCCCATTAACTTATTCAATTATGTAAATTGAGGGGACTAAGACATTTATTCATAAGTATGGGGTTAATTATGTGTAGAGGAAATTAATCATTTAGTAGTCCATAGTGGGCCAATTAATGAATGATATTAAAGGCTTACACTCTCGTCTCTTCTTATAAATAGGAGGTCATGTTTCACTCGAGTAACCAATGTTCATAACCCTCAAGGAAGAGTTCCATTTCTCCTAGAGATCAAGAGGTTGGCATGGGAATATTCCAGTGATCTCTCTCTGATAAAGAAATCAAGAAGATGAAGAAAAAGCTAATAATGGAGTCAGGTATGATTTAACTTCTTTATGACTACTAATTATCCTAATGTATTAGAGATGCAAGACAAATAGTTTACAAGGAATTCATAGCCTTTCATTAATCCCAAATCTATCCCATGTTTTATTTAACCATATTTCATGTGTCTATTGTACATATTGGGAGATGATATTTTAAGATAATATCTGAATTATGAAACATGTTCTTGATAAAAAAAAGCCAAAGTTAAGTTTTAATTATCTGTCCTGATTTATGAATGAGCAAATATTACATGCATAGTCATGTATCAAAGTCCATAGAATAAAAATTATTTCTGCAAAATATTATCATAGCACATATGATCAAAATATTTTTTACCATAGCACACATTGGTGATAATGTTTAGATATTTTCTCATTGCATTAACAAGATAAAAACTTATGCTGCAAGTAAATTCTAAACTGAAGAATTTATATGACAATGCAAAAATATACTGTTAAGGATTATTACAAGAAATATATATGTCAAATAACTCTACAATAGTATATTTTCTATCATCTTATTTATTGAGGGTTAGTTATGTTGTATTCAACTACTGATACTATGTAATTTTCACAATTCATAATGAGATATAGACATAGTTATGAGGGTTTTGTGAAAAGTTCACAAACCCAATGTCTATAATAAATAAGGAGAGAACAACCACAACTCAAAGTGCTAAATTATGAATCATGTCTGTGACGGGAAGATTTTCCTTATATCGTATGAAGCAACCATCAATTTCAAATTTTATAGGGAATCAAGAATAATTTGGTTCATGAATATACAGAAGAAATTCAACAGGTGCACAGAAGAGAGTTAGCATAACCCAGACACCAGATTGCAATTTGGAACAAAGGACAATACACCATTTGATGGGGGCTAGGATATGCTTCTGTTTGTGTGATAGGATTTTTTAGCTTCTTATTGTAGTGCTGAAGCTTGAGGAGGGGGAAATGGTAGGAAGAGATGTTGAGTTACTGCTGAGCAGGAATACCACCAGCGACATATTTGGACGTTTCAATGGTTCCTGCTGGACGTAGAGTAGTCCAATGTGGATCCGTCGCCAAAACTTCTTCCTCCACAAAATCTTCACCATTATCATTTTTCCAGCAAACCAAGGGGGTATCCTTCCTCCCAAAGCCGCCATATCTTCACAAATAGGTTTTAAAAAATGAATTGGAAGGGATAAGCTCATAATCAAGGGCTACCAATGCCAATCATTCCAATCATTCTTACATCGCTTATGAGGTTGGTTGGAGGATTGAGATCATGAAATTCTATGCACTTTCTTCCTGTAATGATCTCCAAAACTAGGACATCTAAGCTATAGACATCTGATTTTATGGAGAATTGCCCATGTTCCATGTACTCCGGTGCCATGTAGCCACTTAAATGGCAAGAAAATTAGTCCCCAATTATTTTTCCCCAAAGTTATCAGTCAACAATTTAGATAAAATTTGTGATATTTGTGAAAGTGGATGAAAAGGGATACTCATATGCATAAGTTGTGCAGACTTACTGCGTTCCTGCGATTCTTTGGGTGTTCTCATAGCTCTGATCATTGCCAAAAATTCTTGCCAATGTGAAATCAGCGATCTTTGGGTTCATCCATTCATCCAGCGGTATGTTACTAGCTTTCAGATCTCTGTGAATGATCTTTAGACGAGAATCTTCTTGAAGATAAAGGAGTCCCTTGGCAGTGCCTTCAATAATCTTCACCCTCTCCCTCCAAGTCAGTATCCTGAACCAATCGAATCTAAAACAGAAAAAAAACTTGAATATTTTAAACTTAACTTCTCTGAGTCAAGCATTCTTTTAACTACTTCCAGGCATGAAAATATCTTGTGGCAGTTGGAAGCCTACCAAATAAAAACTTGTCAAAGCTTTTGTTTGAAAGATACTCGGATACCAGTAGCATCTCTTCAGCATGCATGCAATACCCCATCAATCTTACTAAGTTGCAATGTCTCTTGACTGCTACGGCATGAGACAAAAAAACTCAACCTCGTTCCTAAGCTCTCCCAAGCAGCTCCCATGGCATGTGCCAAGTCTCTTGACTGCTACGGGCCGCCCATTAGACTTAACTCCCTGCATGTTTTATTCCTAATGCTCTGTAGCTATTTTTCCCAATCAAGAGATCCAATTCACCAATGTTAGTTAAATAATCGAACACCTGGGAAAAAAAATAATGGGTGACTCCAATTTTAAAACCATCATAAAAGAAAATTCATTCTACCTTGCAAGCTACTCCAAACCCTTCTCTACCGAGTATGTTCTGATCTGGGAAGTTCAAACTTCCTAATGGAAATCCTTTACTCTCAAATCTTCCAAACTAAATTAAAAAGAATCACCTTGACTCGCAATCCCTTCTGGTTAAAAAGGACAAATGGAAATCCTTAATTATCTTAAGGATTTAATTTGTTATATTTTGGTTTTGTCGCAATCCCTTCTGGTTAAAAAAATATTTTATTTTTTTAAGAGGATTTTTCAGTAGAGTTAGCCAGTACTAGTGGATTTGTTTGTCGTTTGCTCCCTACGAAAAATTCCTAGGGCAAACAAGATTGCCACAAGAACAACCACAGAAATGGAGACCAATAGGGAAATCATAAGAATTTCCCTCTTCTTGTCTGCATAAATCACTGCGAATCATCAACTTTACCATGATAATTGTTTAAAAATTTCAACAAAAAAAAATCCCATAATTCGTCATAGGAATCGAAATGAATTGAACTAATCTTCCACCTTCCTTCGCCGGGCTATCACCAGGAACATTATTATTGGACAACGGAGAGGGAGGAGCCGCCATGGGCGTGTCGGCGGCGGCAGTGGCATTCAAGAACGAGTACAGTTCGTACCGAATGTAACAGCTTCCGCTTCTGATTCTTGCTCCCTGCCTCGCCTCGCAGCAACGCGGAATAAGGTTGATCTCGGTTCTCAGACAAAAATCGCACGACTCTGGCGATAAGTCCCAGGTACACTGCACCATCCCGTACATATCCCAAGATCGGAGAAGTCAACGGATCAACGGCGAATATCCTCGCCGAGGAGGCGACGCGGATGGTCAAGTTGTTCAGCAGCCCAACCAACAAGCGATTGAAAGTGGCCACGTCGGAGACGTTCTGCGAGTTCAACTGGTACCACTGAGAGGCAAATGGAGAGCCGAAGAAGTTCTCGTCGGAGTATCGCAGACGACAGAGTTCGTAGATGGCGGTGGCCCCTTTGTTTCCCAGGCAAGTCGGCAAGATATTTTGGGAAGCATCGGCGAGGCAGCTGCGGCAGGTAGAATCATCAATATCTCCGCGACATAGGGCTAGGCCATAAACCCTATCTGGGACGTCGCCAACGGTATCGTTGGCGAAGCCGTTGACCGGCGCTGACTCTGAGAGGGAGGAGATCAAGCATTCGACGTTTGACTGGAATATGCTGTTTGCGGTTTAGTTTCTTTCCTTCTTGCATTCGATGAAGTCTAGAGGGTCCGCTGTGGAGAGAGGGAGAGAGCCTATGAACGCGAGAGAGATGAGGGAGACGAATAAACCCATGAGTAAACGAAAATGGAGGCTTGGGTCTGCATATGGCTTCCACTCATCACCTACAGTCAACTGGATATCGTAGAACGGCAAGCAAGGGTGTCCACGTAAGATCGCCGTTGGCTTGCATGTTAAATCACCGCCATTGGTTGTGGATGACGTGCATATTGAATTTAACTAAACAAGATGCAACTCATGTTGATGGCAACGCTGCATGAAGGCAGCATGTGAAATCTTGGTCAATTGGGCATGTGAAATCAGGTGCATTGTTTTAAAGGATTTTTAAATAAATATAGGTTTTTAATTTATTTCCAAAATGGAAAGATGTTTTTTTGGAAGAACCATTCCGATTAGACTTCATTTTTTAATAAGGACAGAAGATGTTTTCATGAAATTAAAACCTTAAAAAAGAGAGGAGAAATTACTTCTCTCTCCTGGTTATTCAGTGAAGGTTTTTCTTGTAGCGCTGAAGCGAGACGAGGGTGAAATGTCTGGTAGAGATGTTGATTTACTGCTGAGCAAGAGAACAACCATGGACATATTCGGCCGTTCGGACGGTTCATCCTGGACACAAAGTAGTCCAATGTGGATCCGCCGAAACGCTTCTTCTACCAGAAAATCTTCGCCAATGTTTTTGTCTAAAAATTCTAGGGGATTCCCTTCCTTCCAAAGCCTCCACATCTGCATAAATAGGAAATATCGAGCAATTTGTTACAGAAATTCTCCATATCAAGGGCTACAAAATCAAAATATTGTAGGTGTCTTTACATGGCTTATAAGGCTGCTCGGGGGATTGAGACCATGGAAGCCAGTGCACTTTTTTCCGGTGACTATCTCCAAAACAAGGACCCCAAAGCTGTACACATCTGACTTCGTGGAGATCTGCCCATGCATCATGTACTCGGGCGCCATGTAGCCACTTTTATTAAAAACGCGTAGTTAAATTTTTTTTCATTTCTATCAATCAAAATATTGAAGGAATATATTCATGCAAGAATTTTTCAACAAATTTTTCTAGAGTTTTATGCTTCTCAAATATTAATAAATTTATGCACCTCCTCAATTTACAGAACCTTTGTACAAAATACTGCCGAGAAGGGATTTTATTTAGTTGCTAGCAGTAAAATAAGTGAAAAAACTGAAAAGAATTTTGATGAGAGCGAAAAGATACGTACTTCGTTCCCGCAATTCGTTGAGTGTTTTCACAGCTTTGATCATTTCCAAAAAGCCTTGCTAGTCCAAAATCGGCGATCTTCGCGTTCATCCCCTCATCCAGCAATATGTTGCTGGCCTTCAGATCTCTATGGATGATCTTTAAACGAGAATCTTCATGAAGATATAGGAGTCCCCTGGCGACTCCGTCAATAATCCTAACCCTCTCCTTCCAAGTCAACATCTTGGATCGAACCGGATCTAACGTGCACAAAAAAAGATTGAATAATTTTTCGGAATTCAACAGTTCATTGAACGCATAGCGGGTAGAAAGTCTACCAAATAAAAATTTGTCGAGGCTTCTGTTTGGAAGATACTCGTATACTAATATCTTCTCTCCAGATTCCAAGCAGTACCCGAGCAGTCTTACTAAGTTGCGATGTTGAAGTTCGGCAACTAATTGAACCTCATTCTTAAGCTCTTCCAGGCCTTGTCTATGGTCTGTAACCAGCCTTTTCACTGCTAAAACGCGCTCATCAGCCAAAACTCCCTGCACGATACATGTCAATGTTATTTGGTAATGCATTTCAAATCCTAAGGTACAAATGTGTAGAGAAAACGCACACGCGGAAGCGCGCTCTAACAATAAATCACAACAGTTTCGACGAAATCTGATTTTACATGATGTTTACCCAAGAGCCAGTCCGAACCGCCTCTGAAGAGAACCCCTGGAGGGAGAGAGAGGACATGCAATGAATACAGAGAGAGAGAGAGGAGAGAGATCTCTCTTATTCTTGGGTTCCGATGGAGAGAGGGATCTCTCCAGTCCGGAAGAGAGAGGAGAGCACTTTCAGAGAAAGAAATTGAACTTCATCAAACAGAGAACGTAGCAGTTGTCACCTCATAGGAGACGAAAACCTATGACAAAGTGGGCCCCGACAGCAAGGCCAAATAAAGATAAAAGTTAATAGGGCACGTGTCATCTTGCAGAAATGGAGAATTTATACAGAAGTACACTCATATCTACAATGAAACTTGAACCTTGGAAAAATAACGGCGGAACCAAAGTACAACCTTTCATAATGAACAAAATCTATCGTATTGGTTTACCTTGTAAACTACACCAAAACCTCCTTCGCCAAGCTTATTCTGATCTGAGAAGTTTGAAGTGGCAACCTTCAAGTCTTTCAGACGAAACTGAAAAGAATCGCCCCGACTTCCCTCATTTTCTTGCGTTCCACCTTCAAAGAGGACGAGGGTCCCTTTAGGTATCTTGGAAATTTAGGGTCCTTAACATTCTTTTTAGAGAGTTATCTAAGACAAACCAGCTGGTTTTATTCGTCGTTTTCTCCATATGCAAATGCCAGTGACAGCAAAGATTGCAAGCAAAACGACCAGAGCAATGGAAACGGACAGAGAAATCGTAAGAGCACTGTTCTTTTTCGCTGCTCCAAGAAATCAAGGCATTTAATAATGCAGTATTGAAATACTTTTGTGCAATATTTGAAAGAAGACGAGACATGGCATATTCTTGAGGGGGTGGGGACTCTCTCTCTCCCTCCCCCCCCCTCCCCACGTTTCCCCTCTCCCTCTCATAACGAAACGTAAGGCAAAATCCCTAAAAAGATCAAGCGATTGAGTAATAAAATTTGTCGTTTACCTTTTGGGGTAATGGGAGGGCTTCTATTTGGCAGCGGCGGATCGATACTATTTGGCGGCGGCGGATTGATACTATTTGGCGGCGGCGGATCGGCGGCGGCGGTGGCATTAAAGAACGAAAATACCTCGTAACGAATGAAACAGCTTCCACCATTGACTCTCGCTCCCTGCTTCGGCAGACACATACCCGGAGTCATGCTAATATAGAATCCCAGACACTCGTCGCAGGTCAACGGGGGTAAATCCTTAGTGCACTGCACGAGTGCGTACAGCCTTTGAAGTTCGGTGAAGTCCACGGAGTCCGCGGCGAACCTCCTTTCCGAGGAAACAGCGCGTGCAGTCAAGTTGTTCAGCAGCCCGATCACCAGACGGTTAAAAGTCGGCGCGTCCGAGGCGTTGTAATAGTTAGACACATACCAATCAACTGAGCCAAAAGTACCAAAGAAATTCTCATCGGAGTAGCGCAGATGGCAGCGATCGTAATAGACGATTGCCCCCTTGTTTCCCGAGCACGCGGGAACGATATACTGGGCAGCGATGTCGAGGCAACTGCGGCAAGTGGCAGGATCTATGTCTCCCCGGCATATGGCCATTCCATAAACCCTATCCGGGATCTTGCCGGCGGTTTCGTTGGCGAAGTTGGTGGCCGGTGCGGACGCGGCAAGGGAGGCGACCAAGCTGACGAGGTTTGCCTGGAAGGTGCTGTTTGCCGTGTAGTTACTTTGCGTGCGGCATATAGAGTAGTAGAAAGTGTCGGCTTTGGACAGAGGGAGGCATCCGATAAACGCGAAAGCAAGGAGGAGGACCAGGAAGGAAGTCATGAAATGACAGATACGGAGGCGCAGACTTCTTCTCGTCTCGAAGAACATTCGTGAATGCCGTGTAACAGCAAGCAAGAGCATCGACGTCGGACAACTGTTGACTTTCAAGGACCACCGGAACCAATTGGAATGGAAGACGGCCATCTTGACAGTAACAAAACTAGACTGTGATGGCGACGCTGGAAAAGAGGCGTAGAAATTAGAGTTCTCTAGTGATGTTGAGGGAACGGTGATCCAATCAGATCGCCGTGATCGTGATAAAAACGATGGATAGATCGATCGATCAAATAATATGGATCACGATTGGATTGATCTGACCGGTAATCAGATCAATGATCTGATCGTCAGTTAATCCCGTGATCAATCATAGGACCCTGATCGATAATTGAACAGAGAGTACATGATCGCTGATTGGATCACCTACATCGATCATCTCCATGAGAATTTGATCACCGTGATCCAATTAGTGATCTCCATCCAATTAGTGATCTCCCCTTGAGGGAAAGAGAGCTGATTATGGGTTAGACCAAATTCTCATGGAGATGATTGATGGAGGTGATCCAATCAGGGATCACCATTCCCTAGTTATGTTATTGGAATTAATTTTACTAATGTAGAGGATTGTCCACAATTTTTTTGGCATTGTGAATGAAAGTAGCTCCCCTTGATTGACTATCAAAGAAGTTCTAAGTTTGTCGCGATCTCCTCTTTGTAAGTAAGTTTGAGATTTTATTTCATGAATATTGCTTCAAATCTTGAAGAGGAATTCCAAAATCTTGAAGACAAAACGTACACTATGTCTTTGAATTTTTTTTATTTGCAGATTATGGACTATCATTATTATTTATTTGTATCGTTCTGATCTATTGAAACTTGGCTATTCTCTATATCATTATGGAGAATTCTCTGATAATCTTTTCATGTGAAATGAATATTGGAGAGTCAATTGTTACTTCTGGACAATATGGATCAGTAATGGGTGTCACCTTTTTTTATCCCTATACATGATGAGTGCGATGTGTGCTTCTAAAACATCTATAATTCCTTTTCCTAAAATTTTCTACGATCACATCGTAGAATGTTTCTCTTTGTATGTGCATTTGTGATGCAGTATAACAGTATCAAAGAGAACGAAGGATAGAGAGGAAAAACCATTAGACGACTAGGTTTATTGGGCCACCCACTCTCCCCTTTAAGATGAAGTGTAAATCACAAGCATCACCAGCTCGTTGTGTAGTATCATTTGATGTCTTGAATATTTTACCACACATGTGTTGGTAATCCACCTTGATTTGCTTTTGATGCTCATGATAAATGAGATTCCTTCCAATGAAAATGGTTTCCTAAGTTTACACATGCATGGGTCTACATGAATTGTTGCTGCAAAATATGTGTGTGTTTGCATCATTTATCGCATACAATGTGCAATAACTATATAGTTAACTTCATTTCTAAATGAGCAAAAATCATTTCTTTGGCAAGAAAAAAGAGAAGATAAGGATGCATATATGAGAAAAATATGAAGAGGCTCTTTATAGGGTACACACACATATAGAGATCTTAGGTCTCATTGGGCTTGCATGGTTGATCCATCAGATGAAGGATCAGAAGCACCTCGGAAAGATGACAGCACTAAGTGGGCAGGTGAGGGGACAACTTTTTTTAATAGGATATGTGCTGATTCTTGGCCTAGGAGATGAAGTTAACTGGCTTGTCAAGTAGAATTGATGCATGGAAGTCACAAAAATGTAGTCCTTACACTTGATTGTTAGCTAAATTTAATGCACAATTGAAATAACTATAATGCATATTATCTTATTTTAAATGTATTTTCACCAAGTCACACAGTTTCATTGAGCCCAAATAATCTATCATCTTGGATTAATTTTATCCAACTATCCTATTATCTTGAACTTATGAATTTCAAGACTTTAGTCACAAGATTCATGAAGAATGAATGAGAATGAATGATGTAGGTGACAAACAAACTTTACCTAATATGATTTTACAAGTCAAAGCAATGGGTTTTGATTTACTATTCAAGCCACATGAATAACAAAAAAAAGACTTTGAGTATATTGAGGAAAGCTTTCGGTGGGTTTTTAGAGTTGTGTAGACGTATGCGGAGCTTGAAATAAAAATAATAGGCCTCGTGCCATGTTGAAGCTTGTCAAAAAGCAAGCATGACACTATGGACAACTACAAGACACCAAGTGGCAGCTATATGTATGAAAGATTTTTGGAAAACCTCAAAACAAAACTTTAAGATGAGAGTGCAAATATATTGTGGTTCTATCATGGTTCTGTCTGTGGTCGTTTGACTTGAGACACCAAAGATATCTTGTGGATGGATGATCGTGTTTTAATTATGACTTACGAATCTCTAGCCACGGGATATCTAAAACGTCATATACTAGATACGACATGAAGTCTTCGAAGATGATTGTGTGATCAATATGGGATCATTCGCCCTTAGTAATTGAGGAGATTGACTCAAGGAATGAGATGCGATGAAATCCTTGGGATATTTGAGAAGGATATTGAATTGTCTGGAAAGAATAGCACAAATTAATCTAACTAATATGATGAGTATGGTTGATCCTATAGACATTGGTGTATAGACAGTAAGGATAGATAGTGGGTGCTCTTTAGAGAAATAGTTCACTAAATTGATCTGTATGCATCCCTAATTGGTAATTATACCTATCTGTCAACGAGGTCGATTCATTTCATGGTTATGTATGTGGTCCTTTGACTTGAGACACTAAAGACATCTTGACAACCGCTATCGGAGAATCCTTATCTATAGCCTTTGGTCTAGCAATCTAGGATCATCTTTGTGACACCGCCATGTTAATAATTGACTTTCTCATGTATTAGAGGTGAATTAAGAGTTAGAATTGGAGTAGGAGTAGGATTTTTAGCTCATGTTTGACAATTTCATCATGATTCTCTCTCTTACTATCACGATGTTCTTCCTTCCATATCTCCCGTGCAGAATGAAAAGCACGCACATTATTTTAAAGGATTTTCAAATAAATATACATATTAAATTTATTTTAAATAGACGATTAAATGGAAGAACCATTCCAATTAGACTTCATTTTTTAATAAGGACAGAAGATGTTTTTATGACATTAAAACCTTCAAAAAAAAGAAGAGAAATAACTTATGATCAGTTGTAATTCCCTAGCCTTTTAAAGGCATTACAATCCTTGATTTTTCTAAATTGGGATTATATCCATGTTTTTCCTATCTAGGTGATGTAGAAAAATTAGAAGCGCTCAATAAAGAGATTTACTTATGATTGCCAATCTTTGCTTACTCATGGTGGGGTCCATGACCGCATCTTATTCGTCAAGGAAGATGTTTTCACCTTCTCTCTGAAGGTGTGATTGAAACCTTCCATCACGCATCTAACGACAATGATAAAAGCAATGTTCCCTCTTCCTCCAACATGCCACATGGCATGATCTGGAACTTCCCAACAATCAAACGCATCATCCAATGATCCACAATGCTCCTGACTCTTGATCTTCATCAACGACCCATATCAAGTGACACATGGCATGATCTGGTGTCTCTTGACCATCGAACGCTTCATTTGATGGTCTAAATGTCTCCCTGATGTTTGATCTCCATCAAATGGGCCATTTAAGCGACGTGGCATGATATGGGCTGTCCATCGACCTAGAAACACACAATTAGATGACTAGGAGCACTTTTGACCGTTTTAAAGGTTACTTTGTAGATTTCTCTTGCTTTTCTAGACCCTAATGTCACGCAATCATAACCTTCATGATCTTAAATGCCCTGATTGGATTATTGAGGCCTGAAACATCCCATTCAAGGTCATTTCAAACGTAAAATCCTGTAAAAGGGGTCCTCTTCTCCATTTCTTTTTGTGCTTGAACATTTGATGCCTTGTTCTTGGTGAAAAGTGTTTCTTTCACCCAAATAATGATGAATTTACATTTCTTTCATATTTTTTTCAGAGATTTTGTGGAACTATCTCTAGTTGTCCTTGAAATGCATGAGTTAATGCATGAATGTTGACAACCGCTGTCGGAGAATCCTTATCAATAGCCTTTGGTCTACCGATATAGGATCATCTTTGTGACACTGCCAGATTAGTAATTATGATTCTCTCTCTTACTATCACGATGTTCTTCCTTCGATATCTCCCGTGCAGCATGAAAAGCACGTGCATTATTTTAAAGGATTTCTAAATAAATATAAATGTTAAATTTATTTAAAATATACGCATTAAATGGAAGAACCATTCCAATTAGACTTCATTTTTTAATAAGGACAGAAGATGTTTTCATGACATTAAAACCTTAAAAAAAAAGAGTAGAAATTGCTTCTCTCTCCTGGTTATTCAGTGAAGGTTTTTCTTGTAGCGCTGAAGCCAGACGAGGGTGAAATGTCTGGTAGAGCTGTTGATTTGCTGCTGAGCAAGAGAACAACCATGGACATATTCGGCCGTTCGGACGGTTCATCCTGGACACAAAGTAGCCCAATGTGGATCCGCCGAAACGCTTCTTCTACCAGAAAATCTTCGCCAACGCTTTTGTCCAAAAATTCTAGGGGATTCCCTTCCTTCCAAAGCCTCCACATCTGCATAAATAGGAAATATCAAGCGATTTGTTACAGAAATTCTCCATATCAAGGGCTACAAAATCAAAATATTGTAGGTGTCTTTACATGGCTTATAAGGCTGCTCGGGGGATTGAGACCATGGAAGCCAGTGCACTTTTTTCCGGTGACTATCTCCAAAACAAGGACCCCAAAGCTGTACACATCTGACTTCGTGGAGATCTGCCCATGCATCATGTACTCGGGCGCCATGTAGCCACTTTTATTAAAAACGCGTAGTTAAATTTTTTTTCATTTCTATCAATCAAAATATTGAAGGAATATATTAATGCAAGATTTTTTCGACAAATTTTTCTAGAGTTTTATGCTTGCTAACAGTAAAATAAGTGAAAAAACTGAAAAGAATTTTGATGAGAGCGAAAAGATACGTACTTCGTTCCCGCAATTCGTTGAGTGTTTTCACAGCTTTGATCATTTCCAAAAAGCCTTGCTAGTCCAAAATCGGCGATCTTCGCGTTCATCCCCTCATCCAGCAATATGTTGCTGGCCTTCAGATCTCTATGAATGATCTTTAAGCGAGAATCTTCATGAAGATATAGGAGTCCCCTGGCGACTCCGTCAATAATCCTAACCCTCTCCTTCCAAGTCAACATCTTGGATCTAACCGGATCTAACGTGCACAAAAAAAGATTGAATAATTTTTTCGGAATTCAACAGTTCATTGAACGCATAGCGGGTAGAAAGTCTACCAAATAAAAATTTGTCGAGGCTTCTGTTTGGAAGATACTCGTACACTAATATCTTCTCTCCAGATTCCAAGCAGTACCCGAGCAGTCTTACTAAGTTGCGATGTTGAAGTTCGGCAACTAATTGAACCTCATTCTTAAGCTCTTCCAGGCCTTGTCTATGGTCTGTAACCAGCCTTTTCACTGCTAAAACGCGCTCATCAGCCAAAACTCCCTGCATGATACATGTCGATGCTATTTGGTTATGCATTTCAAATGCTTAGGTCCAAATGTGTAGAGAAAAACGCACACGCGGAAGCGTGCTCTAACAATAAATCACTACAGTTTCGACGAAATCTGATTTTACATGATGTTACCCAAGAGCCAGTCCGAACCACCTCTGTCCGTCCTTGGTGTTGTCGTTAGGAAGAGAACCCCTGGAGGGGGAGAGAGGACATGCAATGAATAAAGAGAGAGAGAGAGAGTAGAGAGATCTCTCTTCTTCCGGGGTTCCGATGAAGAGAGGGATCTCTCTTATTCTTGTGTTAAGATGGAGAGAGGGATCTCTCCAGTCCGGAAGAGAGAGGAGAGCACTTTCAGAGAAAGAAAATGAACTCCATCAAACAGAGAACGTAGCAGTTGTCACCTCATAGGAGACGAAAACCTATGACAAAGTGGGCCCCGACAGCAAGGCCAAATAAAGATAAAAGTTAAGAGGATCTATACAGAAGTATACTCATATCTACAATCAAACTAGAACCTTGGAAAAATAACGGCGGAAACGAAGTATAAACTTTCATAATGAACAAAATCTATCGTATTGGTTTACCTTGTAAACTACACCAAAACCTCCTTCGCCAAGCTTATTCTGATCTGAGAAGTTTGAAGTGGCAACCTTCAAGTCTTCCAGACGAAACTGAAAAGAATCGCCCCGACTTCCCTCCTTTTCTTGCGTTCCACCTTCAAAGAGGACGAGGGTCCCTTTAGGTATCTTGGAAATTTAGGGTCCTTAACATTCTTTTGAGAGAGTTATCTAAGACAAACCAGCTGGTTTTATTCGTCGTTTTCTCCATATGCAAATGCCAGTGACAGCAAAGATTGCAAGCAAAACGACCAGAGAAATGGAAACGGAGAGAGAAATCGGAAGAGTACTGTTCTTCTTCGCTGCTCAGAGAAATGAAGGCATTTAATAATGCAGTATTGAAATTCTTTTGTGCAATATTTGAAAGAAGACGAGACATGGCATATTCTTGAGGGGGGACTCTCTCTCTTCCCGCCTCCCCACGTTTCCCCCTCCCTCTCATAACGAAAGGTATGGCAAAATGCCTAAAAAGATAAAGCGATTGAATAATAAAATTTGTCGTTTACCTTTTGCGGTAACGGGAGGGCTTCTATTTGGCGGCGGCGGGCCCATACTCTTTGGCGGCGGCGGATCGGCGGCGGCGGCGGTGGCATTAAAGAACGAAAATACCTCGTAACGAAGGAAACAGCTTCCACCATTGACTCTTGCTCCCTGCTTCGGTAGACTCAAAGCCCGAGTCTGGCCAATATAGAATCCCAGACACTCGCCGCAGGTCAACGGGGATAAATCTTTAGTGCACTGCACGAGTGCGTACAGCCTTTGAAGTTCGGTGAAGTCCACGGAGCCCGCGGCGAACCTCCTTTCCGAGGAAACAGCGCGTGCAGTCAAGTTGTTCAGCAGCCCGATGACCAGACGGTTAAAAGTCGGCGCGTCCGAGGCGTTGTAACCGTTAGACACGTGCCAATCAATTGAGCCAAAAAGTACCAAAGAAATTCTCATCGGAGTAGCGCAGATGGCAGTGATCGTAATAGACGATTGCCCCCTTGTTTCCCGAGCACGCGGGAACGATATTCTGGGCAGCGATGTCGAGGCAACTGCGGCAAGTGGCAGGATCTATGTCTCCCCGGCATATGGCCATTCCATAAACCATATCCGGGATCTTGCCGGCGCTTTCGTTGGCGAAGTTGGTGGCCGGTGCGGACGCGGCAACGGAGGCGACCAAGCTGACGAGGTTTGCCTGGAAGGTGCTGTTTGCCGTGTAGTTTCTTTGCGGACTGCAAAGAAATGCCATGAGCTTGTCGGCTTTGGAAAGAGGGAGGCATCCGATGAACGCGAAAGCAAGGAGGAGGACCAGGAAGGAAGCCATGAAATGACAGATATGGGAGGCGCAGACTTCAACTCGTCTTTAAGAACATTCGTGAATGCCGTGT